>VYXF01011149.1:353811-402706 GCA_013397295.1 Polioptila caerulea
GTCCCGAAGGATGCCCTGGACGGGCTCTGCCCTGGGAGCCGGCTGGGGAACGGATGGGGAGGGTCCCCGGGGAAGCTCAGTGTACGCACACTCACATCCAACCCCTGAGTACCCTGCGAAGCCCTGAGCAAACCCGCGTCGATCCCTAAGAAATGCAGATCCGTGTCCAAAAGGCCCATCAGAGCCCCACAGCGTGGGATGAGAAGACATCAAACCCCAAATCGACACGGCCATAGCACGGCCCAGGGGTCGAGTCTTCACCCTCAATCCAGATCCTGACCTTTCTCACAAAACTGTCCCCAGATGCAGATTTCACAATGCCAGTTTTGCACCGCTCCAAATGGGTGAGCCTGAGTGCCACTGGACTTTCTGTACCCCTCTTGTCTTGTGCAACCCATCCTCCAGAAATGCTCCCCAAGCAGCATCGCAGGCACGCCTCCTTCCCTTAACAATCCGCTACATTATGGAAATAATTGCAGAGAAGGCACAGCTGTTGTGTTTGTGAAAATTCATATTTGCATAAGCAAAACAGATAACTGGACACCTTGGTGTTTGTGAAAGAAATTGCCTTATTTTGATGTGCAAGCACGCATTCCTACCCACCTTTGAAAGTTTGCCCAGCAGGGCTATCACATCGGGAGCGACCACAAAAATCACATTACAACCTCAGAGGAACAACGTGTCAGTGTCCCCAGGCAACATTTACATGTTCACACCGCACGAAACTTCATGACGTGCTGGTGGAATCCCCAATAAATGCCCTGCATGTTAATTTTTTGCAACATCGAGAAGGGATGCCCAGTTCTGTGAATACCTAGAACATGCTTGTCCTGTTGCTTTCCCATACCAATCCTGTGAGACAGCCATGCTGTTAACAGACATCCTTGCAGCCTGGGACTGACCCCTGAGCCTCTTAAAAAGGAGCCACTCAAAGCTCACATTGCCGTTTACAGGGGGGCTGCAGCTGTTTTTTACCTTTGTAGAGCAGGCACGGAGTGTGTGTGAGAGGCAGAAGATGCAGGGTTCCCACTGGTCATGCACATGGTGCTGACTGAAACCTGCTAAAACAGCTCTGCAGAAAAGTGTGCAACAAGTAACAATGTCAAACAAAGCCAAAGTCTGAGCAGGTCTTGGTCAAAGGATTGTGAAAATGCAAAACCAAATGTATTTTAGGATATTTTTTTCCCCACGCCATTCCACGCTGGCTGAAAAATTTCTTTCCCAGAACAGGCTGCAAGAAACCCCTTCACACGAGCAGAATTTCTTTTCTCCTTCTTTCCAAATACCTCTGGTAATATTGTCTAATAAGTGTCTAAGTGCCTGCACAATTGGTAAAATTCAATCACTTTGCAGATGTCTGCACAAAAGCCATAGTCTCCTGAGTGCACTTAAAGATTACCAACTCTTTTCCAAAGTTGGAACAGAAAAATGGGACAAAACATTGCCCCCTATAACATAGAATTTTTTTTAGTCACTAGGCTTTAAACTCCCTCTGCTATGCTCACTGCATGCACAAAAATGTCAAATGTCTTTCAATAAAAGTGATTTTATTTTTCCTCATAAGACTTGCAGAGGAAGTACCAAGAATACTGACTCTTAAATTCTATGCATGTGCAGGGCCCAAAAGGTATCACAGCTCTCTACATGTGCAGGGAGAGCAGCAAATCTTTGGACAATGGATAAAGTAGAGTTTGGAAACTTCTAAGCTATAGCAGTTCTCACAAATGAAAGTGATGCAAATTTTGCAGGATCACGCTCTCCTTGTAGAAGAAAATCAAAAGAGGATTGTTTCTGCAGCCATCATCGTGGATGAACACAAATCAGATTCAAACAAGGTTGTAGCTGTTTGTTGTATCTGTAGACAGACAGTTCACCAGCTCTTTTGCAATTCAGAATTCAGAAGAATTGTGGAAGAATAATTAAATTTACCTGATGCCTGCATATTTTCCTGTTAACTGCAAGCAGCAGGGAAGGCTCACACAATTCTGTCTGTTTCCCATGTTTTCTATTAGTGTCCTTCAGAGGAAGAAATGCTCCCATGGAAGAAAGGCAAAACCAAATGCTTAGGGAAGGCTGGAAGCTTTCCACGGGCACAATATAGAGGTTCATCCCCAATCCAGTTTTCAACTCAAGGCTGGGTCCTGGCAATATCTTGCTCCCAGGCAACTGTACATAGCAATGAAAGCACCAAAAGTGAGGCCAGGATGAACAGCAAACCTATGTGGTGACTAAACCACGGCCCTTGTGATGCACAGCCAGCAAGCTCCAGACTAAACCAATATCCTCTGAACACTGAGGGAGGGAAATTCCATCAAGTGTGGATCTCTCTTGTCTCCTCTCCTGGCTCATACACCCTGGAGACTGTCAGGTCATGCCACACCACATGGGCAGTGACATGAAAAACACATACCTGGACTTTTCGACAGGGAAAATGTGTGCTGGGGAGAGAGAGATCTGTGCATTTTGACAGATGGTAAAGACAAGGTAAAACAACACCAGGATCAGGCAGCCTGCTGGTCCAGCCCTGTCTCCGAGCCAGGGGAGGCTTTGGAGGCCCGATGGATAAAGGAGTACATTGGCAGCACATTCATAGACAGAACTGAGATTAATTGCCTGCCCTCTGTTTATTGATGAATGGCTTCTTCAGGCACACAGGTGTGCTGAGAATTACAAAAGCTGGAGAAAACAAAGGGACATTGGGACAAGCCCAGGCAGGGGCATTTCCTGGGGACAAATGCTTATCTCAGCTAGAAAGGAGACATACAAGTGGGGAATATGAGGAAATGTGGCAAGAAAGGGAAAGAAAGAGATTCGAGAGACGGATGCCAATAAAAGGACTTCAGGGAGCGAGACTGGGGAAAAAGACAGAGAAATGAGGAGAGAAAGTGAGAGCAATTTTTGAAACTACAGACAGAAGACAGGAAAAATTAAAGAAAGTTTAAAAAGAGTCATAAAAATTGAGAAAGGAAAAGCTGAAAAAGAAAAGGAATTGATGGAGCAGAAAGGATACCTGAAAGGAAACCAGCTGGGAGAGCAAGGGAGACTGTAGTTTAGGAGAAGAAAAACAAGAAGTAGTAGAAACAAGAGACAACAGTGAGGAAGGGGAATTAGCTTCACCATGAAAGAAGAAAGGTAAAAAGGACAGAAAGAGCAAGCCAAAGAATTAGAGAATAAGGGTCTGCAGCACTATCAAGTCTTGAATTTGTCAGTGAAATACTGTTTGGAGTGCAAGTCCTATTGAGTCTGGAGCAGAGGAGAGTGTGAACGTGCTTAGAGATAAGGTGGAGGCTGGACTGTGCTTCACATATAGGAACCACTTCTGTCTTATTGGAGACTGCTGATAGTAGAGAGCTCTGGGTACAGACAACATGACTTACACATTTCAGCCCAGCCACCCAAAAACAGAAGGTGCTTTTAAGTCTCTGAGAGATGAAGCAGCACCCAGAGACACAGGGTTAACATAATTCTTTGCTTACTCTAGGAATAAGTAAACTCTCGTCCGCCTAGAGAGCAGATGAAAACAAGATGGGCTTTGCAAATTCTAGATCCAGAGCCCATTTTGGACTTGGAATGAACCTCAAAGCTCAACAACATTGGGACTCAGTGTTTTGGTTACAAACACTGAAAGAGTTTTAAAACTTTGTATTTGGATTGCAGTTCAGATTAGGAAAACGGCTAATCCCAGGAAATTCTTAAAGCACTGCATAGATTGGGGTTAATCTATAATGTGCAAAGAATTAGATACCCAAATCAATGTGCTGCTGAACATGCCAACAAAAAAATGCTATGAGGAGGCTGTAATGCAATGGAACAGAGCTCTCCATATTACAAATCTAGCTGCTGAGCTCTGTAAAGCAGCAGAGCGCGTAAAGAATGAAAACAAATAACAATTTAATGATGAATTACAATAATTGAGTCGAGAGGAAGCCAGGGCATGAACCATGGCCTCAGAGCCCAACTGAGTTAAAATAGTACAGAGAGTGGAAATATATAATTTCAGACAATCCTGGGTGCTTATTTCTAAAGGTGAACTGAGAGCTTTTTAAAATGACACGACCAGAGAGCAGGGCTGTGTATTTCTCCCATTGATGAAATCACTAACACCAAAATGGTGTGGCTCTCATCCTGCTTTAGAGCAAACAATGTGGGCACAGCAGCCCATTCCTTCTCCTGATAGCAATAATTCCCAGTGCCACTGATTGAAATGAATTGCTGTCAAAACCACTTGTGTGGTTGGGCTTTTAAAAATATATTTTGCACTACAAATTTCGTGGTGTTACTGTCCTTTTGTTCTGGGAGACAAAAAAAAAAGGGAGAAAAAAAAATCCTGTTCAAATTCCCAAAGTATCTCTTTCATTCATAAAAATTTCAGGTTTACAAGGATTTCTTAGCCTGCTTAATATGCAATGGCATATTTTCTTCTCTCCCTTCACTTCAGCCTAGATTTCTTATGGTATTCAGATGTTTGTTGTTAGGTGCCAGTATTTTTAATCCTCTTCAGTATCTCAGTACCTAATTTATTTTGATTCCAATGGGGTTTAGGCAGGAATTCTATTCTGGGAATTCTTCATGCTTATCTAGACACATGAATAATAATAATAATAATAGTTCAAATAGCAATAAAAATAACGATAATAATGAAAGATACCTTAATGTTTATCTTAACCACTGAGGTACCCTTAGAGACTTCCTTTGGCTCATGGTTGAAACCTACATCCAAGGAATATTTCAGAGCACTTAAAAGCACCATCTGCTGCGAGATCTGTTGCACAAGGTCGTTCCCAAGCATCCACTTAGCTCACCAAAATGACTCCACAGGTACCTTCTGCAGGCAGGGGCATTCTGCCATCTCAACACGAGAAACAGAAGAGGTTTCACTGGAGAAAGTGCCAGGCAGCTTCACCAGTGACGTGATGTGATCCTGTCACACTAAGAGCAGCAGAAACAGACTCCCCTGGCTGCTGCTTCACCTAACCCCAGGAAAGCCACATGCTAAGACAGAAGTTGCCATAGGTTAGGGAAGGCTACCAAAATCAGTGGACCACAAGTGGCAGTGTCTAAAGTGGAAGCAAACTGTCCCAGGCATGAAAGAATTGTTTAGCAGTCCTTATCCATACAGAACCCAAAGTATCCCTGGATGTTCTGATCAATACAAACCCAAACTTCACGTGAGTGGCAAGGGTACCCAATATAGGATCAGGGCAGGTAGGACAGATTGAACACTGAAGGCACAACTAGAATACTGTCATACTTATTTTACACTGATTTTTCCATTTCTCATCAGGCAGTTAGAAGCACACATGGTAAATAAAATTTAGAGAAAACAGGAGTGAGAATGTCTGAGCTCTGCAGAGGTGTTAAGGGTGGTGTTGTTAATAAGGAAGAAGTCAAAAGATATCTGTCCTCTTGTCACACAGTCTTCTATGCCACCTGCATAAGACTTGCAAGAAGTACCCAGTTTTCTCATGCTTCATTATTTTCTCAGTGTGTTTTCTTCTGCTCTAATAAAATACAAACCTGCAAAGCTCAGGGTTTGCTCAGAACAGAGCAGGGCAGCTGAGAGAGCAAGGCACCAGTTCTCAGGCAGTACAAAACTAGGATTCAGTCTTTCCACTTTTGAAGGGGGAAAGAGGGAGAGGCAAACAAAAAGGACTCTTACAAGAATGTATTCCCATTTCCTGTTAAATTTTACTTCTTAGATGTTCAAACAAGTATAAAAGGAAATCTAAAGAGAGGTAATCCATTCCCTACTGCAACTAATCCTTGAAGGCCAAGTTTACATGGTTTTTTGGTAGGAAAATTACAAAGAGTCATTTGCAGTTGATTGGTAATGAAAGAAGAAAAAATTACCTAAAGATGCTGGGGAACCCTAATGGTGTATGGGCACGCACACACCATTAGATGGGCTCACTTCACAGGGATGAGAACCACTGCACCAAGTTTCTGGAATGGCTATTACAGAATCTGTAGTAGTAAATATCACCATGTAAATCCCGACCTTTCCTCATCGCTCCCAGGGGGGGAACACAAATGCTTTTCATCTAGCCGGTATTTAGGAAGACAATTTAGAAACAGAGGTGAAAAAAGAGTCAGCTGAAGATGGAGGAGCCACTGGGTCTGGCTGGTGCTCTAGCCCATCAGAAGAGGATCTGGGCTTTTCATTTCAGCATCAGACTCTTCTCTCACTGCTTTTTCTGTCGTGTTCCAGAAATGACAAACACTAACTGGACTGACAGCGTGACTTTAAATTAAAACAACTGTTTAATGCCGTTAAAATCCAGAGTTTTGTAGCTTTGCAAGCTCCAGTGGGTAGAGTGGCTGCTGTGAAGCTTAATCCTGATTGCCAATGCTCTCTTTGTCCTGGCTTTTCTGCTCCCATGCTCATGATGTGTTATATCCCATTGAGCCGGTCAGGACACTCTGCCAGGGCTTGGAGTGGTCCATGGAAGTGAAGGAGTGCCCCAAACCAGTGTCCTGCAAGAAGAGCAATGCCTCCCAAATGTGGGGGGAGAGCTGTCCAGCCTGAATGCCCTGGTTTTGTCAGCAGGAGGACAGGGTTGAGCAGGAGCCCCACTGCTCAGGGAATGCTCCCAGCCGCAGTGGAGGCACAGGTAAGTGGGACACACTCACACCTGGGAGCCACAGCCCTCCAAGGGGTCATTAAAGAGTGAGTGTCAAACAATGAGATGGTGCAATGGACCAATGTTTATCATAAACATAGAGGATCCTGACCTCATTTCACATGTGATTTAATCTTAGGTGACCTCATAAGCCCACTTACTCCAGCACCTGCACAGCCTTGTCTGTTTGATGCTTCTTTTACCCTCTGGATCCTAAAGAAATTAATTAATTAGTCATTTTTCATAATCCATCCCAGATGGATGATAACTGTCAGCATTTTCCAATGGTGTAACATTTATCATTTTCAAAGCACTTTATACACACAAAGCAGTTCATCCTCACACCACCCTTGTGTCCCAAGCATTAGTATTTCCTTTTTACCAATTGGAAATTGTAATAGGAAGTCAGAGCAATCCTCACAGCAGCTAAGGTAACAGTAAAATTCAGTACCATGCAAATGCACCTGTAGCACATCAGACTTTCCTAATGCAAGCACTCACACCACACTGCCCTCAAGTAGTTTTTCTTTCTTATTTACATATAAAAATCCTCTCCTCAGCCCTGGCAGTTCTTCTGGCTTTCTGGTCTCTGGTACAGTTGAAGAGCCAAGCTCCCAACTTGTTCACAAGTCAGCTTCCAAAATACTCTAAATGATTACAAATATTTTTGTGCCTGAAGATATTTTGTCCCAAATGTATTCCAGGTACAATCAATAGTTTTAAAAAGTCATCTTTCTAATTTATTTGCTTACTACGAGGTCACAGAGTCATCTAAATTCTTTGTGGGTACAGAACTGAAGGTTCACTGAAAACCAGGCCCCAGCTGAGCTTTGGTGAATTTTTAAAGTAAGCAATTAAATGGCTTGTAAAAGAGAGGTATTTCCAAGCTGACATCAGTAACTCTTGGAAAGAACTGAAACTCAGAGGGGCTGCGTTCTCAGCTGCAGTAGAGCATTCAGCAATGTCAAATTCCTTCCAAGCATATGCAGTGGGGAGTAGTTTGATTTATTAATAATAATGGCCTTACATACACAGTTGTAGGCAGGTGAAGGCTTTTGGGTCACTTTGAGCAGCCAAAGGTAAGTAAAGAAGAAACCCTGGGTAATAGTTAGACAAAATTTGAAGCCTGTAACCCCTTCCTTGGGCAGTTTTCCTCCTCTAATCTTGTCCATACTAGCAAAGGGCAGTGGTACCTGGCTGAGCTCTGCCAGAACATCGCCCTCCTCCACCCCTGAGCACAAAAAGGTTCTGTGACCCCTCTGCTCATGTGAGTCACTCACACGAAAAATTTCCTGAATAAAACCTCGAAAAAAGCACACGTTTTTCATGAGAATATCTTTTCCTTCATTCCTTTTAAAAATGTTTTCCCTGTGTGACCCCAGAGCTGATGCTCCCCTGGTCTCAGTGTCCAACCCTGCCTGGCGCGTTTGCTCTCGTGTTTGACAGTGCCTGGGGAAAGGCACGTGCTCAACAGTGAGACCCAGCACAGGTAAATTAGAGGTGCACAGTACCACCTAAAAGGGAAAACCTGAGGAAAGCAGCTGGAGGCCTGCCTCCTGTCAGCATACAGACACTTGTTTGGCACAACAGAGGGTGTTCTCCTGCTCTGACTTCTGCCCCAGTGGCCTCTGCTGAGGGTGGCTGTCCCTGCTCTGCTTTCCAAACTGACAGATGGCCTCTGTGCTTCACAGAGAGGAAGAAGGGAACACTGCCATCCACTCCCTTGCAGCAAGGTAGTTGCACTTCAGTCCACTCAGCACTGAAGGAAATTCAAGTTTAATGTCCTCCTCTGCCTGAGGTAAGTCTACTCCTCCAAGCCCCATGGAGGGAGGACTGCCCTAGCAGGAGGCTGCTCTGGGGCAGAATAGCAGGTTCTCCTTCTGAGGTGTTCATTGCATTTTACTGTGCTCCTGGCAGAAGAAAGCAGTGGGTTTCTCCCAGCATTTCTGGGCAAGATTAGTGGGGATTATAGCCATTAGTGGATACTCCTCTCCAAACTGGGAACTGAAATGGGATATAATCTCCCCTTTCCATGAGACCAGGAGCATGGCCACCAGTGGACCTTTCAGAGAGGTAAGGGGGTTCCATCAGTTGTGTGGCCTCAGCATGGCCTGGGAAAAATGTACTTCTTGCCTTCATCTGGACTGGAATTAGGCATTAATGTAACTCTGCATTGTAACTCCTGCTCGCTCTGCTCCCTGTTGCCATAAAAGAATTAAAGGTTGAAAAAGGGCCAGAGGCAATGGGAAATCTAAAGCCAGTGGGAAGGAACAACTGCTCAGAAGGAGCACTCGTTGGCTTTGCATTCTCAGTCTCTGGGCTGGGCTCCCTCTGACTGGGCCTTATGGCAAAACAATGGGGAAGAGAAACTTGCATGGGATGGAGGTGTTTTAGTAACACATCCACATAAACATCCTACATGTGAAACACTGCCCATACCTCCTTGTTCTACTTTCTTTTCTCTGGGTAACCTGCCTCATTAATTAACCTGCCTCTTGTCTAACCTGCCTCATTAATTCAGGCCAGTGGAAAACAATAACTAAAAACAGTTTGTTTGAGACATGGGCTTGTTCTGCTGCTCAGGTTTGAAGGGTTTGGGGCTGTTTACCAACATCTCATGAGCACTGGCTCAGAAGTTGTGAGCCAGTAGCCGTGGCTTAGCAAGGCAATGCACATCAGCTGAGCTAAGGCTGCTCAGTTATGTCACAGCTTTCTACAGCATCCATGTGAATCCTGCAAACAGGGAATGAATCTGGCATCCAGGCTGCAGCACTGAGGAGGCACCTCTATTTCTGCCGAATTTTTGATCCCCAAAAGCATGAAAAGATCCATTAAAATGTGGCAAATGGATGACATGTGCTGCGCTCTTCTATGGCACCACCACAAAGAACCGATGGCTGATGTTATTGGTGAGGAGGAGAGCTGAGCTATTAAAAACCTAATTTATGTCTCTTTCCTTCAGTGTGTGACTCAAACCAGTTTTGCAATCAGTTACAGGTTAACTAGCCAGGGTTAGGCAGGGTGGGGCCTGAAGGAGATTGCAAAACTGGTTTATTCAATCCACAGAGCAAGAAAACATCCTTAAAAACAGGCGTTCTAGGGGAAGACCAGATACCTCGCTGTTAATTACCACAAGTCGTGCAACAAAACAGATTTTCGGGCCCCTCGGCCCTGGCGCCTCGCAGGTTGAGGCACTGCCTGCAAGTGAGCCTGCACTGCTGCAGCTGCAGGGCTGCCCTGCCTGCAGCCCTGGGCACACCCTCCCTGCAGCTGGTTAATGCATCACACAGCACACAGCACCCCTGCCAGCTGCCTCACACACGGGCACCGAGCAGGTCTGCGTCTGCCTGGAGATCCACAGGTGGGGAAAGAGATGGGAGAGATCTGGCCTGTGTTCAGCAAAAACGCAGAGGGGCTGCAGGAGAGGCTCCTGCAGGGGTCTGCTTTCTTTGGGGGGGCAGGCAGAAAGGCAGAAGGTGAGAGTTGCAGGATGTTTTTACCTGCACAGCCTCGCGGGGATGTGGGATGTGCCACTCAGTTGGTGGGTCTGAAAGCTCCCCTTTGGTGTTAAACTGAGAAAGATGCAGTAAAGAAAGCATGGGGAAAGAATAATTAAATTATATCAAAAGTCTCTTGTATGTGTGTTAAGATATGTGACAAATGGTTTCAGAATCTTGCACCCTCTCTTGTTATCAAGGCAGTTCTTTTTATCACTTCCAGACAATACAAATGTAGGCATTGTACAACACTCAGGGAAAAGATGAAGTGTATGATCTACTCTTCTTTATGCAGCCAATAACACCATTGTACTTGTGAGTTTTTCCAGTCTATAGTCTCAGAAACATCATCAGAAACCAAGAACCCTGCCTTCACTTGCATCAGTAAGGCCTTTCATGTTGCTCCAGCAATGTAAGAAGGTCCTAAATTTTAAGTTAAAAATGCACTTTAGCCAAATTCACAGATATCACAGAGTATTCTGACTTGGATAGGACACACAAGGATCACTGAGTCCAACTTTTAAGTGTAACATTGTCAGAGCAGTGAACATTTGTTGTGGAGAGACACCAGAACAGACTGGTGGGTCAGAGGAGCTTCCTGCACAGGAAGTTTTTGGGAAGTTGGGATGTGCATGTGCCAGGGTGGTCTGGGAGCATTTGATCCCATTTCAGTGCAGGGCTAGACAGTGATTTTTTGAAATCCTGCACTGTTCTGCAGTTCTAAACATTTCTGGTTTCTTAAGAGACAGTTTCTTTGTGTGTCAGTCAGTGTGGTGTGGTTCTATCCCCCAAAACTTCGCTCCATATTTTTGTACAGGCTATCAGCTTACCCACTATAGTAGAGAAAATTAAAAACTGCACTCCTGAAATTGGCCCAATTCCTAACTATGAACCAAAAAAAGTACACAGAACAGGTATCATTTAATTAAGATTGATTCTTCCATGTTTTCTACAGTGTAAACATATTTTCTCTTCTTGCTCCCCTAAACTGTCCAGCACAGTTGAATTGTGAGCTGTGAGCTGTGATCCTAAGGACATCCCACAACTGTGCTTTTAAAAAATGTAATTAAAGATTCCTCCATTCATCTATGGTTCCCCCAAAACTTTGAAGTCTTGCTCTGTCTACATGGCAGACTGTTTTTTGTCTCAGAGGATGTCAGCTTTAAAATGAGGCTGCCACCTTTGGTTCTGAGCACAGAACAAACAGAACCCTGTTTGTTTCACAGCATCTCTCAGGAAGGCACCTTCACAATGCTTCTTAGTGAAACTCCAGATACAGCAGCTTTAACATCTAGAACCAATATCAGTGTTCAGGTTAAGTGTTAATCCACAGCTCTCCTGTCTCCTACCCATGGAAGTGGCCAGTTTTAAACAGAAGCTCTCCAAGTGTTCTCGTGCTGCCCCACAGAAGAGGCATGAGAACACCACGCTGGAGCCTACAGAGCAGTGGAGAGCCAGGGGAGCAATCTGGCTTGGGAACTCCTTCCCTGTCATCCCACAGAGCTGCTTTGCAGGGTAACTGGCCCATGCTGTGGTCTGGGTTGCAATATCAGGGACCTCTTCAGTGCCAGTGTAGCCCAGCTCTCAAATTTCCACGAAGAAAAAGAAACTTCAGCTTGTGTAGACATTGCTGTTAGCCTTTTGTTGTGTTTTATTCATGCTAGAGACATCAGCCCTAGGGGAATCAGAGTAGAGCTGGCATTTCCCTGCCCTGGAAGGGAAGTGGATCAGCCTTTGGTCAGAACTGCACTCTGGGTGATTGGAGTAATGAGGCTCTGCAGTCCATAACTTTTCACTGTGCATTTCCTCCCCAAGGAGTCACAGGCTGGTTTATTGAAATCACACACAAATAGGTCTCAGTGCATTTCTTGGTGGTAGATATTAGGAAAAAAACCTCAGATCATTGTGAAATGCTCTGGTGGAACCTGCAGGAATGTGCGCTTTACTCCTGGCTGTGGGACCAGCTAGAGGGCTGACTTCCAAGGAAACTTTTAACCTGTTTGTGTTCCAGTTCCCCTCGGCTGTAGAAGAGGGACACTCACCTGCTCTGTGCTGCTGTCATGCCAGCATGGGCTGAGCTCCTTCTGGGAGCAAGGCTGGCCAAGCCTGCTGTGACCATCCACCGTGTTCCCTGGATAGCTGGGCAGCTCCAGCTCCAGTGGCAGCCAGGACAAGAGTTTTATCAGCACCCTTATCCACAAAACAATCATGTATTTTCATTGTTATGACTGCAGCTGCTTGACAGAAATCCCATAAAGCCTGAGGTTGTAAAAAATGATAAAAACATTTAATGGTACAAAAAAGTTACTTTGATGCCGAGTGCCAAGTTGGCATGGCCAAAAGTGACCTGTCACAAACACCAACATTGCTCCTGCTCCCTCCTCTCATGGAGAGACTTGGGCCACTCTGGACAGACACCTTGGTCCTGACGCCACCTCAGCTCACCCCTTCCCAGAGAAATCCTCAGCCACCCCTTTCTCCTCTCAAACCAGGCTGCTTCAGCAGCTCTACAACCAGCTCGGGGTTGTGCTGCTCTGCTCCCATTCAGAAATTGCACCTGAGGAGGTAAAAGATTCTCTGCTGACACCTCGTGCTCTACACCCTCTGCCCACCTAATGGCCATATCTGATCATTTCATGGGAGCCAAGCTCCTAAATTTTAAGCTGTTGCTCTGCAGGTCATTTGATCTGCAGTTATGTCTCATCTTGGAATGTTCCATCACAGCATATGAAGTATTATGGAAGTTAGCATTTTTCTAGGGCAATAAAATCTGCCTTTCAGAAAATCTATGATGAATATTTATTTTAAAAATAGTTAAAGTTTAGTTTATCTTAATTTTTATGATTCCTCTGGATGGCAGGACAGCTGTATTGGCTGCATAACATTTTTTAGAGTTAGAAATATGGCAATATATATCTGTTCAGCTCATAACATGTTAAAAGGTACCTCAAATTTCAGTTCAAGAAATAAACATTTTAATAACATAACAGCAATAAACCTGGGTTAACTGATGAACACCTAGCTGTAGTAGTAGTGCATCTGTTTGAGTTACTCATTACAGAAATACTCAGGTACAAAGTACTTGGCTAAATGGTACCTTTAGCTAAAAAGCATTAAAAAACTGCACTTCTTGGAAGCTTGTGACTGAGACTAAAAAAAAAAGACCTGGCAAAAAGATTTCCAGATTTGTGTTGACACTTGGATACATATCAGTGAGATGAGAGACCTTTAGTAACCATTTACTCACCCAAGCTTCACAAACTTCTATGGTCTTGGTGGGCCTNTCTGTTTGAGTTACTCATTACAGAAATACTCAGGTACAAAGTACTTGGCTAAATGGTACCTTTAGCTAAAAAGCATTAAAAAACTGCACTTCTTGGAAGCTTGTGACTGAGACTAAAAAAAAGACCTGGCAAAAAGATTTCCAGATTTGTGTTGACACTTGGATACATATCAGTGAGATGAGAGACCTTTAGTAACCATTTACTCACCCAAGCTTCACAAACTTCTATGGTCTTGGTGGGCCTTTTAGAGAACTTCAGACCCAGCTGGATTTGGAGTTCAGGCCCTCAACTCGAAAGAAAGAAAAAAGCCCTTGCAAAATATATGAGTTAAGAGCACCTTTAAATTAATCTCCAATTGTGCAGCCCCTGCAGGACAAGATCCTGCTGAAGTGGTCTCAGTGCAGACAATGAATTTGTTCTGGAAGGTGAGTTAGCTCTGGGTGATTGCATTGGGTCACCTTGCACAGGTAAGCATGAAACAACAAAGTAAAAGTGTGATTTGGGTTTTTTTTCCCCAGTACAAAAGGCTCTTTTTGCTGCATGGTAAAAAGAAGTGTAAAGAGCTGTAACTCCAGGTCTTTGGTTGCCAAGATGAAGAAAATGTCACTCTCAAGCAGATGGTGTTGCTGATGCAGAAGGTCAGAGACTTGGAAATTCATTTAAACAACCTAAAACAAGAGCAAAGGAACGGTAGTGACAGCCCATTATTACCTTTGAATATTAAAAATAGGGCTGAGGAAGCACAGCAGAAAATGTAAGCCAGTTTATCCTTAGATTAGCTGCAGAAAATATGTTTGACTCCCTTAGCAAGGACTCGAGGGAATCACAAGCCACCAAAAGAAATCCTGGTCAGATCCTTGGCCCGACAGGTGCAGATCTGAGTATGGGGAACCACAGAGGACACAGCATCACCACAATGAATGGCCTTCACACCGTGTTGCATTGCAGGGAGGAATTCCAGCTCCCCACCAACCACCTGGGTGCTGCTCCTGGCCTAACCTTTCATTTTAGGACTGAGAAGAGCACAGAGCAGTTGACATCTTCTTCTCTCATCCCCAGACAGCTTCCAGCTCCAGCTCAGCAGAGTGGTGAGCTCCAGTCCTTTGTGGCTAGCATGGGGCAGATGTGATACTGGAGAAGTTACAAGAGCATGACTTTATGATTTCATAAATTACCTTCACAGGAACTAATTAGGGGGTAAGTTATTAACGGAGAAACCACCGAGTTATGAATGAACTGTCAGTTGCTGTGCCAAGTAGCTTGCATCAGCAATTACAGCCCTAAATGTTCTGGGTAAAAGCACACTTAATAGGACCCTTTCATGGGCTGTGCAGTCTCTGTCACAGGAACAATTGAGTGGTTCCTTTGTCTGTGCCAGCCACAGAAGGGCCTGGAAGATCTGCGATCTCAATTCAACTTCTGTGACATGAATTTGCACCCATCTTTGCTATTCATTAACCATTTCCCTCCCCTCTTCCAACTCTTTAGTTTTTATACCTGGGCAGAAAATGTGATTCAAACATATTTTGGAAGAGCAAGATCTCCCTGAGTCTGATAAGGCAGAGAGCCTAATAAGGTGCTTGTGAATATAAACTGCCCTATTCACATTGCTCAGTACCCTCACTGGTCTCACAACCAATTTTTCAGCAATATACCAGAATTAATTGAATTTTTCATGTGGGCTTTGCCAGAGACACAGGACTTGACACTTTGTTTCTGCAATCTCACAGCAGCAGCTCAGTGGTTTTTCTGGAAGCAGGAATCTGTGGGATTGTCATCCATCACTCCCACTCCCTCCATTCACTCAGGTGGCTGCAGGACTCACCTCTGGCTCAGCCCCTGGGAGTGTGGCCACACTGAGGTGACACCAGGAGCCCACACCAAAATTACAGCTCCTGGCACCCACACCATGCCTCTGAGTCTCCAAGACTGCTCAGAAATGGGAATTCCCATGTGACAACTGGCCAGCCCTTCTATCCACAGGAGGAAAACCCAACCAGTACACTGTATTTTTTACGCTCTCTTTATCCCTAGGACAGCTTGTCAAAATCCAAGCAGCTTTTAAGAGTTGCACAGTAAAACACAAGCATCGACAAGCTTTTGCAAACACACAGCTCCAAACAGAAATAATTCCCACACAAATAGCCTGCCATAGCTCAGCAGCACACACTGAGATTGAAAACTCCTGCAAACAGAAAGAGATGTGGCATCTGACTGGAAAGAACAACTTTCTATCTTGGTTTTCAAATGGAGTTTAAAAAAAAAAAAATATCTTCCATTTTTATCTGTTCCTTATTAAGAATCACATCAAAACAAGAAATAATGATCCTGAAGTTTCCTAAGTAAGAAACTAGCTGTTGGTACAGTATTTCCTATGTGTATTCAAGTACTTCCAGATTATGATTAAAATATTATGAACGGATTTTATGAGAGCTGAAGTCATGTAAGGAGATTTATATAGGCTATTGCAACCTTCCTATCAACTGCAACTTTTCTTAAGGCCACTGTTTATGCTTTCAGAAAATACTGGAGATATCCAATGTCTAAAGCACCAGAAAAAAGGAAAGGGAGACAAGCATCTGTCATGCTACATGGAAAATGAATCCTTCTGGCAACTCCTGCCCAGCCCTAGATTAATATGGATTTACAATTAACACCATCAGTGAATCAAGCAGCGTTGTAATTGTTTTTGCAGCTATTCCAAAACTTTCTTCTGCACAGACATAACCTAATTCTAACTTAGTGAGACAGAACAGCTTGACACATTTGTTATCTAAAGACCACTTCAGCCAAAGAACATAATGAAAAAGCATGGGAACTTGACTCAGAAGCGAAGGCTCTTCTTTAATATTGGTTCTAAAAATAAAAAAGCCTATCCCTCTTACAACTCT
This sequence comes from Polioptila caerulea, assembly GCA_013397295.1. Taxonomy (NCBI): domain Eukaryota; kingdom Metazoa; phylum Chordata; class Aves; order Passeriformes; family Certhiidae; genus Polioptila; species Polioptila caerulea. The sequence continues at coordinate 370,104 of VYXF01011149.1, forward strand.
CATTATTTCTTATTCTTGAAGGTCTAATTTTGCCCCAAGGACTGCTTCAAAAATACATTCCCTTTGATAGGATTGCTTAATACTACTCAGTCAAGTGGGATTAGAGCCTTCTGAGGAAAAGAACATATTTCTTATTCATTTTCTTGACTAATTAGTAAAGATTACTTTGGGAAACCTTAGCTCTAGATGTATCACTCATCTCTTCTTCACAGTGGGGATTAACAAGCAGTGGGCTGTTGCCCAAGAGCAGTGACAGGCAGTTCTGTGACACCAGAGCCTCCTGGAGCCAGTGTTGTGGCTGCAGTCCTCCTGCAGCAACCACAAAGGGGGACTAACCAAGCATAAATCCCTGCTGGAGTGGTGCCTCCAACCAGTGTTCAGGGAGAACTGAGTGAATTCTCATCTTAGGCACCAGTTGAGGGTTGGGAATTTCCCTGCCACCACAGTTCTGGGAGTAAAGTGAAAGGAAGATGAGCTGGAAAGAGCAGACATGATGATAAAATCAGTTTCATGTCCTTTCTTCTCTGTGCTATGGCTGGACACACCTTGTTTGTGAGAATTAATCCTATTCCTCCAAGTTTCTTTCCTTAACTAAGTTTCTTTCCTTAAACACAGTGAATTTGTACAAACACACAAAGTAAATAAAAAGAATGTGCCTGACTGTGTTCAGCTGTGAAGTCTAAGAAGCAAACAAGGACTCTCACTTTGTGTGGAGCTGGGTTTTCACTGTGCATTGCACCATCAATACATTGAGGTATTGACACTTGAAATCATTTCTTATAATGCTGGGAAGACAAAATCAGACCCGGGGATCTGAGTCTACAGTTCTCATTAAATCAAAAGCAGAATTGTTGCCAACATTTATGCTAAACAACAACTCAGACTCCAAAAATCCATGACATTGACTTACATTTGTGATTTTTTAATTTCATATACCTGACTACATTTAGAGTTCTATGCATGGGTCCAAGAATAAGATCCAACCATTGCATTTCCTACAGTTGATTTGCTGGAGTGTTTTCATAATCCAGTAGATAAAGCCGTCAGGGTGTGAGGCAGAAAAACAGGCTTTAGGAAAAAAAGCATGAGACAAAGCTGAAATGAACTTCCCAGCACAAAGAGAAAGGGGTTTTTCCTGTTCCTCAGCATCACTGCCCACCAGCTGAGCTGGGACAGCCACCTCAGATGTTTGGTTGAACCACAGGGCTACAGAAGGTCTGAGTTTGGAAGGCTGTAGCTCTAAAATTCATTCTCTGGCTTTCTGGCCCAACTGTGGAAACTGTGGATGTCAAACTGATGCTCAGAATTAAGAATACAACACAGATTGTGCAAGAGGCATTAATCTTCTTTTTCTCAGAGAGAAAAGTATTCCAGAACAAAACTCCCATGCTTTGTGGCACACTCTCACTCTGAATTTCTGAAGAAAGAAGGATTTCTTCCTTTGCCTAAGTGTCTGGTCATTAGAAACTCACTGACAAGTGATCTTTTTTGTATGCACTAATCTAGGTGATGGGATAAGGATGACAGGATAACATGCTGGGAATTGTCACTTCCTCATGCCCAAACAGCATCTTTCACTCGCTGGCAGAGGTCAATAGATGCTAGGAAAACAAAAGGAAAAAAACCCAAAACAACAACAACAAAAGAGAACAAAAAGAATCCAGGAGCATAATTCTTAAAGCACTGCCAGAGCTTCTGCTTAGACAAGAGCAGTGGGTCTATTAGAGCAGGTAGGTGATGAAATCCATTTCTCTTCACTTGGCAAAATGAGACCTGATCACAGTAGCTAACTGCTTATTTCTCTTTCTTGAAGAAGTCCTGTCCTAAAAAAATGGTCTCTGAGCTTGACAACATTAGCAATATTAATCCTGCCAGACAGTATTTTGGGACTTTTGCAAAGACCCCTCAACTAGAGCTGAGCTGTAAAAAAATCTTCTTTCCTAAATGTAACAGAATGTGATGTGTTGCCATGTCCACCAACTGCAGACATGATTTTTCAACAGCTCCAAGGATTGATGTAATACAGCTGTAACCATGAAGCTTCTGGGAAGCACAACAGGACCTCTGGGACTCTGCAAGCCTCCCTGACATTTCCAGAGGGGTTCTATGTCCAGAATTCTCTCTCAGGACTAAAACCATCACACTGGGCAGCAAGGAATCTGTGAAGAGCTTCCAAGTCTGAAAGATTGCAATGTAGCATTTTACCTTCCCCCAGAAATACCAGAGGCAGTCTGAAGAGACTGCTGTGCAAACCTTCTCTAACACATCTGCACAAAGCAAAAGAAATCCACCAGGGCCCGTGGAGGAAACACCACAGCTCAGGATGTGGGATGTTCCTGTGAGAGCCAGCAGCAGTGGGAATTGGCACTTCTGGCTCTGTGTGGTTGCCCTCTCCCCATGGATGGCTCCGGGTTTGCAGCTGCAGAAACACAACTGGCACCTCTGGGGCTTCTGCTGAGCTCTGTGCCAAGGAAGGGGGCAGCCCCTTCTCCTGACAAACACCCCGTTGGCAAAAGCTGCTGGGGTGTTTTGCAGGCTGTGGGCAGCCCCTGGCTCTGTGTGTGTGGATGAACCAGGCTGACAGGAGCGGGGCTAGAGCAGAAGGGAAGGGTGAGGTTTTTGCTGAACATCCTGTGAAGCACACAGGGAGTTAAATGTTAGAAGATGGGGATGTTCATAGGCCTTGGCCTCCAAAGATGCTGAAGTAACAATCTAGAGGGCTGTGAACAAACAGAAACCCAGTTCTTTAATTATATTTGGGCAACTAATTCCTACCAGGAGGCCTTTAAGGATGTAGGACAGCAGTTCAGATTGGATTGGACCAGCAACCTCCACAGTCCTACTGCTCCAAGCTCCTGCTTGACTCTGCCTTGAAGCCAGACATTAAGGGATGCTTGACACTGCCAGTGAAGTGGACATATCTGAAAAGCCCAAGTAAATTAGCCGTGGTCTGAATGGAAAAATGGTGGCAGAGTAATGAAAGGAAATCATTTTATTGCTAAAGACGTGGTTCAGTGCCTAAACTTCTGTATGTACTTAATTTCAGAAGTCATAAGCAGTCATAACAGAAGAACTAAACCAATGAAAACCTTTTCAGAATGTTTCACTGATAATAATGTAACAGTCTGGTTCCTTGCTACAACCAGAACCAGATGTAAATAATAGTAATATGATGAATTGTCAACAAAAAATGAAATTAAAACAGTAATTAAACTCAAATCTCTATATAGCAATGTACATTTCTTGCTAGGACAACATTCTGGCTAGGAGGCAGTTAAACAGTTTGTATTTTGAATTTGTTCTTGTCTTGTCATGAAACAAATTTGAAAATTCAGTAGGCGGTATCTATTAAAAAACTTCCAGTCTGAAGCACATGGTTAGCATGGGACAAATGTTCTACATTGATATGCATGAAAGATTTTCCTTGAAAGATTTTCCTTAAATTAGAACACTTTAATAAGCACACATTCTGTACCTCCCTGTTGGGGAGCAGGTCCTGTGGTCAGGTAGAGCACTCAGGGCAGTTTCATAGGAAAATGGTGAACGTGCATCACAACAAACTCTCACATTTTCAGAAAAAGCAGCTCTGCCATGGTGTGTTCTGAATTACAGGCAGGCCTCAAATGGTCTCCAGATGCCAAGTCACCAGTTCAGATATCCCATCTGCTCCAATTTCTACTGCATTTCTTCAGAAATTTGGGCACATTTTAAAAACTCATTTTTGGTGCCTCTCTTTTCCCTCTCACCCTCCTCCTCCAACATCACCTCCTTTAGGATGTTAAGCCCCCAAATGGCTTTGGGGGCAGCTTTTGCAAAGGAGTCCCACTTTGGATGCTATTCTGACTCACCACAGGAAAAAAAAAAATAGTCTTTTCTCCTCACACAGTCGTGTGCACTCTTAATTTTGCAGTACAAAATCCCTATGAACATACAACCCTAACAGAACTCTTCTGAAGTGAATGAAAGGACTTCAAGAACTGGTTTGGCTGTTGATTTTAATACCAGAAAAGTGCCTCATCCAGTGATGAAGCAGAAACTCCACACAAACTTTGGGGTGTTAGACAGCCTCGTCACCACAGCCCTCTATCAGCTTTTGAATAGGTTTGTTATTCACATCCTTTGCTCCTAAATCTGGATTTTGCATTTGTTAGGCAAAAAAAAAAAGAGAATTAGTTGAACTGCTCGAGACAGGGAGTGCTGAGTTCCAGCATATGTTAGCAGTCCAACTGGCCTCACTGAAAGAGATATTCAGACCTCTAATAAAATGTTGGTTTTTAAAGGTTTCCTCTCCCAAAGTACACGTAACTACCATGTACCATTGCCATCTAGTGGAAAGGTAAGTGAGGACACAGGTTTTCTTCACTTTAATAGCTCTCCATGATCATCTCGGAGGATTATTTTAGCTGATTCTAAAAACCTCGAGGAAGTGTTTTGTTGGGAGTCCACACATCTCAGTGTCTGCCTTGCTCCCAGGGAAATCCACACCTTCCCATTTTTCTTATCTTTTGGTACAATAAGAAGTGTTTGATTGCTGTTAGCAAACTACTGAAAAGAGGGTTTTTTTCCCCTGAAACACAGGAAAATTAGCTTGTTTTCTTATCTTTGATTAAAAGTAACATTAAATAAATACAGAATAAACAGAATAAACAGAATAAATATATAAATATATAAATAAACAGAAATACAGAATGTTAGTGGCTATCCAGGGTGGCTGAGGATGTAATTCAGAGACAACTGCTATGACAGGGGAGGTGATGGAACAGCAGAAATGGAAATAACACCGCAGTAATGCAGCTTTCCTTGGCTTGTCTAAAAGAATGAAATTCACGCCACTTTTTGCCATTAAAAGCATACAGAAGTTTGGGGAAGGCTGGCAGATTCAGCAGTAAATCGAGGAGCTTCTATACAAAAACTCTAGTCAGGCTAGAAGACTTATTTCTTGCAGCCATTTGTTTAATGAGTTTACATCTGCTGTCATATTCAAAGAAGCCAGCAGAGCTCAAGCGTTTGATAGCAGCTCTTAAAAAACCCAAGGAGGGTGCACTTTGCTCATCTTCCTCACAGCCTTTAGATAAGGATGAGAAATGTTCCACAGAGCCACTGGAAAGCCTCAAAGGCAAAATACATGGTATCTAGTTTTACTAGATTCTTATCATTTACAGTTCACCCTAAAACTCCCACACATTTGTTTCTTAATGTCCCTCATGCTCCGTTAAACCTCACTACAGCAATGTTCCCATAGGAATGTGGCCACTTGCCAGATTCTCTCATGAACATTTCATTAATCTTCTTGGCTCTCGTACAAACTACAAAACATTATTTGTTAGCAATTTAACTGTTTTGCTCCCAAATGTGCCAGGAATGTGATCTTTGCTATGCTTTCATTCAAGGATACACAAGGATAATTATAGAGTAAATTAAAAGAGGTTTTTTTTTACATTTAGCAAGATACAGTGCCAAGAAAGGTAAACTGATTACATCTCATTTCTGGAATTAATTTTCATGCTATCCCAGATGCCAAATCACTCTCAAATGTTAAGATCTAACTGAAACTTAGCAAAGTACATATTTAGATACAGTTTTACTTCATTACATTACACAAATATCTCTGACTTCTTTGAATAATTCAGATCATACCATATAATCTACTTACTTCAGAGGATAATTTCACAGAAAATATAATTTCTGTTTTCCAGAAGTCTGGCCTGACCCATGCCCAGTAGTGTTGAGAAAAGACAATTGCTGGCTTTGCAGTAAGGAGGATGAGCCTTGGAAAGTCTGCAAAGCTTTCAAAGCACACATGACTTGCTAAAGAGAAGGAAAGGAGCTTCATCTTCTGCAGAGCAAGGCAATGAATTCTACACATGCAAATACACCACTATTTTTTAACAAAATGGGAAGCTTCAGAGTGGGATCTGTGGATACAGCTGTCCTCAGGCACAAATGACACTGCTGGGAAAGAAGAAGGTTTTATCACTCAGTTTCATGTGGGCTTAACACCCAACAGTATCACATAGATAGAAATGCAACACAACGTCAAATGAGAAGTGTAACATCTTAATTTCCTAAGTTCCATTACCTTCACATGTGTAAGCTCCATGGGATTTTTTTTTTTTAACTAACTTTCAAGAAATACAGTTAATGCCACAAATCCCATGTTCACTTTGTAACAAGGGGACCGTTTTCAACCATGTGCATCCATGGCACTGAATGCAAAGAAATGTGCATCAGCTATGGAGGGGTGGAGAGTAAAGAGTGAATTAAGACTACAGCCACTTAAATGGACAGGAACAGAGAACTAAAGGGATGGGGATGAGCAACAGCACTTTCATATATCTGTTCTCTCTTCTGACTTCTGTAAGTGCACACAAGACAACAAAACACTTGGGAGGTATCCAAACTCAGGCTCTTCTGAGGTTTTCCCAGCACATTTCAGATTTAATGTTATTCTGCAGTGTATTGGGCAGAGACATGGAGCCACATTCTTCACAATGTGCAGGCACTAAACTTCAGTCTGGGAGAGCAGACACGTATTTGACCAGCCATGAATGAAGCAATGCCCATAGCCTATTTGCCAGCTCAGAATCTGGATATTTTTATTAAAACAATCCTTAGGAGAAAAGAAGAAGATGTTGCAAATTATGCTGCAGGATGTGCTGGGTTGTGGCAAGAAACACACTATACAAGATTGATAGTTCTTTCAATTCCACCTTTAAAATTATAGCAGGAGGATGAGTGAGAGATTTTCCTGAGTGTGTCCACAGAATGTAAGAGGTTGATGATAGAAATAAGAAGCTCTGTCACTTGTTACATGCAGCCAGATAAAGAAACCATTCAGAGCCTTTCATGTGGCCTGGAGAAAAGAAAGAGGAATGGCAGGGTGTTTAAGAACTGTTTGGTGAAACAATGGCATGATCAGCTGCATGTTTTTGATTGTTTGGATGTTGGGTTCAGCAGCTGCCTTAACCAAGGAGGAGGGACAGCTCAAAAATGAGGTACGTGGTGAAGTTCCAACAGATGAAGGGGGATTGGGGAGCTGGGAATTTTTCAAGAGTTGCAGTGGTTAAGAAAAATTTGGTACAAAGGCTCATACAAGGTCTCAGGAGAGTCAGTCAAACAGGAAATAACCAGTGGCACCCAGGAAAGTACCTGTGGTTCTTAGATGGTGATGGGAGAGCTGCTGCAGCTCTTTTAGCACAGGACTGAGAGCACTCACCAGCAGCGCTGCGAGGGTTAAAAGCAGAGATTAAAAGCAGAGGGTTAAAAGTCCATGAGATTTCTGTCCATGTGCCCCAGCCCAGGGACAAGCACATTTGTAACCTGCCACTTGGAATGAGCACTCCAGTTTAGCTTTCAACCAGTGGCAAAGCCCAGGCAGAGCAGTGAGATACCAAACACAAATTTAGGCAAAGCTGTGCTGCTGCACCCTCCTGAAAGCTGCAGGACTAGGAGTCAATAGAGTATAACTGACCTAATTTCCTATTTTGATTTCATAACTCAAAACAACTCCAGGGAACCCTGAGCACAGTCTTGCTCAACCCACACCATAATTGGACTGACTGATTGAACTAGCTGGTTGGCTAAAATTGTATTCTGATTAAATTTTAAGACCTTTTCTCCAAATGGCAACGCTCTCCTCCCTCTAATTCCTGAGAGATCTATCTGAGAATTACAATCTAAGGAAGAAGAGAGTACACAGTGTCAGGCAGCCTCTGTTGTTCCCCTCAGCATGTTATAAATAAATATAGAATATTTACAGTGCTCTCTACTAGTGAAAGCCAAGATCAAGGCCAAGTGTCACAGTCCTCCCTGAAAATAATTGCAGCGTGCAATATAATCCCATGTGCTCCAGCTAATAGAAATGAACAGCACAGAACTGGATTGTGGGTGGTGGAATTGTACCAGACCTTGGGAATTTGATGTTAATTAAGAAATGCTGATTAATAGAGAACGGTAAGTTTTAATAAGTCAGTGATAAAAGAGAAATTGCATTTAAATAACAGGCGTGTCTTGATTCCTTGGTAAAAAAATCTTCTGATTTTTAATTGGGGGAATTCACCTAGTGGAAAATTTTGTCTGCCTTAAGACAGCAGTTTTCTGTTGGTGTTACTGTGGTTTCATTCCCCATCCCAGAGGTCTGCCTGGGTAACTGAGCCATTGGGAAAGAAGTCTTAGAAGCAGCAGAATTTAACGGTCTTGACACCAAAATTACTGGGTGAGGTTGTGTCACACTAGAGGAGAGACCAGAGGATCACAAGACTCCTGGGGTTAAAGTGTTGAAGACCCAGCAGAACAAGACAGTTCAGCTTTTAGTTCAAATTCCTGTAAGTGCTCAGAAGGCTAATTACAGGTTTGCTGGAAAATATTTTAACGAAGGCGCTGGGACTCTGGAGCCCAGTAAGATCCATCCTCTTTCTCACATCAGGTTACAAATGCTTCTTCCCCCTTCTAGGGGCACAACTAAACACTCCTTAAGTATAAAGTGAAGGAGAGCCCTGGATCTGTTCCATTACTGAGCATACATGGTAATAGGAACATCCTGAGGTTTGATGCAGATTTCCTTGTCCGAATATCCCCAAAGGAGGGGGAGCTGACTTAGAGAAACTTGCCCATTACTGTTAAATCATCACATCATCCTCTGCACCCTGGTGCAGATCTACAGTGCTTTATAGATTATATAAAGGAGCTCTGTCCAATAGAGGGACATTACCACAAGCATAAAAAAAGATTCTAGATAGGTTCGGTAATCCAATCTCAACCAATGATGGCATTAAAAAATCCACTGTAGCAAATGAAAAATTAATAGCAAGGTCAAGTTATCAGCAATGGAATTTCAGAAGTTAATGCTCAAAAATTCCAGCTGAGGAATACACATGTCCCTGAAAAGCAGCATAACTGTTTACAATATCAGTAGATAAATCTGTGCCCTAACTCTGCCTTCTACCACCTGGGTAACTTTCTCCAGTGATTGGGAAGTGCAGATTGTAACAATTCACTGCCACCTACCTTCTCTTGCACAGGAGGACTGTGTTCCCTCCAATACAGAAAAGATCTCTGGGTCTGGACATGGAGCTCTGGCTAAATGAAGCCAAGTCTGCTAAAGGCCTTTTATTTCCTTGCTTTGATGAAAGTCCTAATGTCACCACTCAGGCAACGAGAAGGTGAGTTAGGGCTTTATCAGGACTAACTGGCAGCAGGTAGAGCTGAGGGCAGATCTCCATTAAGTGCTCTAAGCCACTGGAATTAAACTGTGGGACTGCGGAGTCTGGGAAGTAGTGTTCCACATGCAAATTTTCATTCCAGAACGCCTCAAATGAAGCCTCTTTTAAAACCTGACCTTTTCCCTCCAGCTCTTCTCTTCATGCTCCAGGTAATCTGGGCCCTGTCAAAGCAGAAACCCAACTTATCAGTCACCAGACAGCTGCTGGGACGCAGAGCACACTCCTGATTTATTTATCAGTCTGGGTTAGTTTATGTCCAGCTGGCCCACCCTTCTCGTGTTATATGAGCATGCTGCAAACTATAAAGTGATCACAGAAAGATACATTTCTCTCTCTTTTCCCTTCAGCCTCTCTGCTTTTATTCTGTGCTTGTTTCTTTACAGATTGTGCTGGGGTGGGATGGCTGCACCGAGTATCTGAGTGCCTGCTTCCCATTTGCATTAAGAATCCCTAAAGTGCCATGAGGGAAGTTTAGTGGTAAGTAAGATTTAAGTAAGATTCACACTTCGATTTCTGTCAGGATTAGAGAGGGGTGGTTTTGTTTCCTTGTTTTTCCTTTGATTCTTTTACACTTGTGTAAATATAATTAGCATTGCTTCTGCTTTGACAGTGCTCTAAGTAGCGGCTCAGATTACCCTCCCTGCAATTTACATTTGAGGAGTTTAAAGTTTGAGGAGTTTGATTTTAGCAGAGAGAGAGAAAGAGAAGGCACAACGACCCAATTTGAAATACTGATATGGATACTGACCAAACAATTCTTTACAAGCAAGAAAGCAAGAGAGAAAGAGAGAGAGAGAGAGAGAAAGAGAGAGAGAAAGAGAGAAAGAGAGAGAGAGAGAGAGAAAGAGAGAGAGAAAGAGAGAAAGAGAGAGAGAGAGAGAGAAAGAGAGAAAGAGAGAGAGAGAGAAAGAAAGAAGGAAAGAAAGAAAGAAAACTCTCAGGCAGCAGAATTATGAAAATCACAATGGAAAGTGTCACCTTAAGGCTGTACTTCTATTGAAATTCTAACCACCACAAATTCATTTTCCGTTTATCTGAATCAAGATTGGGAATATTTCCCCGATGTACTAGAATTCTGAATTTCTTTTTTTTTTGTTTTGTTCTTACCATTAGCAAGGCAAGCAAACCAACCAGATTAATTACAATACTTTAACAGTCTGTCAAATAGAGCAGTTCTGTCACTTACCTTTCAGGCATTCATAGGAATCTTTTTTTTTGTAGCATTATCTCATAAAAATACACAGGTAAGTTTAGCACAAACCATAAAAATACATTGTACACTTCAGCTAATCTAGTATCTTTCATTTCTAAGGAGGATTTGGGTGGAGGCCAAGTTAATTAAAACCAGAATAGAAATGGGTTCTATTCACATGAGTCATATACCTCTGACTCACAATAGAGTCTGTGCAGCTAATGGGTTAATTTGTCCTGATAACAGAAAAAAATGAAGCTGGAGGTTATGACTGTTTGGAGTGAGAGCTGGTTTCAGACAGTAGATGTACAAGGCTTTTATGCCATGGGGAACACAGACCTGCTCTAATGATGTCCTTTCTGTCTATTCAAGTGCTGTAACAAACAGTTCAGAAAGATCCAGAGGTACAGAAGGCTTAGAAAGGCAGGACTGACGCCTCCAGATCTCTATTACTGTAACAATACGCACATGGAAGTGTTTAAGTTGCTGTCACAGAGAGGAAAGTCTCAGCCACATGCAATGCTGGCAATAATTCCCCAGGCTGATGGTCCTGCAGCACTTCCAGGGGAAGGATTCCTCTCCCAGCCACCGGGGAAATCCACACACTTCCTTACCTCAGTGGCCCTGTGCTGAGCACCCACAGCTCTACCACAGAATTGTGGAAATCTTCTAANCCCCAGCCACCGGGAAAATCCACACACTTCCTTAACTCAGTGGCCCTGTGCTGAGCACAGAATTGTGGAAATCTTCTAAGCTAACAGCCTTCCTACCTCCTCTGGTCCCTCTGCACCCACACCAGCCTCACTGGTCACTTTTTAGCTCCTTGTTTTACACCACAGCTTAAAAGGCAGAAAGGTACAGAAAGGGGCACTGGGTCCCAAACCCACACCTATCGTTCCTATCAGAGAAGTTCAAAACTCTTCTCCTCCTGCACTCCTGCAGGACTGTGAGTGTTTCAAGACAAGGACTTTATCACAGTATCATCATTCATGTATCCAGTGTATCATTACATATATTTTATATTATACAGAGTCCTGGCAGGGGGGAGTGAAAGTAAAAGCTCTGCAGGAACTTTGCACTGAAGCAGAGGTAAGTAATGTCAGTCTATTTTCTCTTCAAAGCATGTTTGGGAATTTTAACACCTTTTGATTGACTGAAATACAGAAGCAGGCCTTACAGGAGGCCAAGACAGGTTCTTCCCCCAAATCCTTTTCCACCAGTTCCTTTTCCATCCTTTTTCCACAGTTTAATCACCAGCTACACTCCCTCTTCTGCTCTCCTTCTGTCTCAGTTAATGTGGAGTTACTCCACACACTGAATTGCAACTTCACCTTATACATTAACAGTGTCCCCCCAACAACAGTAAAAACACTGCTTCACCTTCATTTCATACTGCAGGATTCCAAAAAGGAGGAGGAATAACTCCCATGGCTGCAGGAGGGTATTAAACCCAGATCTTTTGCCTTCTGTGTGAACAGCAATGGAAAGACTGAGGCAGCCAGACTGTGACCTTTGTGTTGTTCTGCAATGTTTGAAGAAGAGCAAGTAGACAAAAACCATAAAATTCAGGACAAAAGCTCCAAGTGCCTACGGTGGGGGTGAAGAATGTGGATCCAAAGCAGGAAGAATTGCTTCTATCCAGCCCTGAGTAACACACTGGGATTGAAGATTGGAACTAAAACTCATCCTGCCTTCAGTGTTCCCTGTTGATTAGGCAGCTCTGCTTCGTGGTTTCAATTTTACCAGCAGACTTAAAGATCAAACACCTGCTTCTGGATTCAGGCCAGCAATTCAGTGGCTATAAATGTCGATCTGGAGCACTTTGGATGCCTATATTTTGGACTGGTTCCAAGCTCTGCATTGAAGCTCCTGCATTAAAGGGTTGCAACAAAAACAAATTTATAAACAACTAGATCTCAAAATCTTCCTAAGTGCAATTCTTTTCTGACACGGACAGCATAATTTCAATTTTAATGTTTTGCTAACGTTTTGTTGGATACAAAATTAACACAATTGCTCTGCAGAGAATTGCATTATATCCAGCTGGGGATAGAATTGCATTATATCCCCACTGAAGTGCTCAGCACCACAATGTTTAAAGTAAAGGTGTACTTTGCTACTTGGAGTTAAAGACAGCATTTTCCTGACCTGCTGGTGTTAATGATTTCAAACATATGTTTACATGATTGCTTTTGCCAACCCACATTCAGCTGTCACCAGCCCCCACAGAACATAACAATAAACACCTTGCACACCCACAAAGGGGTTACTGGGAAAGGGCTGGGTGCATGGAGAGGTCTGGAAGTTTCAGGAACACAGAACACACAGCTGCCCTAATTTTCTGTCAGACAACTCATCCTTCAACCCAACAACAACATGCAGTGTTGATTTTCAGGTGCAAATTTTATTGTGGATCATAACAAAAGGTTTCAGAAAAAGCACAGGAAAAAATATCAGCAAAAGTGTCTTTTACTTACAGAGTATATATATTCTGTGAAAACTACTAACTGCATTGAAGGCAATGCAGCTTAAACTAATAACTATTTTCGGACACATGCTTAGCAAATTTTGAAAATATTCTTTTCTCTCAGTTAGTTTGATATTGAAATTGAGGACCAAATGTTTCAATGACATAGAGTGCATGGTATTAAATTGTTAGAAAGAAAATCTCATTATTGCAGAAAGAAAGTCACACAAAAAATTTTCAGAATACATAAAACTAGCACTTGTAAATGTTGAATGACTCAAAATCTCTTTGGAAAACCTATGGATGTTGAGGTATGCCTGATTTTAAAATTTTGGTGATGCTATCTGAATTTTTTGTGTGACAAATCAAAATAAAATCTCTTAATGCAAACTAATTTTAACTTTTTACAAAGGATTTCTTCAGCATGTAATTGTATTTTGACTTTGAAGAGAAAGCCCACACTAATTCTTACAATAAAATGACAGAAGTCTACTAGGTAACAGTGTAAAAATCTTGCAAGAGGTCTTCAAGGCACTGTTTTCTCTTTGGATGCTTGGCCATTCATGAAGGTTGTTTTGGGAGAAAGACAGGAATAACAAAAACTAGCCCTAAGGCTGGCATCTAGTATATTAAATATCATCTATATATCTTTCTCTAATGAAATAAAACTTCTAAAAGCCATTCTGCTTTACAAAACTGTGGCTTGCAGTCAGGTGTCTGCTAAAATAATCTGAAGCATGGGTTTAAAACCGTACTTCCAGAATAAAAAGCAAGAACTAAAGTCAACCAAGTAGCATTTAGCTCAATCATCATGGTCTGCTTGAATGCAACCACTCCCCAGCACTGCAACCCACTGTCAAACACAGGCTCTGCTGGTTTCCTGCCACTTGGTCCACAATTCACTGAAGGAGATTAGGACTTTATCCAGCTCCTGCTGGTCCACTTGAATTCCTGAGCTATGGAGCTGCAAAGGCTGCTACCCTCTGTAACATGGAGACATTCCTGCCTAGGAAATGTAAAGAACTGGATATTCTGCAGTCAGCTCATTTAACAGGAAACTAGACTCCATCTAGACTCCATCAGAAATACAGAGGAATCCAATTCTGGGCTTTATGAGTGTGCCTTGGGTAGAGTTATGCAAAGGATCCCAATCATAGGACTTGCTCTTTATGGCAAATAACAGCCATAAAGCTGAGAAAAAAATATGAAAAGAGCTGACCTCAAGGTATCAGGATTTTTAGGTAATTATTTTGACAACATCTTACTGACACACCATGAAAAATCTGTATCTCTTCTTAAAAAAACAAACCAAAACCCAAACACTAAGTTTTGTGTGGCCAAAAGAGCCCGCCAGGATCCACCAGCAGGGAAAGGATGCCCATCTCCAGCCACCAAAGAAACCTAGATCCCATATCTCTGGATGCAATGGATAAATCAGAAGTCACATGGTTCTTTGGGTGGTTTCACCATGCCCCAGCAGCAGCAGCAGTGTTTACTGCTTGTTTGATACTCAGAGCAGGCCAAGAATTGGCCATTTTTGGGGGGCTCAGCTGCCTGTGGGCCTTTGTGTGACACAGCACAACAGACAGGCACGCTGGTGTGGTGGGGGGATCCAAAGAGCACCACAAGATCTTCAGGCTGTGCCTTGGATTTACCCTGCCTGGCTTTAGGATCCAAAGTGCTGAGACAGCAGCCTTGAGACCACAGGCTCTCTCTGGGACCACTAGAAGAACTGGCCTCTCCACGTGGCTGCTCATGTCTTAGGTGAGCTAAATCAATTGATTTGGGTCCACTTAATGATTTAAAGTAATTATAAATAAACCTGGCATAATTCAAAATTTAAACAGTTTCTATCTTGATATAAAGAGTGAGGAGAATTTTGCTTTTAGCAGTACATCAGGGTGCACTGCTGTGTATCAAGAATAAAAGAAACGTAGGTGTGGAAGAATTTGGCCCAGAGAACTTTTCCCTTCCTTGAAGGAAGGGGCTGGCCTACCCCAACTGCTGAAAAGCAAGCTGTCTGCAGTAGTATTCTATATTTCTCTTATATTCTGAATCAAAGCAATAAATATTAGATATAATCTCTATATTAGATTTCATATTTATCTGACAGCTATTGAAATCTACACTGTTAAAAATATAAGCAGTGACCCTCTCCTACATGGCAGCATATACTATTTGTGTGTAAGTGTTAAAACTATCACATGGATCTATATTTACAAAGGATGCTGTTGTTTATATGGCAGATTTTAATTTACATAAATTCTTATCATAGGATTGGTAACTGTGGGAAGGTTGGATATTGTTTAAATGCTTCAATGGTTCTGCATAATTGCATTTCAGCACGAGGAGTTAATAATTCTGTCTCAGTTTTGTGTTTTATAAGGATGGAAATGGAGTTGACAGATAAATCTCCAATAATGTTATGCCAATATAGCACAAGAAATACTTATTTGCAAGTCCAGGCAAAGAAAACAGTTTCACTGTTCACTTTACACATATAAATCTCCTCTTTAAAGAAAGTGCACTCCTGAAAACAAAGGCAATCATAATCTTTCAGCACTGTTGAAATGTAAAAGTGTTGCAGCTGAGCAGGGTCTGCAGAAAAAACATAATTCATTTTTTAATAAGCTATTACAATTACTTCTAGGTATGCAAATGAAAATCTTGCATGTCAAACATGAAAATAAACTGAAATTGCTACTGATATATACATGAGAAGTTCTGTCTCAGTTTGCTCAAAAAATGTTTGGTCAATTCCTATCGTTTGGCTTCTCAGACAACAAAGATATAATGAAAACGTTCATTTTCACTGAGGTCAAAATGTCCAGCTATTTCTCCCTGTAAAGGGCAAATAACTGCTGTTTTCTGTACCTCTAATTTCAGAAACTCAGTTAAAAACACACAGGTAAGAAAATATTTTAATAAAGATTTTAGAGTGCTTATTACAATCAGATAATTTCTGAGATCTGAGAACATCCAGGTATTGTCCTTTGAATTGAATACTGACTTTCCCTTGGAAAAAGTTCATATTACTTCTCAGAAAAATAATTTCTTAGCCCCCCCAGCAGAAGTCAGTATCACCTTATTACTAAACATCAGTTGGTGTTTAGCAAAGACAGAAAATAATTGTGGAGTTCCCTCTGTGCTAATGTTGTAAGCTCTACATAAAGGAGAAAAAAAAAAAAAGACCTGGAAAATTGAAAACTACGTCATGCTTTACCTCATGAGTAACACACAGCTGTTATTGACTGTTCTTGCCAGCTCTGCCTTCCTCCTGATAAAGGATTCAAGAACTGGCAGATTGCTTTTCCTTTGGCCTAATTCTGCCTTAATTGGATGGCTGTTAACAACTCTCCTTCCTGCACTAAGCAATCTGAAGATTTCTGAAGGGTTATCTGGGAATTTCAGCCTGAGGATTTTTTTTTTCCTGGCTGTGTAACCCAGGATCCCAAGAATTTGTGGTTGCAATGGAACACTTTGTTTCGGAAGTGATCCAGGCAGTCTCTACCAGCTTCCTCTGGAAGCATAACTGGGGCTTGGAATCAGTCTAAGGGAGGAATCAACTCCCATTTCCCTTTTGTGTCTTTGTTGCAGCTAAAAATCAAGCAGATAACAGCTTATAATTGGTGGTGATTAAATTTAAAATATCTTCGTAGCCATGTAAAATCACCAAAGAACTTTACACTGTAATGGAATCTTTGCAGATGGAAGTGGGTTTGACCATTTCTAGAAAATGAATCTTACTTTTTTGTGTTGAACATTATGCAGCAACACACTTATCACAAAATCAATCAAAGGGACAATTCTAAATTCTATTCAGCAATCAATCTAAACGTGCAATCTGATAATCCTGTGATTAAACTGCCAAAATAAAAAGAAGCCATTCTTCTACTTTCTAATATATTGTAATAATACAAATATCATAGAAAAGCTGTATTATACATGTGTGTCTTCCTGAAAAGTGTTTTTTGCAAAAAAGATCTCTGCCTTGGACAAAAACAAGTGACAAGCTGCAAAGTGTGGTTCTGTGGAATGCTCAATAGCAGAAATTGAAGCAGAGTATCTCATCACAGTAAGTCTGAAGGAATGAGTAACCACTTCAGTTTGTACCCATAAAACTAAAGCCTAATAATAACACTGGAACTATATATTCACCAGGTTAAGTTTCTTCCTTTTAGCTGGCATGTGAACAAGTGTATTTAACTGTTTCTCCCCATGCACATTCCTCACAATTAGAATGGAACAGTCTTATCATGGATAGAAATTACTTTTCCCCTTCCCAGATTAAAAAAAGATATATGTCAAAAATAATAAAGTACTCAGTACAGAATATTCCTATGATTGGCTCCAAAGGCTGATTTGAATTAAATTTACTAATTTTTTTTTCACTGTTGCTTCACCTGTTAAAAACAGTGTGAAGACAACCGAGACATGAATTTTCCCAGAATATGCCCAGATACCTTTCCCCAAACCCTTTTTTCTTTATAAGTTGTATTAGTTTAAAATCTACTCTGAAAATAGTAGTGCCAGAATCATCAACTAATAATCAAAAATTCTTCAAGTAAATGGTTTAG
The DNA here is from genome assembly GCA_013397295.1 of Polioptila caerulea. Taxonomy (NCBI): domain Eukaryota; kingdom Metazoa; phylum Chordata; class Aves; order Passeriformes; family Certhiidae; genus Polioptila; species Polioptila caerulea. Next base: position 387,561 of record VYXF01011149.1, read on the forward strand.
CTCCTTTTAGGATAGAGATGCAGAGGAATACCAATGAAAGTTATGCAAGTTATGATGTTTTCTTTGTTAACACTCCTTTGTGACCCAAATGAATTCTTCACTCCACGTTCCTGTATTTGGAAAACAAATTGTACAGTACTCTCAGTGTAGACTTCAAGTCACAATTTACAATATCTAGAAAAGAGACAAGGGAAAATAAATTAGTAACTTCATAAGCTCCAAATGTTTTCCAGAAAAAAAGTGCCCATTCTCTACTCCTTTCCCTTGCTCACATTAATACCCATGAACATAAGATCACAAGGATAGCAAAAAAGAGTAGAAATATCAATAAAACACAATTTTCAAACTGGCAACTCAAAACTTGGTGTTTTAATCACTTCTAGTTAGGGATACAAATAGCTACTGCTGCTGATGTTGAAATGCAACCAAGCTCAGATGCTCCTGAGTCAAAGTGTGCCCAGGATTACACATACTTATACGACTTCATCTCCAGTCAGTTGTGGCTGAAAAGCAATGATTTTGGAAAAAAGTCATCAGGCAGCAACCAATGGAACCTTCCTCTTATGTAAGAATTGTAGGACTTGGCACATTCTGGGCTGCACCATCCTTTACTAGGCCTAATAGCAGCAAGATAGCTAGAGGCAAGTTTAAATTTTCCAGAGGATCTAAAGAAGCTGGGTATACAAGTGCTCCTTGAACAAACATCTGAAAATTCTTTGAGTTAGCTGACATTCATGGCTGAATCAGTCCTCAGAAACTCAGCATCTAAAGAAAAGGATTTATATGGAAAAAAAAAAAAAAAGCTAATGAATACCTTCTGTTTCAAAGAGCAGCTCTTGAGAAAGTCAATATTATTTCACAAGAAATCTATAAAACAAACTGACAAGTACTACTGCAGCAGTCTACACCAGTGCTTTAGTCAACCTCAAACAGGGATTCAGGCTTGCCCTCAGAAAGAGCAGAGGCCAATTTGGTGGAATTATCTCTTTCAGTGGAATGCACAGGAACTCAAATTCCCAACTGGAGTTCTCAGAATTGGCCAAAACTTCCAAGTGAGCCCAGGAAATAGTGCATTGTAATCATCAGAGTTTAGCCATTATATTTATGCACATTGATGTTTCACAGAGATTGTGAAGGGGTCACACTTTGAATAATGAATCCAATCAAACCTATGTGTGGTGTCCTAAAGTGTGCCAACTCAAGATATTGAATGTACATCCATGGACAAAGGGTGGGAACACTCAAGCCTAGATTTTATGCTGGGCCTGTAACCAGAGCCAGCATGGGTTTGTGGCTCCTTATAAACCAGATGAAAAATGCTTGGCATAAAATGAGGAGGAAATGCCAAAAGCTGCAGGAAGGGTGCATTGCCCCCACAACATCCCACTGCAATCTGCAATGCCATTCACATGTAACATTAGAAGTTTCCTTTTTCAGGCCAGCAGCAAGGTGCAGAACGACTTTTTTTTTGCCAAATACAGCAATTGTGTTATTAAAGAAGTAACTTTTTTAGGTCTTTGCAAAGACAGCACCACAAAAAAGATACCACCACTACAGAATTCCACAGAAGGGCTCAAAGTAAAATAAGCACACTCCCAGAGAAAGATGGGTTGTTTCCATTGCTACATGGGTTTGACCGACACATGTAACATTTTACTTGTTGCAAGTTTCTAAAAGAGAAACTTGAATTTGGCTTTGATGTACACATTGCAAGGAGTACTCTGAAAAAGCTCAAACTGCAAATGAATTCATTATAGACTCAGCAAATTAATGTTCCAGCTATTTATAAAGTAAAAGGTCACAGAAAGCTTTTTAAGACCTTTTCAATTACATTGCAAATAACCCAAATAAACTGTTGACCCCATAAAAATCATTGGTTTTCATACTCATTTATTTAACTGCATTCTTTTTTTTTTTTTCCACTAAATATGTTTTTCATATTCTAAAGCACTTTTCAGCATATTTTTTCCTCAAGAACCTCAAAGAAACAGTGTAGGAATTCAAAGAGCATTTAGTGTACACATTTAGGGTAAGATCCTTTTCAATACTCTTTTGCTCACTGGAAATTTTAAGCACGGGCATTGTGCCCAATGTAACAACACATAAAACAGATGTGTTTTTCCATTCACATTGGGCAGGAAGTTTCATATTAAGCATTTCAATAATTGCACAAGAAATGTCTTATATATGCTGAAATATCCTTATGGCTTGATTTATACTGGAAAAATTAGCTGACCCCTAGAGCAATAAATACCTGAAAAATTAAATGCCATAAGAATTTTAAACCTCCATGGGGAGTAAGCGATCACAGATACTCTGTGTTTTACTTGGATCCCTCAATTTCACTGTTTCCCCTTTCTCACTTTGGCTATTTCAGACATCAAGGTTTGTGATACACTCACCAGTGGTTTAGCTAAGCATGACTGTGGATAAGAGTTCAAGCAATCAAAAGAAGTGAAAAAACCAGACTGGGTAGGTCCAGGTTTCATGCACAGGCTCGATGCTGAGAGACATTATTTTGTGTGTATAAGTGTCTCTGTGGCTGTTAGAACCTGGGAGCTGGGAGGGATGGAAAAAATCCTGAATGGAGCAGAACCTGATTCAGGAACGAGTGCCCAAATCTACAGGGAGTTCTGACTGTTAGAAGCAACACTCTGACATCAGCTCATGTCAGCTCCTTGGGGAATTACAGTCCAATATTGTGGCACAAAAAGACTCTGAGCACCAGAGAATGTAAGTCTGAAATTGATCTCAAAAAGACACAGCTACCTTGATTATTATAGCTGGTAACCAGCAGGAGCCTAGATATCATTCCTGATGGGAAAAGAGGAGCAGAAGTTCTATGTCCAGCTCCTGCATGGCAAGAATTGGTAAATTCTCACAGGAGGAGACACAAGAAATACCCATTAACCTGGTATTATGACAAGGGCTCTGTCTCCACACCAAAAGGCTGGATTTAAACACTGTATGCATATGAACAAAGAGGAGTGGAATCCTGATGCTCCTAAAGTCAGCAGCAAAACCTTTATCCTCCCTGAAGCACATTCTACTGTCACTCCCCAGCTCTACATCTAATTTAAATATGCATAATTAGGTCCTGCATTCAAAGGCATGTATGTGAACACTTGAAATTCTTCTTCCACAACATCTCCCTCTTTTGTGAAAAACTTATAAATTACTGGAATACTGAAGGTTTAGTGTGAAAATGTGAGATGGGGGAAAATGGAGCAATTGGAGCAATTCACACCTGTCAGTGACACCAATCACAAATGTGTTCTCTTTCTTTCAGGGAATACTAGAGTATTACTGCACACATGTGGCCAATGAAGAAAGGAAGCACTGCAACATTTGAAAAAGTGCATTTAAAATACAGAGGTCCTTGAGCACTACAAAATGTACCTTGCCTTTTGCTGTTGGATTAATGTAACCTTCATTTAGCCACACCATAACCTTTTAAGATCAGGATCCAACACAAATTTTTAAGGAGATACAAAAAAGGTGGAATAGGTACCTTCTGGTCTTGGCTTTGGTTTTTCCAACCCACCATCCTGCATGAGCTCAAATGCAAAGGATACATTGATGACCTGCCAACAGAACAAAGGCAGTCACTTTTGTGAACACTGTACAGTACAAATAGTCAAGACAAAATATACTTGAAGTTGCACACTCAGATTTTCAGCTGGAAAAAATAGTACATCTGCTTTTTGGAATCCAGACAATCCATAGTTTTGCTGTTTTTGGGTGATGGTTGCAGAAATATAAAGGTAATTGAAAGTTAACATGAACTAACATAACCCTTAATAAACTTACTTAAAAGGCAGCACAGAGCATCTCCTACAAGTTCAAAAACTGGAACATAATGGCCCCTGAAGTGCTCTTGTCTTGCACAGACAGATGAATTGCCTGGATAACTACAGACACTGATGTAATGTTGGTCTTAAACTGACACATTGTACATATATGCCTTTATGCTTCCAAAACCCATTAAACCTTTCCAACGTTAAATTCTTGGATTTGGGACATACAAAAAAAATCAGTTCTGTCATCAATGCTTGTGTGTAATCCTATATCCATTAATGAACAGTAGGTCTTGTTCAATGACAGCACCACACAATGGTGTTATGCCAAAATCTGTTAATACTTGCTAACTACCCCATCATTAATATAATGTCCTGTTTTATTCCAGCTAAGTATTATTACTGAATTTTTTAAATACTTGGAAATGGTTAGCAGTACGGTCTTTTCTTGATTTTAGCTATTAGCATCAAACCTATGTGGAAAAGTTTGTGTTATCCTTCTGCAACTAGACACATTTATATGTTTGTTTTTAACAAAAAAATGAAATCTAGTTACCTTTTGTTCAAAACTATCAGGAGTCAAGAAAAAGCTGTGCAGGGGAACAAAATAGCCTTCCAGAAGACCCATTAGCAGGACTAAGTACACTCCATCGGCAAACTGTAAAAAAAAACATGTTTCTCAGTACATTTTCTGAAAAATATCTCACTGCTTTTCTTATTGGACAATGGGGTACTGGAACAGAAAAGTGGATGTCCACCCCCTGAATTGACCAAGGCTGGATGGGGCTCTGAGCAACAAGGTCTGGTGGAAGGTGTCCCTGCAGGAGGAGTGGAACTGGATGACCTTTAAGGTCCCTTCCAACCCAAACCATTCAATGTTTCTGTGGTTTTCTCACAGGCCTCTCACTCCTACTCCAGTGGCATCAGGTCTGTCAGCAACCCATCACCTTCCTGAGGCAGGTAATTTTCTTTCAACTGATGGAAATACAACCTCTCATCTTGGGGAGTGCAGTTTCAGACAGATGCTTAAGGAGTTTCTAGGTGCATTTGAATGTTTTCCCCTGAAGTAAACAATGCAATAAGCAGAAATAGGGAATGCCCTTTTGAAAGCCTTTACACATGATTTCCATCTAAGTCTTAATTTCACATTTGAAAAATCTCTGTCAGATTGGTTGGTGTTTAAATAAAGCAGAGATTCTTAATAACATGAATCAAGACATAAAATAAAGGCTGACCTGAAGACACCTGGGGTTTTTTGATAGTGTAGATCCCATCCCTTCCTGCCTGACCCTGTAATTTTCTTATGATAACTGCTGCAATTGTTCACATGGGGAGGTATTAATACAGCAGGATTAAGTTTTTCTTTTAGCTTCTTTTCAGCCAATTTAGCAGCTGAGAACAAGACAGAAGACCATGCAGCACATTATTTCTGTGGTGCAACCAAGTCTGCAGCCCATCTGTACAGCTGCCTGTACACTTGAGTAGCTTTGCTCTCGAGAATCCCTGAAATTCCCCCAAATAGAGGCACTGGGATCCCATGTGGCTGTGTACTTGTATAAAGGTAGGCAGTAAACAACTCCTCAGCCTGGTGCTGGAGCAAACCAAAAGCACAGAACTCCTTCCTGACCAAAACAAGCAGGTCTCCCTTACAGCACTTGGCAGCATTGTGCCAATTACCCAGAAGGTAGCATTTGATAATTAATTTTTATGCTAATGGAAGTACAAAACTGTTTTAGACGCTTAATTGGTGAGGATCTTCTTGGTACAAAGAAGAAATGAAGGGTTTTCTGCTGAAATAACGTCTTAGAGCTCATGCAATAGTAATTCAGTGAAATTTCTGGATAAAGCTGAGGGCACAGTGCATAACATACTGCAACCACCTCTCCCCTTTAAGAAAGGCTATAAAATCCTACCTGTGTGTCCAGTTCAGTCACCTCCAAATTCAATTTATTCAGATGTTTGTTCACAAAGGTGATGAGAGTCTGTAATATGAAAACAGTGCAATGAAGGCCTATTCATCAGGGCAGCAGTTCAACACCAGCAGTATGAACTCCACTCAGAAGAGAATCAGCATGAGTAAAGAGACTGTAACACAATCTCAAATTTTTGAAATTGAAATGTGACATTAAAAATGGTTTTAAAATTATTTTTTACAAGAATGAAGAACAGAAATAAAACGAATGCGATACATATATTAAAAAAAATACACTGTTGAAACACAGAAAACCCCCAAATTTTTAGCAGACTATGGGGAAGTGGGTAATTGGACTCCACTCAAATCTGCCAGCAGCCAAAATACCTCAGGGTCAGACCTCTGGTAGCTGTAAACTGGATATCTCCTTGGCATCAGTACAGTCAGTGTACCAGTTGGGTTCTACTTAGCATACACTTTGTGAGAACTTTTCTGATGGAAACTTTGATACCTATATGATGTTCCATGTTCCAAAGTTAAGCTCATGCTGCTAAACATTAAATAAAAGTAACATTATAATCATGACTTTGTGTATTTAAGCATAAAGCTTAATTGAATTTAATGTATGCAATGCATGCCAGTTATACATTATATCCACACACACTCACCACAGCCACACAAGCATGCACACAAACACATTAGGTATCTTAAAAATAAAAAACCTTCCAACCTTTTTCACTACATTGAGCTTGTCTGGGGCATGGTCAAATAAAGTGTCGAATGCATCTCTTTCTGAAAAACATTCAGGGTCATTAATATACTGAGCAGCAGTTGTTCCAGGGCAGAATAAACACTTACTGAGACACACATTCATTTGAGACAACACAGTCAGCAAAATGGTTCAATAAAGTCTCTGTATTCCAAGTGTCAAGTAGTTTGCATACTTCTCTCTTGCTGGGAGCCTCTAGTAACTTATTCTCTATTACTCACAAAAAAAGCATCATTTTCAGGTAGGATTTGGATTACCTAGAGACCCTGTTCCTCAAAAATGAGCAAAGAATAGCATCTTTATGCACAAAATCTTAAACAGCCAGAGAAGCTAGCCAAGTAACCAAATAATTTTCTGCAGAAGAATATGAGTTTACATTAGTCACTTCACCTATGGAGGAAGATTTGCCCCAAGGGCCACTGACTGCATTATTAAGTATCTCAAGCAGGTTTAAGATTACACATCTGCAATACAATTCTTTGTACAGATGTTTCAGGCCATACCCAGATGCAATTTAGGGGATTATCAGCAGGACAACCAACCTAAGGTAGCATGACCAGAATGCTACTGCAGTCACCTTCTGAAGAAAACAGAAAAATATATAAAAAGGCACTTGAGCCTTTTCTGTGCAATTTCTGTTTCATCAATCACCTGAATAACAGCAAACAACTCAACAAACATTCATATTCCTCAATTAAAAAAAAAAAAACACCAAAAGCTAGAGTAGATCCAAAGGCATTTGTAGAAGGCAGACTTTACACAAAGCAAGATTCAGGTGATTGTTTTCTGTTGGACATCCTCAATCCTGGCAGTGAGACACGTGAGGCACAGGACCTTGCATGGTGTGCAGGCTTGTTGAATAACAACTCAGCATCTTTAAAGGAGGCAATGGATGTAGAATATCAACATTCACCAGCTGGTTCATGATAAGACACCATTTCACATTATGCTGGGAACTCATGACCATTAATACCATTAATATTGCAATAATGATCTGGAGGTTAAATCACTTAGCACATGCAAATTAACACATGCTGAAAAGCAATGAAACATGTTTTTAAGATGGTCAGAGTGATTTTAATGGGTTTTTTTTCCTCTTTTGTTAACTGCCACAACAGCCTGTGGTGCATGTTCGCCAGGGCAACTTGAAATCCTCTCCTTTCCTGTCATTTGATCCAAGTGAGCACCCACTGCAGAACTCATGTACACTCTGGCTGCCTCAAGAAAAGAGACAATAATCAAATGAACTCACCATGCCTTCCTGATAATGCCCTGTAGGAAAAAAAAAAAAAAAAGGAAAAGAACAAAACAGTTACATATAATTCACTTGCAGATATTGTGCTGCAAAAAACACCAACATACATGGTAAGATCTTCAGCTTGGTGAATAATGGAGTAGATCCATGGAATTAGGAGAGTTTTGTTAATAACTTCACCAAGTTACTCCAGCTGAGGATCTGGGTTAGTCTGGAGTCTATCAGCACAATATCTCTTTGCTTCACCAAAGTCTCACAGGAAGCCAGATCTCCTATTGCCTACTTTGAACCAACTCAGCACACCTTGTCTGAGTAAAGAAAGTTTCTTCATGTCGATTTTCCCTCTGCTTTGAAGATGCATCTACCACATCAACTACAACAAAAATCCAGACAAAACAAGGCTGGGTTCTTAAGGACTGCAGGATTTTGCTCCAGTTGATCCTTCATAAAACTATTACACATAAATCCATACACATTAATAATAAGTCAGCAGTGCAGCTTCTCTCCATTCAATTAGAATCCAGGATATTCCACTACTGTTCTCTTTTGGTTTGGAATAGCTTTTCTGTTATAAAATGTTCAGTGAGGTGGCACATACAGGGCTTACTACAACCATTTTACACATCTAAAGTCCTGGTTGTAGTTCCCCATCTCTCTATTTCCTCCCCCTTTTGTATTTTTAGATGCTTGTTTGCAGCTCTTGAAAAGGCTAAAATACAGTCACTGGCTGATGTGTCATCCTCCCTGGAAACCCCGATACTGAAATCTAAATATCAGCAAATGTTTGAATTTCTGAGACACATCTGTGTTCAATTACTGAACTGCTGGCAAAAGTGGTGTTGACATACTCAGTGTTACCAGTTATTTCCTCTTGGATTTGTCGAGACTGGAGGATTCCTTCTCGTTTCTGGAAAAAGGGAAAAAAGTGACATTTTTCTCAGTAAAGTTAATGCTTAGGGTACAGTAAAAATTTCTGATCCACAAACATAATTAGATAAGAAATCTGCAGAATAAGAACTTTTCTAACACCAATTTTCAGTAATATATTATTTTACTCTGCGAGTATTTCAGAGAACTCTTTTATACATTAACGAGAAACCTGAAACTCCACCTGTAGAAGGAAGTATTTCTTTTCCTTCCTCCATTGTTCTTAATTCACTTTTCTTTTAAAGGCTCCAATTCAGCAAGACATTTGAAACACCCAAACACATATGTAAGTATTTTAGTGGAGGTATGTCTAGGTGGGCTGAATTAAGCACTGTATTTCAATGAATAGCTTGGCAGATGCTGCCCATGCTTCTCTTTTGCAAAAATCTTGCTCCCAGGCTATTTGTTCTTTCTGCCCTCTTCATACTCTTTTCTTCTTTTCTTTTTATTTTTTTTTTTTTTTATTCCTCAGTGTTTCCTTTCTCTGCAGACAAAGAGCTCTATTGGCTTCTGATAGAAACAAAAATGGAACTTCCATTCACATTCCCATCCTGCTCCAGCAGTGCCCCTGATGTTCTCCAGAAGGGAGAAGTCCTTTGCTGCTGGTGCTAAGGGACCTTTGTCCAGAGGCTGTGCCCAATGTGGCAGAAGCCAACTCCAATGACTGTTTGAGCCAGCTGCAAAATGAAGCACTTGAAGAGTCTGACATTGTTTCAGTTTGCTGCTAACACTCATCTGGGGCTGGTGTAAATATGTTTGAATCTTTTGCCTCTCTTTGTGTTCTCTCTATCCATTCTGTTTGCTGGTATTACCAAAAACGTGCAGTACAGAGAAAAAAGTCAGGCAAATGCTGACAACTCCATTTCAAGTCTAGACATTAGTCAACCACTCATGATTCTCCACTCCTCGTCACAGAAGGAAATGAGAAAAATAGATTTATGCTGGTTCTAGACCTGTCTTCTATGTGGAGAAAAGGATAATAACCTTTTCTAAAAGTCCTTCATGGCATGTGACTGGGGGCTGCTGCTTTTCCCTGCCTTGGAGAAGACAGCACATCCCTACTTGAGGCAGTCCTCAGTGTGTGATGTGCCAGCCTTCTCTATTCCTTCTATACTGCATTACTAAAATATATTTCTTGATTTATTCCTCTGTCTACACTGCATTACTAAAATATATCAAGAAATATATTTATTTCTGCAAGAAAAGCTGAACATGGCCCTTGGAGTAATGTGAGCAGTTCTTCCAGCCAGATGACAGTTTCAGGGGGTTTCAGTGATATTTTTTAAAGTCCTGTTTCTAAATATCTTGCATGTGGTAAAAAAAATGCATTCAGGGAGGACCTTTGAGCACTTAAAAGACAGAGGGGAGTCCAGGGTGTTATGCACTGAAAGGGGGGCACAGAACAGCTGCTGAGGCATTGCCTGTCACATACCTTCAAAGTCTGAAGAAAAATGACATAATTTAGGACTATCTCCACTTCCAGCTATGAGTGCTGTCTCCAGTACTAACTGAACTAACTTCACCTTACAATCTAGTTCACGTGAGCTCAGCTTGGAATTCCACTCTGTTTGGTATTTTTGTTTATTTTTCTCTTTGCTGCAGGGTGAAAGGAAACTTTTATTTCCTCCTCATGATGACTCTGACATGCCACTGATGCCTTATGCAGCAAGAGCTCTGCTGCTCTCATGTCCTACAGGGGCTGAGCCTCTCAGCAATGCCATCTGTAGTTTTCAGTGATCATACTGGGAGCAGAAAATATTTCTAAAGCTCTACACCTTCTTTCAGCAAACACACAAAAACTCCTGAAATATATTGATATTAAAAATATTTCCCTTCTTGATAAACTGCAGCTAATATATTAAAATAAAAAAATCTGCACCTTAATCTTATTCCTGACAACAGCAAGAAAAACATACAAAAAAATCCAAACCAAAATGACCCCAAGCCCTTGTTTTGTGTCTGGCACCTGGCCATCAACATTGCTGGGATTTCCACACTGCCCAAATACAACATGCATCCCCTGGACACTTATTTGACCAGCACAGACCTTCCTATACTTTTGATTTGTAAAAAGACTGGTGAATTCCCAACAGAATGGACCTTAAAACACTGGTCTGAGCACCTTCTCTGAAGGATACTTCTCATATCTTCACCTCAAAATTGACCCTAATGCTGATGTCACCTATTGTGAGGTTTGTCTTGCACTAGACAGAGAATGACACAATATTCCTCAAAATACAGAGAGGTGCTACTGAGGACTGGAAGACTGTCCAGCACATTCCTTAAAGGCAACAGTGGCTAAAACAGAAACAACAAACTATAAAAATCAACATCAACTATTTAGAAGTTACTGAGAAAAGAGGCATGAGTTAAGATTCCCCATTAAAAAGAAAAACTGGACATGCATTCCAGTGATGACAGAAGACCTTAGTTAACAGGCTTGGCATTTTCTTCCCGCACAGCTGAAAGACTTCACAGAAGGCCCTGAAGATTCCTAATAATTTACCATTTAAAACTGGCAACTACTCCTAGAATTAAGAAAATCTGAAACTGGGGTAGTACATCTTGAAAAAGAGAAGATCTTATCTCCTTTTGTGTCAGCATTTTTATGTAACTGAGGGCCAACTGCTTAATTTCCCCCACAAAGTCCCGGTCTGAAAATCTTGCCATTATTGGGATGGCTTTTTGCCAATGTCTTGTTACAACTCATTTACCTGGAGGACCATGTTTTATAATTGCCCCACCAAAGTGAAATGCAGAATTATTCTGGAGCTTGAAAGAGCAAAAAGATTTGTCACAGGTTCAGAGAAGACTTATTAGAACCTAGAGGCAGGGCTGTTCCAAAACATTTCAGTCCTTCCCAGGTAGAGGGACCAATGATCTCTGATTAAGGTTGTGATTTACACACTCATCTAATCTCAATAATTTCCTAGCTTTGCCAAAGAGTAGTTTATGCACCCAAGAACTGCTGTCCCAGAACATGCTGAAGCCATTCTGACTGCTCTGCCAATGCATTATTACACTCTCTGACTTCCATCTCTTGGACACAAACAATCTGTCATCTAAAAATTTGTCGATGCTAGAAATACATAATTTTTAAGAAGAGGCAAAATGATGACAGGACTCTGCTCTCCAAAAAAGCTCTCAGTCATTTCTGCAGATACAATCAAACAAAGCTTGGGCTTTGTTCAAAGTTATTTATTCTACTGGTATGGAAGGAAAAGAAAATAATAGAGTAGCTACAAAAGGTCCAACTATCACATTTTTTCCTAAATCAGCTTAAACCCAGATTTCATATCACTCATTGCTAACAGCTTTTGTATAAAATAGCCAAAGGAAACAAGCTTTCAAAAGAACTAGGCTGATTACTAGGCTGTTGGACACAAGCACATTTTTTGTTTTGCAAATATCTTTTTTTCTATTTCAATGAACTACATCCAGCCAACACAGCAACCCTCACGTTTTAGGTGTTTCTATGCCTAACAAAATGATGAAATGAATTAAGGTAGTCTTTCTTAAAAGACTTCATAAAAGTACTTTGTCCTTTATTTCTGTCTCTCCGTTCTCTGTAATGAACCATACACAGCAGAATTTTAGAACAGCTACTGCATAGCCTGTTGAGCTTTCCTAGGCTTGATCTTTCTTTACAGAATGCATGAGTGTTTAGAACATAAGGTGTGCAAGTCTGACCACTAAATTAGGCATTAGGATCTGCTGATGGATGATTAAAACTCTCCTGAGTTCAAAGGGTACATGATGCATGATATAGAATCAGTCCCACAGGACATGAAAGATTTAAGAAATAAAAGTAAAAATAAAAAACCCACCCAGCATAAAATAAAAATAAGAAATGTCTCAAACAATTACAGTAAATATACTGCCCCTCATCCTCTGTTAATAGGAATCAGTAGAATTCTGGAGTTCTGCTGACTGTATTTCACCAAGGTCAGGGTCTGCAGGACAAAATCTCCTTCAACATTACTTGGATTTTATTCTGGTTCAACTTCTTTCCCTGCAAACCACTGGCGCCTGAGCTGCAGCTGTGTAACTAAGAGTGAGCCAGATTCTCCCACTACTTATTGTTTTAAATTGGTTTATCTGTACTGACTTCAGTGGATTTGCTGTTGAACTGCATTAGCCTGCAAGAGGACAATTATGCTCACTGATTCCAACCAGAATTCTGTCTGGAGGTATGGAATGACAGCAGAGGTTCTGGCTCTTTCTTTTAGGACTGTTTTATTTTTCTCATTTAGTTTTCCATCAAAAAAATGCCCTGCTCACTCTACTCCAGATTTCTTAAGCTGGTTTTGGTGGAACCTTGAGATAAACTAGTACAAATAATACATTTATAATAGCAAAGGAACTGTGTTTCTTTGAAGCCTTAGACACATGCATGCAGATTTTCAGGGATTCTCCTTCATCATCTGCAGAGAAACCCATGAAGCAGAATCTGATTCAATGAGTCACTAGCAGACATCAATGACACATTTACCAGAGATTCTCCTTCAGATTTCTCTCTAAGTTACAAAACTTGTCCTATTTGAATTCTAGAAGAGAGAAAGTTTACTTTCTCAGATCTGTCTTGCAGACTTTCAGCCACACAAAACTTGAGCAATAGCTCTTTGAACCAGTTACTTCAGGGTAACATCAGTTAAAGAATGTAATAAAGACAGTTGCAGTGTGAAACATAAAGGCAAAGTTAATTGGAGAGAAAGAAAAGCAAATTAAATGGGAAGAGGCCAAATAAGATAGAGAAAGCACAAATTCAGCCGAAAGAAAAATGATGAACAGAAAAACATGAAGAGTTTGAATGGATGAGGCTCTAATAAGGAGACTGACAAAAGATTTAGTTGATGGGGAGTTTTTTGCGTGCTTTTGAGAAAACCAACACTGTAATCAGACTAAATTAGCATGCACAGGGCTGGAAAAGAATAGTTAGTCACCTAACATGAATGTGAATGTAATAAACAGTGACAATTCATCATTCAGTGCCAAGAACGATTTGAATCTCTACACAAGTGAGAAGGGGAAAATAATAATTCTAGAGATCATACTGGGTGATAAACACATTCCAACAATAATAATGTTTCATATATTTTTAATGTCACAGTCTGACCACTTCACAGTCACAGTAAGATATTGTGAGCCACAGCTCAATCTCAGAAAGCCCACCTGCTTTTCAGCAGGGAAGATGCACGTGTGTTCCTTGTCAGCCAAAGAGACACACGCATGCCCACCCAGCCCCAAACTCCAGATGCATTTTTCAAGAAACCCTTCAGTGAACTTCACAACACTACTAAGAGCTGTTTAAGGCCCCTCTTACCTGCACAACAACCACCTGAATGGACACGTGGTCAGGGAGTCGGATTGGTGCTCGAAAATACTGAGATAATGCAACCAGAAGATGAAGTATCGCTACCAGACTTTTAGCATGAACAGCTGAAAGAGATATTAGAAGCACAAGTTACAAACTGCAAAGTAACTAGGGCACAGATTTTTACTTCTGCTTAGCACGTAGGGATTTGTCCTGGTTTGGTGTTTTTATTTTTTTGATATGGAAGTGATTCCCTGTCAAGACCTTGTTAGCTTCCTGTAAATCTGACAAAAAAACAATCAGCAGCCAATTTTGAATATTGACAGATTATTAAACCAATTAATGGGCTAGATACTCTTGTAAATAAATACTCCAATCTAATAATTAAAGAAATTTATTAAGTAATCAAAGTATAAATTTGGAAAAAGCCACAAGCAATTCGAATCTGAGCCAGGTGACCAGAGTTGGGGAAACCCAAGATTTTGGCCTCTATCACACCAAAGTCCTCCTGGGTTTTCCGAAGATTACTTCTAAAGGGGCTCATTTTATACAGTTTTTTGGCTCTGGAAGGGAGCTCTTCATTAGCATATTGTCGTAGTAGTCCTTTTTAGTTGCTGGTTTCTCAGAACTGCTGAGATCTTGTCAAATCAGAATCTTCTGGGATAAACTTCTGGCGACGAATATTATCTTGCTGATGTCTGTCAGATGTCTCCTGCTGGGATCTTGTCGGACAGGATAATTCCTTGGAATATACATTACTGAGGGCAGTGTCTCCCTGGTATTTGAATCCTCATTCCTATCACTTAGCCTGATACTGTTTGTTGCTTAACAAATGCTGCTGTTTTTAACTTCTTATAGCACGGATTATTTTATAACATATATTACAACACGCCTTTGCGAACACACATTGCAAGACGAAGAACCCAGGAATTGCCCTTTCTGGCTTGGAAGAAGGAACAGGGCACGGGCTGTGGCCTGGCAGGGCCAGGACAGGCCCCAGCAGGTGCCAGGCAGGGCGAGGAGAGGCCATCAGATCCGGGTGTGTCACAGCTGAGCCCAGCCCGGCTGGTTGGACCCTCGGTGTTCCCATCCCAGCGCGGCCGCGCCACCATAAACAGCTCCGGCCGCAAGCGGCTGAGGCCCACACGGGAGAGGGACTTGGAGCTGGAATG
>VYXF01011152.1:1144-42614 GCA_013397295.1 Polioptila caerulea
TTTTTTTCCTCACTCCTCCTCTCCCTCCCTTTCTCTCACAGCTGCTGTGTTTTTATCCGTGTTAAATATGCTTTCCCACAGGTGCCATCAGCTTGTCTGTGGGCTCAGCTGTGTGCTGTAGTGGGTCTGACAGAGCTGCCTGCACTGGCTGGCAGGTTGTGGCTCCAGCCTCTCCTCACTGAGGCTGGCCCTGCAGCCCCCCAGCTTCCAGCACGTGTCAAAGGACACATGATGCACCATCTTACTGGTTCTAAATTAATAACTGCATTTTGTCACTTTACAGGATAAATTCTCCTGAGGTGCTGAATGAAAAGATTTACTTGTATCTAGCTAGATTTTTGCTGCATTCTTATTGATTAAGAGGTGAATTATGCTATGAAAAAGAGATGTTAGGTTAGTCTGATACCATAAACTCTGACCTCTGATAAAAATAGTGATTTATTTTATAATTAATTACTATCTTCTTCACATACTCTTGCAAAACTGTATAGATTTAAACTCAGTCAGAGATCTATGCTCCTTTTGCTGGCTGTGTGAATAAAAATCATATTTGCTGTTCCACAGCCCTTGGATGCTCCAGAAGAAACTGTTTCACAGCTGTTTTAAATTTCCTAACACAGGCTGGGCTTTTTAAGCCATCAGTATTTTGGAATAGTGGTTATCTGGTTCTTTTTCCCTCTCCCCTGCCTCATTCCCTCAAGACCAATGTATAAATTACTTCCAACTCAACTATGGGAATTTTTATTTTCATAGTTCCTACTAGAGAGATAATTGCTGTCATATTGTACCTACTTAATGAAAATTGACATTAATTTTTGAGCTCGTATATAGTCTCTATGCCAGTTTAGACCAGTTTCAGTTTTTCCCTTTGCTATGGAGGTTTTTTTGGTTTTGTTTTTTGGGTTTTTTTTAACCATTTCTTGCATTAGAAAAATGTTGTTGGATAGACATAGTTGGAAAGGCCTTTTTTTATACATAGTTGCTGTCAGACACTTCCTCCTAAAGCATCTATTTCTTCTTTCTATTGTTTACAAAGGGATGATTCATCTAGGTAGCCCCTCCTTACTTAATGTTTCCCTTCCTTTGCTTAGGACACAAGCTAACTGTATACAATTTTGTGCTTCTTTACCTTTAAAGCTCTAGATCTCTCCTGTTCAAGATTAAACTTTTCAGTGTAGTCATTCTGAAAAGATGATTTGCTTAATTTAATAAATACGTATTTTTATGGGAATAAGAATAATGAAACCGTATGTTTAACTCCAATTTTGTCTATCTTGTTACCAAAAATGAATTCAACCAGTTCAAGGTATCTTGATCTGAGTGTCTTTCTCAAGTTGAAGTTTTGTGAGTTTTCTGCTAGTTTTTGTAAAGTATCCAAAATATCATCTAGGTGAGTATTTGGTGGAGAAATCTAGCAGCTGTCATTCCTGAGAGACTTCTGCAGTGGAGAGTGTTTGCATCACATTATCATTTACACCAATACCATTTTCTGTCATCAGTTAAGAGAATCTTAAATCCCTATCCTAACCTGAATGTCATAAAGGACTTGACTAATTTTATGAATACATTGAAGTACTGTGACGTGGTTATATGGATCAGAATTTTTCTGACTATCAGAGAAGGGAAATTCTAGAATAGCTTTTAAAACAAAATAATATAGAACCTTAGCTATTTTAAGATAAAGAAAAAAATTAATGGAAAACTCTAGGAACAAATAAGGGAGATACTGTGACCAGTAACAGAATTTGGGAAGTTATTAGCCAAATTTGATATATTCTGTTACACAGAAAACTACCTTGAAATACTTAAAATATTTGAAAGTAACCCTGATCACAACCTTGGTTGTGGTTACTTGCCTGCAATGAAACTTGCATTTTAGTATATCTCTTCTTCTATAGACACTAATTCTTTTAGGAATAAATAATTTTAATTTAATTACGACAACATTTCCTATTTTATTCTTAGACTTTTATTTATTGCCGCAATTCTGTCTAAGATAACATTAGCATTTGTTGGTTAAATAGATCTATTCCTCATCTTCCAAATTTCACCATTTAGTAAAATAATGCCAGGAGCTACTAAACTTTAACATAGAAAAAAATCCTCTATGTCTGTGAGAACATCTCTGCAACACCTTAGTAAGCTTGTCCACAGGTACAGTGATGACAGCACACAGTGAAAAATTCCTTTGGGAAGTTTATAGTGATCTCTGCTCAGCTAATATAAACAGTTTAGTTTTGATTTGGATCAGTCTGAGCCTATAAAATGACTAATACTATAGAAAGAAAAAGGAAAATTGCCAGAAGGGATTCTAGGCCAAAGGCTACTGAATGTTCAAGTGAGGTGTCTTCTTCTCTCCACAGAGAGTAAATAAAACACTCTTCTGTGTCTCTCCAGTGATATTTAAAAAGAAGAAAAAAACCTCCACCAACCAAGAAGTGAAAATAGAAAATATAGGTGGTAGATGGCCAAAAGCAAAAAAACTAAACAGGTTAAATTAAGCTATAAAATTTTAATAAAGGAAAGAAAAAAGCAAGATCAGTTGCAGATGTAGGAAAATGGAAAAAGATAAGTCACAGGAAGAAATTTTAATAGCAAAGCCTATGATATTTTAAGCATATAAACGTATCTCTAAAGCTTAATTAGGAACCTTAACTTCCATGCGGATAAGATCTGCTAAATAGAACTGCATTTATAGCAAAGTCCTTTTTAAAATAATTATTTCTGAACTTGGCCATACACAGAAAAAGAAAAACATTTTTTACCCTTCTCGTAATTAAACTAACTGAGAATGTGACCTATGACCTTGGAGAATAATCGTAAAGAGTTTAGGGATAAAATTGTGTGTGACTATGTTCATCCTCACTTCCTCTTCCTCATAAAAATACATTTTTGCCATATTAAAGTTGGGTTTATGATCTTAGTGTTTTTTGACCATTGCAGGTATATTGCTAAGAGTGTATACCAATGCAGCAGAGTTTTCTGTAACTGCTCTACAGAGATGACTCAACATTCACTCCTTACACTTCAATCTCAAAAGGGACATATGGGAAAGATGAGGAAGAACATTTTATCAGGAACACTAGTGATAGGAAAAGGGGTAAAAATTTTGAACTGGAAGGGAAAAATTATTTACTCTTAAGTTGTAAAATACTGGAACAGGTTACCCAGGGTAATTGTGGACATCCAATTCCTGAAAATGTTCTAGGTGAGATTTGAAAGGGCTTTGAGTAACCTGATCTAGTGAAAGGCATCCCTGCCCATGGCAGGTGCCTTGGAACTATATGATCTTTGAAGGTTCCTTCCAACACAAACCATTCCATGATTTTATTCTAATACCCTTCTCTTCCATTTCGTCCCTTCCCCAGGTAATGAGTCTGTCTTGCAATAATAATAATCCATTCAAGTTTGATTTTATCCATAAGATTGGTAAGAAATAGCCCTTCATTTAAAAACAAGTTCTGTGAAGAAGGAAAGTAAAGAACCAGAGTGTTACAAAACTCCTGAGACTTCCTCAGAAAAATAACAAGGGATTTACACTGAATTTAATAGGACCTGTGTAAAGCTGTGCTTTCGGCTTCTTCACCCTTCAGTGGACAGCAATCGTCATTTATTTCTGTTAGCCTGAAGATGTGAAATAGAGTTGAAAAGCAAACCCACTGATTTAATTTCTCCAGCTCAGGAACAGCAATTTTTGTATGTGTGTGTGTGTGTGTGTGTGTGTGTGTGTGTGTATTTTTCTTTATTTCTTCAGTGCACATGAATATGAATGATTGAGGAATCTTCATACAGGTGGATGTGCAAAATAATGGAAATGTCTGCACCAGACACGGATTTATAAAGACTGATTGAAATTGCAGTTGCATAAGCAAGTCATATTAACAGTTACTACTGTAAGGTGCCATTTGTGTTTTCCCTGTTCATGAGGAACATTTCTTTTTTGAATGGATCTGCTGCCTTGCTAAACCATTAACATTTGTCAGATGGTGAGATTAGACTCCTAACAACTTGCAGATGACATTCAGCCAGAGCAAACCCTTTTCAGTTGTTGACAGTTTGTTTAATAAGTGTGCATACTGCTGACATTTAGGCAAGAAAATGTCTGTGAAATGTGAATTCTTACAGAGTGTAGCTGAAGCTGATATTAAGCTTTCCAGGCTGGGGTTTTGGTAGGATCTTCGTGTGTTCATGGATATTCTTTGTTTGCTTGTAAACTTTCACAAACAGAAAGAATATGTTCTACTTAGCCTCTCAAAAATATAGAAAGTATTGATGTTTCAGTGTATTTTAAAACTGAATTTTCAATTGAATGTAATGAAATATTCATACTGAATGTCTTGCCTCATTTTCTTTGCAAATTGGATTTCCAAAGATATTGTTCTAATGATGTTATTCTCAATGTAATTTCTGCAAATAAGTCTTTCTTGTAAACAATTCCTTTGAAAATTTTTAGGCACATAAAATTTAAGCCTATTTGATTTGAAAGATTACACACATTTCTGTCTTCAGATTGAGATTGTTCTGAATCAATCATCTACAGCATTTGTTTAAAATCCATTGGTTTGAAATATATTTCAGCTAGCAACCTCTTACTTCCCCATTTGAGTGGAAAAATGTCTGTAAGTAAATCAGACTCAATTAAAAAGTTAAATAATTACATGTAATTTTTTTCTCAAAACTTGCAATGACATTTGCTACAAGAAAATGTCCTCCACATCAAAAATAAAATGGCAAATATTAGGAGGATGAATATATTCTCCTGAATTTTCAGACATTTAATTTTTTTCAATGAGTAATATTAGTAATTTCTATTGTTCTTTAAAATCCATAAGAACACCTTCCTTAGGCTCCATTTTCATAAAGTGCAAATTGCTGCAAAAAAAAAAGAAAGTATTTTTTTTTGTTCACAAAATTATGTTGATGTACACATAAGGCAATTGACTACATAGTCAGACAGAGATTTATTAACTGGCAATGATCAGATCATAGAATCATACAATCATTGACGATGCCAAGCTGGAAGAGACCATCAGGGATTATCAAAGTCCTGCCCCAAGAATCATAGTGGTTAATTTTTTTGTCACTTTATCTCAAGGTGCTCCGTAAATTGTTCATATGAAAGGTGCTTTTGAAATTCAACAGTAAAAATGCACCATATTTATTTATTTATAAGCTTAGAGCTTATTTAACTTTACAGAAACTTATTTTTTTCTTCTGGAGTTTACTCTGAACTAATAATTCTAAATATTGTCTTTATCTTCTTGTACAAATGTTGAACCTGTAATTCATATTTTCTTTCTAATCACTCATAATCTTTTTTTAAATTTTAACAATGTATAACTTTTTAAACTCAGAAATCCTAAAGCATAAGCTAGGGAATGTAAACATATCAGTTCAGTGTTAAAGACCCTTCTAAGCTGCAGAAAAATAAAGTAATTGACAGGGAATTTCACTTGCTCATGTTTCTCAACAAAATTTTAGAATTCTCTTCATGTTTTGTGAAATCATTACTACAAAAAAAAGGAACAAAGGAAATCCTGGTCTTTTATACCCTGACAGTCTAAGCATATGAAAGTCTGTAGCCCTTGGCTCCTGCTGTGTGTCTGAGTGCTGTCACCCAGACAGTACCACAGGTCCCGGTGTCCTTTGTTATGCAGATGGTTGGTGCCAGTTCTCAGCCTCTTGCCTAGGGGTCCTGCGACCCAGGGCTCAACCTCCACTGGATGTATTCCTCAACAACAATGTATTCCTCCCTGACGCCTCTTGAGCAATGCCAGAGACCCTACACCTCTGCCCTGGGCTAATTATTCCAGTGGTTAACCACTTTTTCAGGGAATATTTTTTTTCTCAATAACTAATCTAAACCTCCTGTGGCACAACTTAAGGCTTTTTCTTTTTGTCCTTTCACTTGAGACATGGCAGAGGAGACCGACTGCCCCCTTCCTACAACCTCCTTTCAGGTAGCTGCAGAGAAGAGTGTGTCCAAAACTGATTTGCAATGAAGATGTTCAAACAGGATTTGAGGTGCAGCCTAACCAGCACCAATCACTGTCCTGGTCCTGATGGACACTGCTGATACAGGCCAGTAAGCCATTGGCCTCCTTGGCCACCTGGGCACATTGGTGGACCATATCCAGGTATCTGTGAACTAGCACATCCAAATCCCTTTCTGGTGGGCAGCTCTCAGCCACTCTTTCCCAAGCCTGCCGTGGTGCCTGGGGTCGTTGCATTCCAAGTGCAGGACCCATCATTACCCCCTTTGAACCTCATGGAATTGGCCTTTGCCTATCAATCCAGCCTATCCTGATCTCTCTGCAGAGCCTTCCTACCCTCCAGAAGATCAACTCCCCTGCCTACTTTGGTGTCATCTACAAACTTACCAAGGGTGTATTCAATCCCCTCATCCAGATCATTGATAAAGATGTTAAATAAGAATGGCACCAATACTGAAGCCTGAGGAATGCCACTAGTCACAGGCCACCAACCAGGTGTAACTCCATTCACCACCACTCTCTGGGTCCAGCCATTCAGTGAGTTTTACACCCAGCAAAGAGTTCCACCATCCAAGTCTTGAGCAGTCAGCTTCTCCAGGAAAATGCAGTTGGAGATGGTGTTGAATACTTCACTGAAATCTGAGTAGTCCAACAGCCTTTGCCTCATCTACTAAGCAGTGCCCTTTGTCATAAAGGAAGATCAGGCTGGTTATGATAGTGTTTGGAATGATATCTAGGATCATGACTGGCAGAAATCTTACTGATTTAAAGGGTTCCCTGGGTTGGTCTGGTGGTGGCTATAGAAACTCTTCAGTAAATCTGTATTAGGGAGAAGATGATAATATGTGTGTCCTTTTATTTTTTAAAGATACAATAAGAGAGCTGCAAATAAAGTTCTACATATAACATTAAAATGAGGATGTGAGTATCCCACTGCAAAAGGACTAGTAACATCAACTTCCCAGCAGTAATCTAATACAAAAAGTTTGTATGGAAAGAAAACACAAGGTGCATAAAAAGAAAGGCTAAAATAAACAGCTAGCAGTAAGCAAATGCTTCTGAACCTCTTGTGAATTATCAGATTAGTTGATACAAATTATTTGTAGTAGCTAGGAGCTTATCCTTCCAAAAACTGGAGATTAAATCCCGTTGTGGGTCATTCCATTGATTTTTCTTAGCTGATGTTCACTGTCATCTCTAGTCATAAGCCAAAACACATATTGTATATAAATATGCAGGAACTTACCCTGAAGGCTGATGCTGCTTTTGTGTCCCACTTCACCACCATGACAGCTACAGTCTTCTGGGGTTCCATACCACACAATTAAATATTTAAATCAAAGAGTTTGTTAAAGAGAAATGGGTAAGTCTTTTGTCTTTTTAAAACATTCTTTTGAAAAAATTAAGAAAATTAAAGATTAAAAAATTAAGAAATTAAACTGGAAAAATTAGCTGGTTAATAAAACTCTCTGTGATAGTAGATAGAACTGTAACTGTATATAGTTCAAGATCATTTCATAGAAATTCATTTAACCCCACCTTTACTTATATAATAGTTAAGTGAAACCTCCTTTCCAAAAGGAAATTTTATTAGCAAACTAAGCACACTATATACTTGCTAAGTGAGCTTTCCTATCCTTCTCTTCCCTTCCTAGGTGAGGAAAAAAAACCCTCATTTTTTTCCTTCCCAGTTTCAGTCTTGGAGAAAAGGTTACTATTCATTTTTGTGTTCTTTTCTTTACTCCTCTCTGTGGCGCCACCAAAAGCTATTGTGTAAAATTATCTCTGTCTGTTATGTACAGGTCAGAGAAGCCCTATTACTTCAGCAAGAGGAAAGAATGTAAAAGAAATTGGAGATACAACCCTATATATAATGTGATGCTTTCTTGTTTGAGTTGAGACAAAATTGTTCTGCATGTGGGACATAATTGCTTGTCACTCTTCTGAGGCAGTGAGTCTTGTACTCATTATTAAAAGGGAATTAGGTTTACATAAAATACACAATTTCATCTCCAAAATGTCATAACTTTCATTTTAGACATTTCAAATTCCTTTAAATCCACCAGTCTTGTGGATTTACACTGGCTATTTTTTGCTTGCTGTTCCTCACAGATCAGTCAACGTTCTTACACCTAAAACATTTTCGTTTATTATGTGTATTTGTTTATTATTGTTTGCATTTAGAGGAGACAATGAAGCTCATCATCCCATAATATTAGTGGATTGAAAACTGCATAATCTAAAGTGGAACACTGCATACACAGATTAAGTGATTACTTAAAACCACACAAGATTTGGGACACCCCAGAACTGAATCTGAACTCTTCAATTCTAGATCCAGAAATAAACCCCATATCATTCTTTGTTTTTCTTTAGTTTTCAGACAAGAATTTTAAAGTTAATAAACCTTTTTAAAGTGGATATGTGGGACAAATGAAAGTGAAGTGAGACTGATACAAAATTATTCATATTATTTCACCCAAAACCTGCTGAAGGCACCGTGCTACCACGAGTTGAAATATTTTTCTTTATGAAGACATTGATTGTTCTTATCTGAACTATGTGTCTTGTATAAGAGCTGCTAACACTAATCATTATATCTAACTGATATCAAGACAAAACAGACTATTTTCCCTCCAGTCTTCTGCTGAGTTCTTCCATTGACTTTCTACATAATACAGTAACTGCAATAGCAGCAAAATTTTATAAGGATTTAAGAAGTGATTTTTTTATTGATTATGCTGAATAAAGTGTGTAACTCCCATTATAATATGGGAAAGATGTAAAAACAACAAGGAAATAAAATGTGCAGTGGTTGCATTGTTTCACTTGAAAACTGATTTCTGGGGCTTCTGAATTTCAGTTTACACAAATCCCACAGATCTAAAACATTTTTATTTAACTGCCTAGAAGCAATAGTATTTGATGCAATTACCCTAAAGGTGCCTTTGCTCTCATATTCTGAATCCAAATAATCTCCAGATATTATGAGCATTTGGCATTTTCTAGTGCCAATACATTAAGGAAGAAAGGTCTAAAATTATAATGACTTTAAGGGAGACAGGACTGAGCAATTCTTTCTTCTGTGACCTCTTGCTCTGCCTTTCATGGGGTGTTCAATACAGCAAAATGTAATTGCCTGAAATGCATGGTTCATACTCATACTGCACAAAGGAGAGAAGGTACAGGAATGGGTGAAGTGCTAATGTCCAAGAAAGTAAATGAACATGAAAGTTCTATGAACAGGTGGTAGCATGAATACAAATATATAACTGGCTGGCGGTCTGCTGCTGGCTACCTGTGAGGATGAGCCTTCTGAATATTTCTTTTAACACAGTGTTGAATAGTCACTAGTGCAGCAGCAAGCAGAGGAATAACAATCAATAATTAACAGGACAGAGTGAGTAGAGAAGCTCTAAAATGGGATAAATTCAGCAGTGTGGAATAATGTAAGATTTTCAATTTGGAGGTACTTCTGCCATATATTATTGAAAATAACAAGGACTTCAAGATAACACGACATAGTTGCACTTACTTGAGCATGTGGTGCAACACAATGAAAAGCTGATCACCGGTGAGATATAATTCTAGGACAATGATGGAAAAAAAGCCTTGTGAACAGACAAAACCATGAAGATTTATCTCTAAAACAGGTTTAAAAAAAATGAATGTTGTTTGTGTTTAATGAAAATGAAGGCTGAGCTAATCTATATTGCAAAAGAACATTCATAGCAGAACATGATGTGTCATTGGTAGTAAAAGGTCAGCCAGAAATGTCTGTGCAAAAGCCATGTCTGAAACATCACACTACATGTGCTTCTATAATTTCGTTAGTCAGAAATAAAGCAAATATCAAAACACTAAAACAAGGAAAAAGAGGCAAATTTATCATTAATGCATCAAACTTCAGACTCAAACACTTAACTAATATATTCAAACAATAAAGTAGAAAGAAAAACCCAAAGGTCACACCAACTCAAAAAGAATTTCAGAAAACACCTCCACTAATGAGGAATGTATACTTAAAATAATAATGAAATAAATCCAAAATAAGTTAAACAGATCATTGTTATTAAAAATGCAACATCCATTTTCCCTATTCCTCACCATGCAACTCCATTAAACTCCAGTGATAAATGATCTGAGGATCCAAGATCAACTGCAGTCATGCAGTACTTTTACTGTTGGGTTGGCAGATGGAGTCATCCCAGTGAAGGATCCAGCACACGCAAGGGCTGCTACGAGATGTGAAGGATGGTTCAAAAGGTGGCTGAAGGAAAGAAGGAGGAAGGACACTAAGAGGTGAGAGCAGCCATTTCCCAGCAGCAGTGCACTGATAGATGAGCTCATCAAATCTGGACTAGAGATAGATGGCCTAATCAAACAGCTGACAGCCACAGAGTGGGGCTGTCCTGGAGCACCTGATGAGGAAATGGGAATAGAATTGTCCTTTTGGGCAGCAATTTAGCTGCTTTTCATTGTCCCTGTTTTACAGTGAGCAATACATTTGTCCCCATGTGTTTCAACCTGTATAAATTTGTGCATAGACAATCATACCTGAAGGGAACTTGGAGTTAACAATGTATGTTGTGCTTTTTTTTTTTTTTCTTCTTTATGATGTGTGATTAAAACTGTAATGAATGCTTCTAGAGTTACAGTGGACCTGGAGTGACTGACATGTAGCCCTCTTTTCCTGAATACTCTAGTGGATCCAGGAGAAGGATCTCATGCATCCTTCAAGTGCTCTGAACATTTGCCCAGAAATTAAGTGCAGTTGTGTTGTGAAATCTAGAAAAACATATAATATTGTGTCATGTTTAGTGGACTATGTGAGTCCATTGTTGATTCATGCCACCACTTCTCAATCTCCACAATATGAAGTTCATATAGAATTTTTTCTTTAGTTTGGACCGCACAGAAATATCTACCTGTCTCTTCAGTGTTTCTTTGAGAATGAAGTTCTGTTCACCTATGTCCTACTGGAAGGCAACTATGACTTCTAAATACATGCCACTGGTGTATGAGTGAAACGCTATAGCAGAAGAGCTGACTGCCAGCATTTGCTGCATTTGCTACACTTGGGTCTACTGGGCAAGTACAGTACTAACATAAGTTCTGGAGAAACAGGCTCTGTATTCTTTTCCTGTGTTAAATGAATTTTGAAGGGTGCTGCACTAAATAGGAAGGTAGAAGGAAGAGGTTGTCAGAGCCTGAAGGGATTGAGGTCTCCTGACATTTTGGGATAAGTGTGTGTGTGTGAGGGTGAGCAGGGGCAGGTCAGATCTTGTCCTGGCAAGGCAATGAGCTACCCCAACAGACCCCAAGAGCCTGTAACCCAGCCTAGCAGAGCTGCCAATCATAGAACTCCAGAGGCAGGGCTCCACTCTCTCCTAACCCAGCTCCTGAGTGGCCAGATGACCCAAGGACCCACCTGGGGGGAGGGCCTGTGAAGGCTCAGGGATTTTAAAGGCTGAACATGATTCTGGCAGGTCTTGGGCTTTTTCGGTGAGCACTGATGGAACCCGGGAGTTGGCAGCTATGTGTGTGTTTTTCTTTATGTTTTCTGTCTTTCTCTCCTTCTAATTCCATCGTCTCGGAACGTTTTGAGTAACTTAATATGTTTCCTGAGTTGAATTGTCCAGATTAACACTGTGAGAAGTACTTACATCGACTGAATGTTGTACTGAACCTTTTCCTAAAGTTCCCTGATTTTCTGTAGTTTGCTAGAATACTTTTGCTTTGCTTGGAACTCTTGAGAATATTGTATTGTTCCTGTGCCTCTAACCCAGGGTACATGGACCACTGTAAAACCCTTTCAGCAAGTAGTCTGGAGCCTTACTGAGGTGAAGTGGGAGAAAATGGCTAGTACTGATAAATAATTTCATTGTTACTGTCTAGTTAAAATGTCTATGTAATTGAAGATCAGTCCCATGGCTTAAGGAAGCTGGAAGCTTTATGTGGCACTATTTAAACATTCATATTCTGCACCTGAAAGCTGCCATTCCTAAAAAAATGTAAGTTTGTTTCCTTTGGAAAAAAAGTTTGCTTTTTTCGTTGTTGCTGTTCTTGTAAAGACTAGTGAGTTTCTGCAGCATCCCCCTGTTGTTTGGGTTGGAATTGTTTTCATTATAAACCTGCTACTAAAGGAACAAAGAAAAGGCCTTTCTAAAGGAACAAAGAAAAGGCTATTCTAAGTCCCATCACAAGCTGGGCTCTTTAACAATGAAATAAAGGCTTTAAATGATCAGCATTTTCTCTGTTATATAACTGCTGTTTTCCTGTATTCATTCAATTTAAATTGAAATTCAGTTTACGAAATACCAAATGACAGTTTGTTCTTGCAGGCCACTAGACATCATCAGTAACAGTTTCTAATGTTTTATGGGGTTTTCTTTTTACCTCTGTAGGAAAACAATCAAGTTGATGCTTTCCTGCCTTAGTTTTAATTGCTAATAAATCAGTCTGCTTGCACATCATGCTCTCCAGCAAACATCAGTTATCATCTGCTCTCTTCTTCAGGAGATGTCTAGAAGTGGCTCTGCCTTTAAAAAAAAAACCCTACAATGTCCTCTTGATCTTTAAGACTGATTCTGAGGAAAGATGTTCTAAAGAATCTGTCAGCACCTGGCTGTCTTGGATATTTGAGGTACATGCTGATTTCCCCTTTAGTGCAAAACATCTTTAGCTGTGACCCTTTAATTATGTGTTAATGTGACCAGAAAAGCGCAGCCTGAGAGAAAATAAAAATCAACACATTTTTAAAACATTCTTTTCAGTAGAGCCTGGTATAGGCTGTGCACCTTTATAGCCTAGGTACTTTTTTTGCCGAAGACTGGGTATGTCTTTTTAGAAGGCTTTAGTATAGGTGACATATTCCACATTAAGCTCCTTGTATCATTATTCCCCAAATATTTCTTGAATCAATTTTCAGAGTCTATTACTTCAAACATATTTACTCTTAAAATTATAATTTTATAAGTTTCTGTCAGTTTGGATGACCCAGGCTATCACCTAGCACTTAGTCAAGAGCTGGGATGATTACAGCTTTCTCCCTTGTGTCTTTCCTGATATCTCAGATCTGATTTCCTTTCCCAGTCTAGAACTAGCTTATACATGCCAGACTTGGGTTTCTTCTCTTTTCTGTTTCTAGACAGACTAGTTGTTTTAGCCTGCTACAATTTTAGGCCTCTCTACCTACCCCTCCCATTCAATTGGTCAAATATTTCTGTAGGATTTGAACTTCAAATGAGATAACTGACCAGCCCATTTTTTTCTTAGGAAAAAGAGGTTGGACAAAAAGTCATGAGTTTGCACAGTTTGGATCATGCTTGCTACAGATGGAATCTAATTTCCTGACTATCTGTTAAACCTCTGGGAAAATAATTTCTAAAGTTTTAGGAATAAATTCCGCTAATAAATTTTCAAGGGAAAAAGAATATAGACCTGTCTAGCACGAAGGATTACAGAAAGTCATTGTAAAATAAGAAGCCTGTTGTGTTTTCAATGAAAGAAAGCCTCATCCATTTTCTAGAAAATGGTAATTGTATTTTGATTAGTATTTTTCATAAACCAGCCCCCAATAACAATGTGATATGAAAGATACTGTGAACAAGTTGACTAACTTACTGTTGAAAATAGTTTTGTTGGTGGGAAGTACTTGGAACTGATAATGAAAGGCTAGCACCATCCTCTCCTATAATTGCAAGTTTTACCATTATAAATGGATTAAGGCTGCCACACAGTTTTCTTTGTCAGGAGCTTCTTAAAAATATTTTTTATCAATAAAGCTCTTACTGAGATGTGATACTCTTTATTGTTTGCACAGATGATTGCTTATGCACACACAGTAGTAATGGTTCGTGTACTTTACAGTAATTGTCTTATTAGTGTATTTTGTATAAGTAGCATTTTTTGACAGCTGATTTATTAATTCTCAACTCTTCATGAACTGATCCCTTTTGTTGCCAGCTATTGCTGTAAAGCACTGTGAGAACAGTATGCATGTTGTCAGCAGCATTTCCTGAAGTGACCAGCAGCTAAAGAAATCTCTCGTTTTACTATCATTTTAGACCTTATTATTTATATCTCCCTGTGGAGCCTGGAAATAGCTCCAGCAGCAAATACCACTAAACTTTCACCAAGGGTAGATTTCATTATCAGATACCAGCTTTCCTAATTCATTTTGCAGGCTGCTTCCTCCCTCTGCTGTATATGTTTCCTGTCGGGTTTTGCTGTTGCTGTTTTTTCCACATAACATGGTAGCTTTTTCAAGCCAGGCATGTATGTTTAAAATAGGATGATGTAAAATTTCCCAACATGAGCAACAATCTAGAGTCTGTTAATGATGAAGTATGCAGGATCTTCATTAAGCACATTTTTTATATAGGGTTCTTTTTCTAGGTTACTGAATACTAAAATTTAGCCATTTACTTCTAATTATTAGGAGCAATATTATAATTCAGAGGGCGAAGATTATAAGATTAGATAATTTAAAGTTATTACTTATCTAATTCTTTTTTGCTTTAGTATTTATCTAAAAACCTTCTGGCTTTTAATATTGCTGATAAGAAGTTCTACTAGTAACAGAATACTTTTGTTTTAATGCTTGAGAGAGAAATGTCGTCACAAATATTCAGCCTGCAGACAATAGAGTCAGAACATAGGTCCATATGGCAAAGAAACCGCACCACTGAACTCAACAAATATTACAACATTTTGATAGGGGATTCAGCAGTACAAACAAATGATCACACACTAAGCACTGTAGCTTTTTACATCCACTGTTCAAAAATATGTAAAAAGAATGCAGGGATAATTTTAAGATTCCTTTTTTGATTTCCATCTCTACTGCATTCTTTTGTCACTCTCCCTACCCTTGTTTGCTGCTGAAAAGGAAAATAAATAAATTAGCCTGATGAAGTTGAAGTTTCATCCTAAAGTGATTTTGATACCTGTCATTCATTAATTCATTCATTTATTCATTCATTCATTCATCTGTTCATTCATTCATCTATCTTTCAAAGTACTTTAAGTCAGTCCATAGCTTTTAAACAAGAGAAATATATTGAATACTGATGCAGACAAGTAATAATTGTTTGGCTGAGAAGGGCAAATTGTTTGTTCATATTTAGAATGAGCTATGGACCTAATTACTCTTTTATTAAGTGAAAACTTAATTTAAAGATGCTATTTATTTGATGTTAATTATGTGATCACTATTAAACCATTATAAATGTATTTTTGTTGGTTTTGTGGTTAGGTTTTTTTTTTTTTCCTGAATAAATATGTTTATTGTTTTAGATGACTAGAAAGCATTTAAAATTCTAAAACATCAATGGAAATTAGAAAAATTTTCGAGTTTTATTACTTTTCTTTCTTTACATTGAGTTGTTTTCTGTGTAGGTGCAGAAAATTCTGTACAGTATCAGAGCCATCTCTAGCAGGCACCTTTTAACTGAACAATTACTGTGCTAGTGGAACAGTATGCTAGTGATACACATGGCACTAAGTACAAGTCTCTGGAAATCATCCATAAATGGGGTAAAAGTCCCATCAGCAGGGTAAAAAATGGATGGAAGCATAAAAGATCTGTTGTACTGATCACTTGCGAATGATTATTATTTATATTGTTAAGGTATTCAAATGTTAAACATTTTGAGAATGTTTTGTATAGATATACTTCAAAATTTCCCCCTAAGTGATAAAGGAAAAGTATGGTTGGGTAAGATAAAATGAAAAGAAATTTTTTCATTCATTCTTCACCCTCTTTCTAATATTTTGACCTTTCTTTTTGGAACCACCAGGATCAAGTTTCATTTCTTTCTACCTCTTCACCTGGCCTCTTAAAAAAGTGGCTACATGCATTGAGTGAAGTTTCAAATGTCCTGTCTCATTTTGATGTTTCTTGCATTGCTGAAGAGTGAGAAAGGCAAGCTCATTCACTGCTTATGTTCCTTTCCTGGAACAGCTTTTTAAATTTGCTGAAAACAACATATATAACATAACTTTTGTCAGCAAATAGGCTGTATTTTTTTTGTTGGTACAGATGTGATGAGAATAGAACAGTATTTTTCATGGCATAAAATAGGGATAATGAGAGGAAAAAATTGAAAACAAGAGATTGTGTTTAGATTTCTTGCTGGCTGTATGTAGGGATGTACGCATTTCTTAAAACTTCAGGCAGCTAAAATACAGATTTTAATACCTCATTTGTTTTCCGGGCTCTCTTTGTAAGCAATGGCAAAAGTCAGAATTTTTCAGGGTGCTATTCATCTCCTTTTAAGGTTGATAACTAAAATACATTGAATGAATTGTGCTGTTTAGAAGTACTTGTTTCTCTCTATTGACTAGAAATGGAGGAAGACAAGATGGTATAGATTCCAGTGTCTAGAAGTCAGAGGAGATATATCTCGTTTCTGATGACTAAAAAGAGCAGATAATGTCAAAGAATGGTCTCACTTTTGTTCCTGTGATGGAATTATACTCTATGGCTTTGGCAGATTTTATTTTAATATAGACAAATGGTTACTTTTATTAAATATTGCCTTAGAAAAGCCCCACGGGAGCTAAAAATAGCTGAGATTTGTGCTTCCTTATCCCTCTTTAATTCTCAAGGGTTTTTTTCCTCTGGGTAATAGTTGATCTTCCCTAACTTTCCTGCTCTTCATACCTGTTATATTTTGGTGTTTATGCACTTATGGAAAGGTAGGACTTTTGTTTTTCTAGATGTTCCTTTGCATTTTAAATGTTTTTAAGCATTACAAAGTATATTTTAAATTTCTCAGTACTTTAAATTGCATCCTATGAGAAGTGGAAATTTTGGTTTTCAATAGTTCCTACCAAAAGCAATAGTTACTATTGCATATAGTATATATGCATATTTACTATAGTATAGCTGCAGAACTGTAGGCAGCTCCTCCTTCAAAACGTAGCCTGTGGCAATATTTCCATGGGAAGCCTTGCATAATGATGATTCTTTCCTATAAGCCCACACAAAAGTGTTAAATTCCTTCTGAACTAAATACACACCTCAAAAAAAGAACGCAGGATAGAAATGGATTTTAAACAAAAGCTAGCTAGGAAGCAGGAAGGACCTCCATTTGCAGAATGCTGAGCCTATTTTTGTCACCTCATTTAAATTCTTCTTCCTTTTGAAGTAACATGCAAACAACATTTACAGTCTACAAATGAAATCAATTAAGAAACTGTGAGTGAGACTTGAGTTGTTTACAAAACGGAGAGTCCGTGAGTTTCCAGTGAGAAGTTGTCTGCTTGAAGGCTATGCTATCCCTCTGCTAATAAAAAAAAACAACAAACCCAAAACCAGAATAAAATGTCTGCAAAATAACAATTAGAGAAAGAAGGGGGAACCCATATTAAATATTAGAAGACAGTTTTGATTTCCTGTTGGGATGCAAATTAATATTTATTAGTATAAGTTTAGATACTAAAAGGTCTTTTTAATCAAGGTGAGAGGCAATTTTCATTAGCTGATTTTTAAAAATGGATAAATATGCATGAACAGATTAAATATCCAAGTCATACCAAAATTCTAATAAGGATAAAAAAATTTATTGCTCCATAATCCACCAAAGGAAAAACATTGCTTTCATTTTCCATTGCAGAGACTGCTATTGTGTAGTAAGAAAAAAAATAGTGTGTGTATGTATATATATAGATAGACAGATAGATAACTAGCTTTTTTTTTTCATTAGATAGGAAGGAGAAATTATTCAGGAATCACTTATATAGTCAGTGGACCATTGCACTGGTAAGATTTATTTTCTAAGCATTATTTGTGCTTACTTGCTGCATTTCAGCTCTATTCACAGTGAATGCACTTTCTTTCTCATTTTAATCAACAATTTTGTGGTGCTATTGCTGACAGTACATGTCAAAGGGCTCCTAATTTATCCTTGGAGCAAAGCCATGCAAGCCACTGGCTTTGCACTGAAGATAAATTTGACCAGTTGGTATGTGAACCTTCTGTAAGTTATAAAAAAATAACCCATTACAATGAAGTAGTCAAGCAAAACCGTATAGCTCAAGATCTTTGTTACATGTCATAAAAATTGTCTGCTGCCTTGAGAGCTGAACTGCATCACACTCCAAACACATGTTTTGACACTATTTCTGTTTTGAATGACCTAGTGAAGGTTTGGAGGTTACATACAGCCCATTAATGGATTGATGGGAGGATGATCTAGGATCCGGATTCCATATGTTGCACAGTAACGCTGTTGCACTAGACTGCTGCTACAGTCTTGGATTGCAGTGCGTTATCATAGGTAGTGTTACAGGTCACTTCAATACACCTCGGTAGACATAGTTACAATGTGATATTGATTAAAGACCGTATTTTTTTTTCATTCTCCCTGTCTAAAAGGGAGGGGGAAATAATACAATAAAATTTATGGTTGCAAGAGGTTTGTTTGGCTGAAAGTGATAGGTTGAGTTTCACTTCTAGGAAGAAGGGTTGAGTAAGTTAGTTCTAAAGTTACATGACATTTCTGTAACATCTTGCCTTGTTTGTGCTCAGCTCCAGAGTTTGAAGGCTTTGAGTGCATGTGAAGTGAGTTAATCAAAAATAGCAGAGACAAGGCAAACTCTGCTGTCAGATCTTAAAGGCATTATAGTGAAAAGACTTATTAAGGGGAAAAAAATAAGAAATAATATGACTCTTCAAATTGAAGAAACTGTGTGGAAAAAAAACCAAACTACAAATCATTTGTAGGTGGCTATCTTACAGCTTCTGCTAATGGGGCTGAAGAAGAGAAATACAGTGACTTAATTGCCTACTCTGTTTTGTTCACAGGTGTTCATGGGACCTGGGCACAGCAGTTCCTGTCTCACTTTTAATTTGAACAAACCACAATTCCTTCAGAAGTCTTCCCCTATGTGCTTAATTGTAAGCTATTGTAATAATGGACATGAATCCAGCTGCTGAAGGTAAAATCAAAATGAAAATTCAAAGCATTACCTGACTGTTTATCTAATCTCTGAAACAACTTTGTTACCTTAGTTTCCCATCTCCTGTTGTTGTAGCACAAGCTCTGGGGGGATGGCAGGGAAAGCATAAGTGCTATAGCTGGCTCAAGAATAGAATCTTGACTGACTGAAGCTCTGAGCAGGTCCAGCCTGTTGGTCTGGTGAGAGCAGGGAGGACAAGTAGCTCACAGACTCTTCCTGTGCGGGTCGAACTCAAGCACGGAAATTTGCTAAGAGCCGTGGTTCCCTGCCTTGGGGACCTGCCTCCTCAGGCTGGAGAGCGGTGCTGTCCAGAGTGCAACTGCCTTGCAGGGCTTTCAGAAACACTGACACTGCGGCCAGGCAGTGTGTCAGTCAGAAAGTTCTTGTGCAGAGACTTAAATTTCACATGAACGAAAGCTGGTTGGTCTTCTTGTATCCTCCTTTATATTTTTCCTTTCCCTAAAATGAAACTGAGTAGTTTAGTCTTCTCTCTTGGGAGCACTTAACAAAAGCATTTTGCAGAAAGGATGCTGGTAGTAGAAAGAGAATTGTTCATTATTGATGTCGTAGTTTATCCTCCTTATAAAACAGCTATGTGTATTGTTTTTGTAGTTCTTTTATAAATGAATCATTTTCACTTTGTATTTATCAGAGAGATCCTTGGAATTTGTATTTTTTGTTGAAAAAATATTTTTGCATATTCATATCTTGAAGAAAGGAGAGAAAGTGTTTTAGTTTCAGTAAACTAAAGCCTTCACTGAGAATGTGGCTTTTATTCTGGAGAATTAACTATGGAAAATTAAAATCATAAGATTAAATTAAGATCTTTACTGCCTAACTTTGTTTTTTTCTTTATTTTTTCCCTTTTCAAAAATCTGATCAGCTTTAGCACATTGCATTTTCTGGTGAGTCAGTAGCTAATTTACATAATTTTTATTAGCATTTGATTTATGGGACATTTTTGTTTGTTCATTTCTCCTCACAAGAGCATATCTTTATTTACATTTTCTGTTCTTCAACTGTCTCTTATATTGTGTAAAATATTACATACATGCATCAAAAGTAGGTAATGGAAGGTATACACAAGACATTAGAATATAAAAAATATGAGTACACTTCAAGGCCAAAACTTGTTCTAAAATATTTGAGTCTAGTCAGTTTTTCTGAAAAAACAGCTATGCCCAATGGTTATGAAATACAAACTCAGATAATCCATTTCCTTGAAGAACAAAGCTGTTGTAGTTGTCTCTGTACATCTATCTGCAAAAGCCAGTCTTTATTTACAAATCAGAACAAAGACCAGACGATGGGCTGTCAGTGTGAAAAGTACATTACTGAGGCAAATGAGACGCAGCTCATTCCTAATCACCAATCCTGACTGATTATTATCAGGATACATAGAGCAGAGTACATAATTAGACAGTATTTAATGTTTCTTAGTGGAAAGTGTTTGGGTAAAAGTGATTCAACGGAATCTAACCTCATCTGAATCTGTCATGGTGCCATAGAATTCATCCTAAGTTTGCATATCTTGTCTATTCAGGTGTCTTCAGAGCTATGAAATGTCTGTACAGGCTGTACCTATATCAAAACAGACTGCAGACCTAAAGACTAGGTACAGTTGGAGGTTTGGTGCTGAACAAGGGCAAAATTATTCTAGTTTATTGCTACTGAGATTCTGGAGTCTGCTTCCACCTTAACTCCCAGAGAGATAATAGTAATTTCCAAGAGTTATGTTGCAGAGTAAACTGAATTGGGACCTATTGACCCTGAGATAAGCTCAGTTAGTTACAGCATGGTGCTAATAATACCAAGGCTGTGGTCTGATTCCTGTACAGACCACTCTCTTAAGAGTTGGACTCAACAGTCCTTGAGAGTCCCTTCCAACTCAGAATACTTCTGCGATCCCTTCTGTTTGCAACTAAATAATGTTAAAACAGTAGCATATGAAGAACAACTTCCATTGTGAGACATTCAAAAGCAGCAAAACACAATAATATTGGAAATAGTAATTATAAGATGTATTTTATAATTAAAAAATCTACCTGAAACTGAGCATNGAATTGTTCATTATTGATGTCGTAGATTATCCTCCTTATAAAACAGCTATGTGTATTGTTTTTGTAGTTCTTTTATAAATGAATCATTTTCACTTTGTATTTATCAGAGAGATCCTTGGAATTTGTATTTTTTGTTGAAAAAATATTTTTGCATATTCATATCTTGAAGAAAGGAGAGAAAGTGTTTTAGTTTCAGTAAACTAAAGCCTTCACTGAGAATGTGGCTTTTATTCTGGAGAATTAACTATGGAAAATTAAAATCATAAGATTAAATTAAGATCTTTACTGCCTAACTTTGTTTTTTTCTTTATTTTTTCCCTTTTCAAAAATCTGATCAGCTTTAGCACATTGCATTTTCTGGTGAGTCAGTAGCTAATTTACATAATTTTTATTAGCATTTGATTTATGGGACATTTTTGTTTGTTCATTTCTCCTCACAAGAGCATATCTTTATTTACATTTTCTGTTCTTCAACTGTCTCTTATATTGTGTAAAATATTACATACATGCATCAAAAGTAGGTAATGGAAGGTATACACAAGACATTAGAATATAAAAAATATGAGTACACTTCAAGGCCAAAACTTGTTCTAAAATATTTGAGTCTAGTCAGTTTTTCTGAAAAAACAGCTATGCCCAATGGTTATGAAATACAAACTCAGATAATCCATTTCCTTGAAGAACAAAGCTGTTGTAGTTGTCTCTGTACATCTATCTGCAAAAGCCAGTCTTTATTTACAAATCAGAACAAAGACCAGACGATGGGCTGTCAGTGTGAAAAGTACATTACTGAGGCAAATGAGACGCAGCTCATTCCTAATCACCAATCCTGACTGATTATTATCAGGATACATAGAGCAGAGTACATAATTAGACAGTATTTAATGTTTCTTAGTGGAAAGTGTTTGGGTAAAAGTGATTCAACGGAATCTAACCTCATCTGAATCTGTCATGGTGCCATAGAATTCATCCTAAGTTTGCATATCTTGTCTATTCAGGTGTCTTCAGAGCTATGAAATGTCTGTACAGGCTGTACCTATATCAAAACAGACTGCAGACCTAAAGACTAGGTACAGTTGGAGGTTTGGTGCTGAACAAGGGCAAAATTATTCTAGTTTATTGCTACTGAGATTCTGGAGTCTGCTTCCACCTTAACTCCCAGAGAGATAATAGTAATTTCCAAGAGTTATGTTGCAGAGTAAACTGAATTGGGACCTATTGACCCTGAGATAAGCTCAGTTAGTTACAGCATGGTGCTAATAATACCAAGGCTGTGGTCTGATTCCTGTACAGACCACTCTCTTAAGAGTTGGACTCAACAGTCCTTGAGAGTCCCTTCCAACTCAGAATACTTCTGCGATCCCTTCTGTTTGCAACTAAATAATGTTAAAACAGTAGCATATGAAGAACAACTTCCATTGTGAGACATTCAAAAGCAGCAAAACACAATAATATTGGAAATAGTAATTATAAGATGTATTTTATAATTAAAAAATCTACCTGAAACTGAGCATGGTGAGAAAGCTGCATTTGTTTTAAAGGAGTTGAAACTTACAGTTTTGTATGTTTACATGAACACTGTTGTCCAACACTTAGGCAAACTCTAGGCAATAAAATTGTTAATCTTGGTTATTCTCTGATAAAATTTCCAGTCTTTATTCTACATTCTTCAAAAAAGCTACAGAATGTAGAGCCTATTTTTTTAGCCATTAAAATAATTTGGAAGTCTCCTTGACAATGCATGTACAGAGCTGAAGTCTTGCATCATAAAACTACATTTGACTGTGTGCTTCAACTGTTGGGAATATGGCTATAAATTAATGCCAGCTATGTTTTCAAGACATGAAAACACTTGTGTAGACAGCTCAAGGCTCTATATATCTCAGCTGTGATTGTAAGAAATAAAGATAATTTCTGAATTTTGAACTTCAAGGAACATGGTACTTTCAAGGGAAAGGAAAACACAGATTTTGCTTTCTTCACTTAGAAACTGAAATGATTTGGTTTTAATTTTTCATAAGAATGTTTGGAGTATTCTACCTGACCTGCTGGACCTGGCAGTGATTAGTGTGCGTGTGCATTTCTGAAGACTGAATTGCTGGGGTTGTAAAGTAGTCCAAAGGCTGTTGCCTTAAATCAGGGCAAATCCACTAGCACACTTAGAAACGTAGTAATTTGCATTATCTATATTTGTTTTCTCTGTTTACTTATAAATAGTGAAATAAAACTTGAGGAATGAAAAAAGGAATTTAAAAATCTTTAAGATACTCAGTATGCATTGTTACTATTAATGATAATATTCAGTAGGCCTATCTAAGTATCAAAAATCCTAAAGGAAGATGATAGGGGAGTAAATAACCTGTAAATTAATCCTTAACTGAAATCATATTTTGTGCAAATTATTCAAAATATTTTATGCTGTCAGTTACAGAAGACGTTTGCCATATTTTAACAAAGCAATGTTGTTACTTTGAGGTGTCATTCTCTGCTCAGTATGCATTTGACTAGAAGTACCACTGAAATTAACTAAATTAGATAAATTCTGATCCATCTTTACTATTGTAACATAACGTACATTTTCCTTACTTACTCATATGCAAGTGAAACTGAATTTTTCATATAATAGGAAACACTACCTAAAATTGACCATGCCATATGCATGTCTACTCTACTAAAAAAAACTAAATAAAAAAAATAGAGTTTTGTGGTCATATAAAAAAAATTCCTCTTGAGAACTGTATCAGTTCTAAGGTTTTGTGCAGTTTAACTAAAAAAAAATAAAACCTGTGTATCCTTGCTGGGTAGCTAGAATTTATACCTTTTTTCCCCTAATGATGATAAATATCTGATTTCTTTCTTTAGCTTGTGAATTCAGTGTTATTAATATGCAACTTTCTGTATTATCAATTTTTAGGAAACTAGTGTGTACCTTGATCAGAACTCAAGTGTGTCAAACTAATCATGTTCCCAGATGATGTGTTAAATTCTGTGAGATTAGCTGACTGGTAGTCATATCACTGAGGTCCTATCCCACAAAATATTTTAAAACATCTCTGTGAGATGAAATGCTGCTAAATAAGGAGAGTAGATCAGGAAATAAATGAATATTTTTCTGTCTTCTAATTGTCAGACCACTTTATATCATCCAGATAACTTAGGAAGGATTGTTTCCTGCATCCATATAATTAGCTAATGAGGACCCTTCCTGGCTATATTCAGAACATCAAACACCTCAGTTGTCTTACTATATGCTTCCCCCTGATGTGCAAGGATTTTTAGCAGAAATTACTGATTTACTTTGACTTCTTTTGGCAGGTTTAATATTTTGCTGCTTTGCCTTTGGTTGTGGGTGTTTTTAGGGTGGGGCCTGGGGAGAGAGAGTTTAGTAGGATTGTTCTTTTTTTTTTTTTTCTGATTTCTTCTTCCCTACTCATGTGCAAGATAAACACAAGCTGGATGGAAACTATGGCTATAAAACTGCATCTGTGGTTTAACATTGTACTGTCTCCAGAGAAAATTTTCAACATCTTGGTGTAACTGTACCTGGATATTTTGCTATATTCAATTACTTGTTGGAAAAAGCAACATGCATACATAAAACATGTGCAAAGTCATCTGCACAAATGGTATGTAAATGAAGTTATAAGTCATAAATGTGAATGATACCACTTTTTGTGTCACAGGATCTCTAACAGGTAAAATTTAAGGAAGCAAATTAGCAGGTTACTAAACAGAGACATCTCTAACTGCTTTTTCCTTGTTAATGTAGTATTTCCAGATTAATATTCTGTATTTATAAATAATGAGTTGGAAAAATAAATATATAAACAAATTGAAAAAACACTGTAGATCTTATTAGTTGGGGGAATTACTGTGGAAGTTAATGCTGTTGTGGGACTTCAGGGATTTCACCAAGTTAGAAAATTGTATTGCAATTTTTGTAGTAAGTGGAAGTAAAAAGCACGGTTTTCAATATGTGCTAATATATATGTATTTTGACTTTATGTAGAAGAGGCAGAGAAAGAAATTTAATTGAGGAGCTGGAATCAGGTGAAGACATATTTCAAGCAGCAATCTGGATTCAAATTCTGAATTTGAAATTTGCCCATCATTATATTGAGCCCAACTTGCAAACTGCTGTAAAGGAAAACGAAAGAAAAGACATTCCAATCCAATTAACAAGCTTCCTTCACTGAACCTCTTTCTCTTTGTAACACCAGGTCGAGTGTTTCCCTAATATATATAAAAGTGTGATTAAGATGGAAAAGTAAACCTTCTTACTGTTTTCTTAAGCTATAGACAAATAATTAATGTAAAGCTTATTTTAAACTCTAGATAATTTTGGTCAAAATACAACATGTACTAAATGAAGATCTCAGAAGTTTTGCAGCAGTAAAGTGACATGCTAAGTCAAGATAATACATGCTTTCCACCTTTGTGATTGTGAACATACCAGGCTGCCTTTATGCCAGTGGCCTGTGTTTATAGGTGTATCTAACATGTATACCTCTTCTTCAGAAGAAAAGCAAGAAACTAAAGAATCATTACATTTTCAGCAGAATACAGTCACAGTTGCTGAATGAATGAATTGAAGAAAGCTGATTCCACCTTCTCCAAAGAGTGACACAAATACATACCAAGCAGGATGTCAACACATTAAAATTTGACATCATAAAGTTTGTACTGCATATGCACTCTTATTGATTGAGAAAACCCCAAAAGAAAAACCTTCATAGATGTACACACAACAATGAAGTTACGAATTTAAAATAAATAAAATAAATTGTAAAATTAGCTATCTTTATATATCTCTTCTTCTGGCTGCATATCTCTGCTTAAGTGTCCACAGGAGCCTTGAAAATACTTTTTGACTTCAACAAGAAAATATTTGTAAGGAAGTGCAAAAGCACTTCATTTTCACAGCACTGATCTTAAATATAATCATGGAAAAGCAAGCATGTGGTTTGAGCTTTGATTATGCTACAGATGTGCAGGTTAGATCAGTCATGGAGAGCTGCTCTTAGGAATGTCATTATTGATCATGAGCTGTTGTAATAGAATTCAATGTCCTTTTCCTCTCAATTTATGTTTACTCGTCCAAATGCCGAATAAGTCCATCGATCCTAATCTGAAGCTCTGACTGGGATCTTCTTAAACAGGCAGCTTTAGGTATTAAGCACTAGAAATATCAGATTTCACTGCTTGTGCAGATGCTGTCCAAACTGTAGCAGATTTAATGTAAACAATGGTTCCCAATAGTTTGCCTTGAGTTCCCTAAACATTCGTTACAAATAATATTTAGTGTCTGTTATTGGATAAATTCTCAATACAAGTGAAGTAATTCTCTGTACTAGGACCAGTGAAGTAAGAAGGATTATGCCATGGCATTCACAATAATTTCCTACAGTCAGTGTAAAACTAACTTTTATGAATGAAGAGAGATTTTCTTAGGACAACAGTTAATATTCAAAAACTTGCCAGCAAATGTGGGCTGGCATTAAGCTGCCTGTGTGATTCTAGTGCCTCTAGTGATTCATCAGTGCAGTATTACCCAGTTTGAAACACTGCTTTTGAAGCCATTATTCTGCACTCTCTTTGTGTTAAGCATGTGTCATCTTCAGGTGATGCAGTGCTTTCAGGGAAGAAATTAGTCATTGAGGGCCGCTAGGCAATTCAAAGGTGTCTACAGGGAGACAGTATCAAAATCACTGCAAGCTCTGAAATTAACATCAAAGTTATTATATCCAAAAGAAAAACTTGTACCTACTACTGCTCTCCCAGCTGTGAACCTTTTTGTTTAGTGCACTTTGTGTATCTCATTGCTATGTCGTTCACAGTTTTTCTGGAAGTTTGTTTTTCCCCATGGAAGCAAGTAATTATTAAAAGGAGATGAAAAAAAAAAAAAAGAAGTCATATCTGTTGAAGTCTGGTTGGATGTGACCCAGAAGCTGCTGGCTAAAGGGTTTTTGGTGCCTATGCAATAATTGAAACTTGACACCAGTATGTTATGCAAGACTGCAAAATGATGGTTCCATTTGAAGAATTGCAGAATTATCCAATCTTGTCATCACTAAGTAAAATTGTAATTCAAAATGCTACAGTAAATAGATGTCCAGATGTGCAGGCTTACTATTGTCAATCAACTATCCTCTGGGACTATTTATCAAAGCAAAAAGAAGAGAACATCAAAAATAAATTTTGGACAGTTGTCAAATTTCATTCTTACCATAGTTAATCAAAAACTCTAAACTGTTATTTACTCTGAAAAAAAAATCCCTGATTACAGATCTTGACTATGAACACAGTTCTAATGATTGCATAAAAGATTAAACTAAAAAAAAAAAACTTTGTTTCGAAACAACTGAAAAAAGCCCCAACAACTACCACTTTCCTCAGAACCCGTTTTTTAACTTTCTGCTTCTACATAGGTTGTCTCTTTTTTTCACTTTCCTTCTGTTTTGTGCCTTTGTAGAGGGTTTTTGCTTTTATAGTAAGAACTCGTCTTCTAGAAAGTGTAGAAAAATTCTTTAATAGTTTTTAGAAAATAGAAAAATTTTTAATAGTTTAAAATCCAAATTGTTTTCACAGCAAAATCTCTGTCCTACAGGTGCAAAGGAGGCCCAGTAAAGTTCTCAGGACAATAGACAGTATTGGTTGGTTCTGACTATCGCTTTTCAGATAGAGAGATGATACAAAATGCTGAAGAAACAGGTCATTTTGGATTCCTCAAGAGGAATAAAAGTGAGAAAAGGGTTTAATTTCAGACAAATGTGTTAAATATAACCTAAAATTTGAGTTCAGTATTTCAGTGCTAAATGAATAAAACCTGGACAAAATCCTATGAGTGATTGTATTAGATTAAAGGAAAGACTAAAATTAACAGCAAGATAAAGGACAAATGTTCAGGATGTCTGATTATTTAGATTTTGATACAAAACTGAATATACAATATTAGGAGTTTTAACTTTTTCCTGGTAGCTATATCCAGAAGATCTGTATTTACTACTACATACTGGGTAATTTTCTCTTCCTCCTTTTTCTTAAAAAACATAATTTGAAGTACTGTGTTATGTATGTCCTTAGTGGGTGAAACCTGTTGTGTTTAGGTATGATATTGATACAAATTATATTTCTTTGAGCTCTTTTATTTTCAGTGAGCTAATTTTGAAATGTGCAAAGCAAAGTAATTTCATCGAAATTAGCAAAAGAATGCATGTTTGGAAGAGTTCCTTCAACCATTCACAATAACAGTATTTTCTACGGAGGTTGAAAAGTGTGACTAATGTTGCATTCTGCTGTGCTGGGTGAATGTTTGTACTTCCACTACTTTCATTACAAAATATTTTTCTGACAAAGTGTGAAAGATTCATGTGCAAGAAAGAAAAATGTGTTAACTATTTTTCACCATACAAAATTTCTGTGTGCTTTTTGATTAAAATAAAAGAAATAGCTGTTATTAAGTTATGATAGCAAATTGCTTACATGCTGAAATAACAACTGCACCATACAATAATTTCTTCTGACTGTATGCACCTGACACACAAATAACAAACAGATTCAAAAGATCATCAGTGCAGATCACTGCTGAATGTGGACATAGACTGATTA
Source organism: Polioptila caerulea (assembly GCA_013397295.1). NCBI lineage: Eukaryota > Metazoa > Chordata > Aves > Passeriformes > Certhiidae > Polioptila > Polioptila caerulea. The sequence goes on from VYXF01011152.1 coordinate 29,775, forward strand.
ATTATCTTCAGAGGAGATTTTCTAAGTCACTAAGGTACCCAGAGAAGCAAATGAACTGAAAGTTAATGACATTTATATTCCTAAGTATTTTGGTTGTTTTTAAATGTTCAGGTTCCACATGAACATATTGCAAATGAAGCTGCTGAAATACCAGGAAAAATCTTTGTGTTTTCTATTTCTCCCTTTGATGCTCAATGATTCTTGTGGTCAACACTTGTCTTCTAAAAATGTGTGCCCTTTAAAAGGAATTTGCCTTGCCATGCTTTAATCAACATGTAGGTCTAATTTTCTGGACATATGTTGATATTATCCATAGGAGATTTTTTTTTTCTGATGAGATTCTGAGTTGTTTATCTTGGCTGGATTCCGTGCCATTAAGAGAGATTTTTCTTGTCATATTTGGTGTTCATGAAATGTTGCTCAAGATGAATAACTCAAGGTTGGATATTCATCAAGCTTGTATCTTCTAAAAACAAGAAAGAATTTCAAAAACAAAACATCAGGTTTGTGAGAATATTAGTTTTGGTTATGTGTAGCTTGTTTCTCTAAATGGACAACATATCAGAGCTCTCAGTTTCAAGGAAAACTGATACTGATCTGATGCCTGTTTTGTTTACGATTTTAAATGTTTGAATAGTTTTTATATATTTTCAATGGCTATGTCTTGTACCAAGGAACTCTGGGGGTAATAAAAGTGTCACTAGCTTTCTGATTTCTTATCCTTGATGATTTTGATCTATATTACTGTGTACAAAGACCTTAAGTCTGAATCATGTGAGGTGGCCTAAGTCACCTTATCAATGAATGATCCCCCTTGCCTTGATTGCAATACCTGAGGGGTTAATATTTTTTTAATCTACATGGTATCTTACAGGGAGACTTGATTCAAGAAAAGTCAGTACTGAAATATGAGCTAAACACTCACCCTTTGGGAATGTTTGATTTAGCTGTTTCATCAACCTTCCAAACATTTGCTAAGTGGCCTCATGATTATGTGCCAAGATAGACTGGGACTGTCTATCCATTTGAATATTTGATATTGTAAGGAGCAGAGCTGCCCCAACAGGAAACACAGACTCTTATCCTTTTCATTTTTTTTTTTTNCCCTCTACCCCCCACCCCTTCACTTTGTGTCTTCTCAGCTAGATCAGTAAGGTTTGAAATTTAAAAACAAGTGTCTGGTGTGGCTCATGTTTCTGACTGAATCCTTTTGCCTTAACTGCCCTGAGAATATTCCTGTGTCTCTATGTTGTGTATGTTAATCTCCAGAATTCTTCTCATGAATAAAAGCACTCAAAATTTAATAAAAAGCAAATTCACTTTCCTGAGAATACTGGGTGCATCCAAGTGTTGTAATTCCTTTTTAACACACTTTATATTAGAAAGGGTCTGCCTGAAATCAGACTTGACTACACAGTCATGGAATGGGATACTGATTACATTACAACAGTATACTGAATTAGTGAAGACCAGAACCTTCCTTTTGAGAGTCCTTAATTTAGTGCATTTATCAGCCCCCAAAAAATTCAAAGGCAAGGACAATTATGTCTTCTATGTCCATATTCTGTGTCAACTAATCCATTGCACCAATTCCTGAATCTCTGGAATTTAATATAAATAACATAATGGAAAGAAGATAATTAAAGTATTTTTATTTGACTAAATTGACTTTGTTGACCACTGGTAGATCATTAAATGAAGTCTGTGAAATTAATTTTTTATTAAACATACATTGTCAGAGTATACTAAATAAAACTGGTTATTTTAAGAGAAATAGAAAAAAATTAAGACCAAAGTATAAGCAAGAGTTTCTTGTGGACAGCTTTGCAAGTGTATTGGCTAAAATTAGAGTTTGCTGTCATACAGTCCTTCAAGCAGCGTGACTTTGATAGAAAGTGAATGTAAGATCAAATAATGGTCTAATCCCATTAAGAAAAAGGAGTAATCATGAGTTGCACATATACTGCAGTTACAGCCAAGTAACACAACGTGGGTTTTTTTTTGTTTTTGTTTTTGTTTTTTTTTGTTCAGTACAATGAGATGCAGTGAAGCTTTCTTTTGGTTAGTATAATGATTTCACTGGAAATTGTAAGACATATAATTAAAGAGGAATATCAAAGGAATAAAGTTTCTGTATGTCAGATGTAATCCAAGCTATGAGTACTCAAACAAAGACAGAATTAAACTTTGAAATTTATACACCAAAAAAGGAGATTCATTAAAGACGAAAGACTCAATTTGATGCTGTGTGTCATTGTATTCGTTCTTTCTTCCTTATATTGCCTTAGTAATGTGAAATACTTATGCTGAGGCAGTCTGAGGGCATATGGTTCTGTCACCTGTTCTTTGCCTGAAACATTGATTAGCTTTTAGTAATTTATAAAACATCTTTCAGGTGTTTGCTGAGTTTACAACTTCTGCTATGCATTACTTGGGAAATTTTCTGGAGAAAAAGATTGTCAAATATATCCACACAACGCTCATGAAAAAGATTGCTGTTTTGGATGAGCAGAGTTGTCTACTCAAAGCAGAACCTACTTCTGTTTGAAATGAACTCAGCTCTCTGTGGACAAGAACAGTAAGAGAACACGTCTTAAAACTAGCACATCAGGAAATACAGCTTCTAAAGGACTAGGCACTCTAGAAAAAAGACAGCTTTAATATTGCAAAACCAAATGCTTAGTAATAAGGCAATGTTAACCAGCAACTTCTGTGACAATATAATATTGATTATATTGATAACAATATAATGATTGATTCTTACTTACACTTACTTAGATACTGGTTTGTTTGTTTGTTTGTTGTTATTAAACTTCTGCATTATAAAAAGATGTTCAATATTTACTTTGATCACCATTTTTCACTATATTTTACTTACTTGTTGTGCTGCATCTGAACTTTAGAAATATTTTCTTTTGTTTATTGTTGTTGCTGTTTTCTCCAGGTCTCTTATCAGCCTAATGTCTTATTACTTGTCAAACATTAATGACCTAACCTACTAACCTTCCCAGATCTCCTTTGAGAGTGAAACCGGTAGGTCTCAATTTTTTCGCTGATGGAGAATCCTAGTTCAGTGAGATAAAAAGTATCACTTTCAAGCTGTCAGGAATGTCAAGCAGTTCAGTGTTGGGTTCAAAATCCAAGGCCTTTGTCTTAGGTATGTGCTAAATTTTAAGTAATTTTTAGTGCTGGGCATGTGGCAATTTGTGCATAGTTTAGGGTGATAGAGTTCTCTGTGTACTTACTAGCTAAAAGAGGAAGATAATATAATTTTTAGGAGGGGCTTACTTTAAGGGTGGATGGAATTTCTTCAAAACCCCCTCTTGAACTGAGTTCAGAAAACTCACATGAAGGAGATGGACCTTAAAACTAAACTCCATAAAGTAACCCAGACATGTATGTACTACATTGTAGTAAGTAATTGTCATCAAGTGACAGATCTTGTGGCCAACATGAGAGGGGAGGAGTGTTTTCCATTGCCTATATTTCTGACAAATAAAACAAATGATGTAAAGAAATGACATAAAAATATAAATGAGGTTTTTTTCCAGAGTATCAGTGAATTATCATGGTTTTTTACCGAGGTCTAAGTATAATAGTCTTTTATGTTTGCCAGAATCGCTAAGTTCATGTAACTGAAAACCTGGTGGCACTTCGATTTATTATGACAGGTCAGTTTTCCACAGAAGAATTAATCCTATATTTTACAGGGAGAACAATGAACCCTGTTTTCTGTAAGATTTTTTCATTTCTGGCCTTGTAGATGTGTTCCTTTGGTCTACAATCCCAGTGTGCATATGTCTGGATGTATTAATGAGACTAGCAAACAAAGATTAGTTGCTTTGGAACAAGAAGTTGATGAAGTTTCCAAAGCACAAAATGCATTTACAAAATAAGAAAGGATATGGAGTGCTGTTAACATCCAATTCTTTTTTACCCTGCTTTGGTAACTTTTCATTTACATATTTATTAACTTATGCTAGATCAAGTACTTTTTACAATGATAGGCACAGAAAATAAATTAATTGTAATTAGTTTTACTGTAATGAATAATAAATGAATTTTTTTGATAAGCCACTTATTATAGTCTTATTACTACATAGTTTTACTGAGGCATTAAAGTTTGCATTTTAATTTGAGAATATTTGCACTGTATTAACTTACAGTATCCTACATTCTTAGGAATATGAAAACCCATTATTTATTATTTTTTATACATTTTAATTCAGATAGCTGAACAAATTACTAATTTTTCTGAACGTTCACAGAATCACAACATAAGTAGGGTTGGAAGAGAACACTGGAGGTCATCTGATCCAACCTCCCTGCTCAAGTAGTGTTCCCTAGAGCATATCACTCAGGATTTTGTCCAGGTGCATTCTTAATATCTCTAGAGAAAGAGACCCCACAGCCTCTCTGGGCAGCCTGCTCCAGCACCCCGTCACTCTCATAGTGGCATGCGTAGATGTAACTTCCTGGACTCCAGTTGCTGCCTGTTTCTTGGCATTCCTACTAGCAAGCAGAGTCTGGCTCTATCTTCATGACTCCGTCCTTTCAGATACTTGTATGCATTGACAAGAACCCCTCTTAGTCTGCTTTTCTCAAGGCTGAACAAGCCCAGCTCCCTCAGTCTCACCTTGTGAGAGAGATGTTCCAGTTCCTTAATCACCTTTGACACACCCTGCTTGTCTTGCTCCAGTAGCTCCATGTCTCTCTTGTACTCAGGAGCCCCTAACTGAACACAGCACTCCAGATGTGGCCTCACTAGGATTGATTAGAAGGGCAGGATCCCCTCCCTGGACCTGTTGCAGGGCTTTTCCTCCTGCAGGCCAGAAGGTTGCTGCCTGCCTTTGCTGTTAAGTTTCATGGCTGACTCATGATCAACTTTTCACTCACTAGAACATCCACGTCCTTCCCGTAAAAGAAAAAGAAAAGCATAGCAAAGCTGCTTTCCATCTAGTTGGTCCCCAGGAAGTACTGGTGCCTGGAGTAATTTCTTCCCAGGTGAAAGACTTTGCATTTGCCTTTGTTAATCTGCTTAAGATTCCACTCTGACCAGTTCTCAAGCCTGTCCAGCTGCCTTTGAATGGCAGCATAACCTTCTGGTACAACAGTCACTCTTCCCAGTTTTTGTCACTTATGAACTTTCCAAGCCTACACATTGTCCCAATATGCAGATCATTGGTGACAAGATTAGACAGTATTGGCACAGGTATTGATGCTGAGGTAGGTACACAACTAATGATCATCGCCTGCAATTGGACTTTCTGCTGCCCTCTCTGGGCCTGGCTGTTCAGACAATTTTCCATCCAACTCTCTGACTACTTGTCTAATCTATGCTTTGTCAGATTATCTTTGAGGATCAGAAGGTTTCAGAAGCCTTCCTAAAACTGAGGTGACATGTTCATCCATGAAGCTCTGTACCCCACTGTAGGTTTGATTTCTTCTGTATAAATCCATGTTGGCTGTTCTCAATCGCCTTGTGTTAGTCATATATTTGGAATGGATTTTTGGGATTAGTTGATCTATCACCTTCATAGAGACTGATGTGAGACTCATTTGATATTCCATAGATCTTCCTTCATGCACTTTAAGACAGGAGTGACCTTTCTTCTTTTCCAGCCTTCAGAGACCTCTGCCAATTAACATGACCTTTCAAATATAATTGAGAATGGCCTCAAAGTGATGTCAGAGAGATCCTTCCGTCAGGCCCGTGAACTTGCTCATGTTTGCTCAAGTGTTCTCTAACCTTGTCCTCTGCTGAGAGTATGTCTGTCTTCCTCCAGACTTTCCCTCTGGTGTCAGGGCCTAATGGATTCATCAAGGCCAGTCTTACTGGTAATGACTGAGACAAAGAGAACTTTGAACTTTTTCATGTTCTTTGTCACCAAGTTCCCAGGCTACTCAGCAATGGATCCAAGTTTTCCCATGTCTTCCTTCCTGTTTGTGCTCTTGTAATGTCCTTTCCTGTTGCCTTTGACAGCTATTGCTAGATTCAACTGCGGGTATTTATTGGCTTTCTTTAGCCCATTCTCACAAAACTAAATAGCATCTTTACATTTCTGGGTTATTTTTCCCTCCTTCAACATCTTTTGCACTTCCTTTTTATTTCAGTTCAATCGGGAGCTCCTGCTCCTTCATGCAGTCCTCCTGCCACCTCTGCTTATTTCCTGCTTGTTGGAATGGACCTTTTTAGAGCTTGAAGGAGGCATCAACCAGCTTTCCCAGACTCCTCTCTCTATAGGACTGCATCCCATGGTATGGTACATCTCTGATGAAGGTAAGATCTGCATTCCTGAATCCAGGCTGTGATTCGCTTTTTTCCCTTGCACTCTCTTGCCTAGATCCTGAACTCCACCATGGTCTCTAAAGCCAAGATTGGTCAAAACTTTTGCACCCAAAGACAGTTTTTCTTTTTTTTTCTAAGTGTGAAGTCCACTATTCATTGTTGTCTGCTTGTTCATGTGGGCTAGGAAGTTTTTCTTAATGCTCTTTAGTTAAGTCCTTTGTTTTTTGTGCCCTGTTACGTTGCCTTTCCAGAAAATATGAGGGTGATTGAAGTAATGCTTGCAAACCAGGGCCTATGAATTCCAGTTGATTCCTGTTGAACTTCCAGTTGTTTCAGGAAGGCCCTGTATCAGATGCCCACCTTAGCAAGATTTGTAGTGTTCTGCCTGCTAACCTTGAACTGTATGCCCTTGCCTGGCTCATGAACAGTCCCAAGGATCGTATGAACTCCATACACTTCCATGCCTTCCACTCTCACAGGAAGTGTGATATACACCCATTTCTTTGCAGTGTGTGCTTCCTGAAGTGAATTCATCCATTTCTTGCAGCTCTCCAGTCATGTGAGTCATCCCACAATATCTATATGATCCAAAGGAGGTCACAGTCATGTAACTGCACACAGAGTTGGGACTCCTGGTGTTAGTTTCCCACGTTATAGGCATTGATGTAAAGGCACTTAGAGAGACATCCAAGTTTACTGATTCCCCAGAAAAGGCTTCATAGCTGTCTCCATCACATTTGTACTCATTTCTTTCAGGACAGGATACTTTCTTCAAAGAAGCCTAGGGTTCTCAGCATAACACTCTCTATTGTAACCTTGCTTTATGTAATAACTTGCGGCTTTTTGTTTCTTAAAACATATGAATCTTATACTAATGTATTCACTATCGAATAATACTTCAATACTATATAAAATTTAAAAAGAATATTATATGTTATTTTATATATATTATATATTATTAAATATTATTATATTTTTTATGTAGGTTATGACTCCCAGTCCTTTAATAAAAAACATTAAGTATATTTCAGCTGATGAGCTTGTTGCCGAATTTTCTGTTCTAGAAATGATAAGTAGTTTCATATTTTGAATTCTGGAAAACTATCTGTCCTGGGAGCTTGTAGAAGGCATTGTGCTTGAGGAATTATATCTGGTCTGTTTGGCCTCATCCTTAGGGATTGAGAAATCTGTGTGCTATTGATATAACCTGTAGCTTACAAGATCTTTGGGAAAAGTAAACTGTGTATGGATCAAAGGTCAGAGTGTTGTGATCCTTGCTGGAAGACTGTTGCACATTGAGGAGTCAAATATCACAGTTAACCCCTCTTCACATGGAAGATGTTTGCATCATGGCATAGGAAAATCCATTCAGCAGTAGGAATATGGGGCTGCCAGTATCTGAAGGAACAAAAGATTATTCACATTCATATCTATATTCCTCTTTTTATTTTCTCTTATTAAAAAGCTAAGTCATTTGTTATTGAACCTTTTTCACTGCCAATCATTTTCCCTTTCTCTCTGTTTCTGTCTCATTCCCTATGCTGTCTTCTTCTCTACCACTGGTGCAAACTCCCTTTTTTGATTTTTTTTTTACTGAAGATAAAAAAAGTTTGTTAAATACTAGAATGATCATTACATACTGTGATTTAAAATTTATTTTTATCAAAGTAAATGTAAGTGTTTAAAATAATAATCTAAAATACTGATACTGAACCTGAAAAAGAAGTACAACATTTGATATATTGAAGGAAATTACTTTATTTTAAGATTATTCATTAAAATTTGTATATGCTGTAGTTTGTTGGTGGGCTAAATTAATCAAGTTATGAACAGTGAAAATAATAGTTGTATACTATACAGTTTTCTGAGCAACAGTTGTGTACTTTGTATAGAACAAGATTTTAATTTCTTCAGTAATAGTACATTTAATTATTTCCATTCTATTGATTAAGTGAGATATGGTGATGAGTGTAATCCTAAATAAGTGTAATAAAACCCAACCTGTTCACCACTTACGTGTAAAATTGGACTGGAACAGATTTTCTGCACAGTTTTACCCCACCATCTCCTTGCCCCCACTTCTGATTCTTGATGTAAGTGGAATTTTAGTATGCTTTGTGAAATCCCCACCATTATTATGCCTTTAGATTTAGCAATAAGGCCTCAGGAGATTTGAGTTCAAGTGTTTGTAGTAAAAGGTAGTTTGAAGATGTTCTGACTTCCATGTCATCTAATCTCTGTACATGTTCAGTGAACATATAATTGTTTCTTTCTCTTGCATGTGAAAACAGATGCGTGTGTGGAGTTAAAGTAACATGAAACTTTGGAGTTACCAGCTTTCTTTTTGCTAGTTTAGCAGTTTTATCAGGGTGGTAAAACTTCTCTCTCTGTTCCAAGTTTGCTGCTTGTGAATATTCCCGTATTTTTCCCAGTGTATGAATATTTCACGTTGCTTAATTCTGGTCACAGAAACTTGATTTTATTTCCCATTGATAAGTAGCAAGACTTTGATTTCTAGAGGTGACATACTTTTTATATTTCTATACTTTTTATATTTCTATAATAATAATAGGGACCATGAGAGTAGACTTTTATTCCAATTCATCCTTTTCATCTACTTTCTGTGTGCATTTTCTCCTGCTGCTTTTATGTATTTCCAGAGAGAAAACAACAAGGAAGTACGTAGCCAGAAAAAGACAAAAGTGTAACTAAAGTAAATTCAATATCTTTGGTTAGAAATGCATTTTCCTTTTTTTTTTTTTTTAAATTTGATCCTCCATGAAAAGTAGTATCTGTAATTCACGTCACACAAAATAGCTTTTTTTTCCTCTAGTAGTTTAAGTAGCATTTAATAAATGGTTTTAATAGTTAGAAAGTGATATTTACTTAGTAATGTAACTTCTTACTGGATTGTGTTCATTTTCCTCTTCATATGTGACAGTACAGCTTAAAAAACAGCTAACGACTCATCATGAATTATAGACTTGCAAAGTTAATGTTGTTACAGCAATTAGATACTTTGATCTGGACTAGAACATGTTAAGAAAGTCATTAGACAGCTTTGCTGTGCATAATGAACATAAAAGCTATTTGTATGATTCCAAAAAGGCAAACATTAATTGGAAGCAAAGTATAGCCTTGGGGTATTGCAAGAAGGCTCTGATTTCAAGCAGATGATTTACTTGCTTTCTTTTACTGCCACTTTTCCTTTAAAATGAATTGAAATATAAAGCTTTCAAAGACTAGTGAGTTTTTAGCCTTTAAGAACTGACTTTTTAGCTTTTAAAAACCAGTGTTTTACAATATCCCTTGTGACAAAATGTCCAGCACACAATTTGTTGAACACATCTTGCGAGGGGTCAACAAAATGTTCACAGGTAGGATACCCTTGAACTATTCTTATAGTAAATGGGGTCACATCAGGCTGGTGACCTGTCAGCATTGGGGTTCTGCAGGGATCCGTCTTGGACCCAGTGCTCTTCAATGTCTTCTTAAACAACTTGGATGCAGAAATCAAAGGTACACTAAGGAATTCGCCAACAGTATTGGATTGGGAGGAGCTGTTGGCTCCCTCAAAGGAAGAGGCCCTGCAGAGAGAGCTCCACAAATCAGGGGTCTGGGCAATCACCAACCATAGGAAGTTCAACAGGGGAAAGTGCTGGATTCTGCACCTGGGATGGGACAGCCCTGGATGTATGGACAGACTGGGGAATGAGGTGCTGTCAGCAGTGCCATGGAAAGGGGCCTGGTTGTCCTGGTCAGTGGCAAGTTGAACATGAGCCAGCAGTGCCCTGGCAGCCAGGAGGGCCAACCCTTTCCTGGGGGGTATCAGGCACAGCATCACCAGCTGGGCAAGGGAGGGAGGGGATTGTCCTGCTCTGCTCTGAGCTGGGGCAGACTCACCTCAAGCGTAGGGTGGCAGTTTTGAGCAGCACAATATAAGAATACAAAACTATTAGTGAGCGGCCGAAGGAGGCCTGTGAAGATGAAGAAAGATTCAGAAGGGAACCTATATGAGGAGTAGCTGAGGTCACTTGTTCTGTTCAGCCTGGAGGAGACTGAGGACAGAGCTCACTGCAGTTACAGCTTCCTCATGAGGGAAAGAGGAGGGGCAGGCACTGATCTCTCCTCTGTAGTGCCCAGTGGCAGGACCTGAGGGAATGGCCTGAAACTGTGTCAGGGGAGGTTTAGGTTGGATATTAGAAAAGGTTCTTGCCCCAGAGTATGGTTGGGCACTGGAACAGGATCTCCAGGGAAGTGGCCACAGGACCAGTGGAGTTCACTAAGTATTTGGACAAGGTTCTCCGGCACATGGTGTGATTCTTCAAGTTGTCCTGTGCAGGGCTGGGAGATAGTTTTTTAAGTTAATTTCAACTCATTACCTTCTAGTATTCTGCAATTTTTTTTCTATGACTCTGCATGTGATGATTCAACAGCAGGATTGCTACATACATGAAATACCATGCTAGTACCTAAAGTAGACTAATCTCCATATTTGGGGGATTTAGATAAAAATGTCCCCTCTATTGTTTGACATGGTTTATTAACAGGGGAAGTTTAAATTTTAAACATACATGCACATATATGATTATGGCCAACGTTTTGTATTCATGTAAAAGTGGCATACTTCTAAAGCACACAAGGTAATGTTAATGATTCTTTTATTCAGAGTTCACTCTTCTCTTTTTCTACAGAGTTTGTAGCTATGCATATACTGCATCATAGTCAGTTAATATTCTGAAATTGGAAAGCCGGTCCAGAAAAGAGAAGTCATATGAGGAAAAAGCACACACAAGATTAATTCTTCTATTTATTTTAAAGAATATCTTTTTACAGTATAAGAATACTCTATAAAAAATACAGTATAAGAAAGCTGTTGTCTTTAAACATGGCAGCTCAGGAGAAGGAGAATTTCTAAGCATTCTGGAGAAAGAGTATTTATGTCTCAAAACTATTCTAACATTTTTATATAGGCTAAAAGTTATTGCCCAAAAGATCATAAAAGAAGCATATGAAGGTACGAAGATACCTGAATGTGAGTGTGGAAGATGTTTTTCACTATTTCACTATTAGAACATTCTGATGCCTTTTTAATACTTAAAACTTACCCCTGGTATAGACACTGTAATTTACAGAGATTAAGACTTTGATCTGGTTTGATATGGTAATTGGCACATGGTTTATATTTGCATTTCAAAATGATTTAAAATGTGAACCAAATGCAGAATCTGGATCTGTTTCTCCTCTCAAGCAGGTGCCAGAGCAGATATAAATGGTGCAGATTGTCTCTCTTTGTGGGAACAAGCCCTGTGGGAGTTTGAGTTGGTGGGGCTCCAGCATTGTCTGGTGTCTATGGTACTTGTAGTAAACTCTTTCACAGTACAATTAAAAGTGGCACTTTCACAAATGGCTCCACCGATCACAGGTATGTTTGTAAGCCACATATCATGGTCTGGCAACACATTTCACTGAAAATCAACCTAGCTGATTAGAAAAAGAACATTAGTTGTATAAGAGCTGTTGGGTTTGATCGTTAAAGAGTAGGCTTAGTTATTACCTAATCTTGCCCTAAGAGCTCTAATGCCCTAACTTACCAACAACAAAAAGTCTCTGCAGCATGGCATCTAGAGAGGCATGCATGCAGCCAGCAAACAGCCTGCAGTATTGCTGCTCCAGGCAACCAGTTGTTCCTGGAGAGAATATGCAGCCCCGAACACCACACAGCCAAATAACCTGTGAGATGACATTGTCTCTCCTTTTACATTTACACTTCTATAGGATTTAAAATTACACATCTTCAAAGACAATTATTAGATTTATTTAGTAATGGCTTGTCCTCACTTTATACTATAGGACAAGGATTATTTTTGTTCTATCAGTGAAAACAGTGTAATTAGCTAAGATAAAATAAATTGATGGATTCAAGATAGAAGTGATGATTCATTTTGAAGTGATGATGCAGTCACCCTATGCTTTGACATTCTTCCTCTCTGAATATTGGATACTGAATTAGCCTGAAGATGGTGTTAGAATTTATATTGAAAAAATGATAAGTATTGTCAGCTGTTTTTGTCACCTTAGCACAGTTCTACAGAACACAAAAACAGTGATAGCCATGAAAAGTGGCTGATGGTAGAATAATTTAAATGCATGACATCTGATTTTAGCATGTTTAAACAAGAGAGTACCAGATCTACTGTGTTAGTTTTCTCCAAGTGATCAAATAATGACTGTCTCCAGACAATGATCAGAGGGGATTGTGATTCTGAACTTTCCTTGTGCAAAGATTTTATTGTGAATAAGGAGCAATTCCAAGTAAAAAGATTTTAATTTGGAAACATTATTCTGAAATTATGCTAATAGAATAATTTTTCAGTTTCAAGAAGTAACTTTGGGTCTTTTGGTCAGGTGGTGAAATTTCTAGAGCAGTAATAGACTTTTCCCAGACAATATTTTGCTTTGTTTTCTTAAAAGTGTTATTTTCGATCTGAAAGACACAGAAATACCTGTAATATACTAAAGTCTAAAGAAAAGCAGTTGATGAAGAGGAA
>VYXF01011155.1:736-18053 GCA_013397295.1 Polioptila caerulea
GGTACATGGGACAAACTATGTGATACATAATCAGTGATACTTTAGTACAATACAACACCCAAGGGAAAGTCTTCCTTACAACACTCCTTCAACCAGGTCTCCTGTGTCAGAGACTCCTGAAGGCTGGTCTTGTCGGTGAAGACTGGTGCAAGGAAGGTGTGCAGCAACTCTGACTTCTCTTTGTCTTCTGTTACCACAGTTCCCGTTCCATTAATTCCAGATGTGTCCTGGCCTTCCTTGCCTCATTCCTATGCACTCTGACAATCTCTCTATATTCATTCCAAGTGGCCTGACCCTGCTTCCATCTCCTGTGTATTTGTGTGTACATTGGAGAAATGGCACGAGTTCTTTATTCATCCCCATGGGTCTCTTGCCCACTTTGCCCACTTTCTTGCTCATCGGGATCTATCATTCTTGAGCCATGCAGAAGTGACCCTTAAGATCAACTAGCTCTCCTGGACCCCTCATCCCCACAGGATCTGTCCCCATCTGATTCTCCCAAGAAGACCCCTAGAGAAGCTAAAGCTTGCTGTCCTGAAGTCCATGCTTACTTTCTTACTTGCTGCCCTGCCTCCTTCTTGCCTGGTACAGTACTCCACAATCTCATGGTCACTGCAGCCAAGGCTGCCCCCAGCCTTTGCATCTCCAACAAGGCCTTCCATGTTACTTGTAGTAAGGCTGAGCAGCAGAGGAATCCTCCACTATCTGTCACGCTCACATAAACTTCCTCCACCGAGGTGCTGAGAAGCAGTGAAAAGAATTTGCATTTTGAAAATGTTGAATTCTCTGTCTCACTTTGAAAATTTCAGTTAGCTAAAGCAATTGTTTAAATTCACATTGCAAAACACAGAAAATCAAAGCCATCCTGAAAAGACAAAGTTATGCTCAAGTTCAACCCTGCTAACAATTTGGCCAAGTTTATATTTATTTATTTAATTATTTTCTAAATATGGTAAAGCTGCTTTCTTAAGGAAAATATATCACCTTCCTAAGAAAGAATGAAAAACACCAGGTAACATAACTGCAAAGCACATGCTATGTAATTTAAAACTTAAATTAACATTGTTTTGTAATACAATATAATATTAATTTGTAGCATTCTTACACTGGTTTCAAGATACTGGTTCAATTTTAAGGTAAAATTCATATCAGTTTATATATACTTTATGTGGATTTGATAAATTTGGGAGTGACTCAGAGAGATATTCCTGCTTTAAAACCTAGACTACTTTTCTTGTATGATTCCTTCTTTGTTGGGCAGACACAAACGATTGGAAAACCTTTCAGATTATTTACTGCAGCAGCCTTTGCAACTAAATTTTTAGAAAAAATTGTATCAGGATCACTGTGGAACAAAGCCCTCATGCTTTCCTGCAGAGGAAATTCAGTAATCATGAAATACGCCCTTTGCACATCTGCTTGGGGTTTTCAGGAAGAATTTTAAGAATGATAAGATTTCATTGCAGAAGTGAAATCCTTAGCAGTGTGGCTCAGCTAATAGGAAATGTTCCATTCTTTTCTTATACAGACACTGTTAGATACTGGATTTTAATACTGATAAAAGCAATCAGTTTTGGTTTATTTACCTGCAATGGAACAGTCAAAAAACTGGCCCATTTCCAATCTCTTTTATGTCAACAGAAGCTAGATCAGCAAATGTATAATCTCATTCTTTAAATGTAGACAAGAAAGGAACATGTGTTAAAATCAAGGGTTAGCATCAGCATTTAACATCGATTGCATTATGGAAACAATACAGAACAATGCTACTTAGATTTAATTCCATTTTCAGTACAACCTTCATGAATAGAGAATAATTATTGAAGTCAAAAGGCCTAAATTATTCTAGAAATACATTTTTAAGATGTTTAGGCAAATTTCCAATGAATGCAGCTTCCATGTTTATGAGCAGTCAGCAACAAATGCGCAATTCCACTTGACCCACTAAAGCTCCCAAATCATTGCTGCTTCCATGCAGGCACCAGAGAAAGATCATTGCACAGGAGAATCAGTTTACAATTAGCTCACCTACCCTTTAGGTTTTCAGGGTTTAAGTGCTAGAATGGGAAAGGGGCATCAGTAGAGCTGGGATTCGTGTCAAGAATACTTTTGAAGAAACTCAGATTCAAGATAAAAATAAATACCCAAACTGAATGAAATGTTGAATGTTGAAATACCCTGATGCTGTTGGAGGAAGATTATTAAGTTATTGACAGTTTTACTCTCTTCTGACCAAAAATACTGAAAAAAACACAAATGAGACACCAGTTCCTAGCCAGTGTAAACTTTCTTAAAATAAGAGAATTATGTTGGTTTAACGACGCTTGATATGTGTCCTCCAACATGGTTCCTCTGTCCTGAAAGAGTAAATAATTTCATTTGAATTTTTGATATTTTATTAAAGGTTGAGGTTTCCAATTAAAATATGAATACACACTTCTGAAAACAGGTTAAGAAGAGCACTTAATCTACAGACAAGAGACTGAAAGCAGATAGGTAACAAATGAGTGAGGAAAAAACAGGACTTACCTTTGAACACTGTTTATGATTCTGGCACCAAGCAAGTGACCCATTGTTCTGAAAGACAAAGGGAATGTACACGAATATTAATATTTCTTTCAGGCTAGATAAATTCACCCTAACATATTTAAATGGAATACAACACCCAGTTCTGCTTCAACAGTGATGTTGTGCCACAACGTAAGTACCAGTCCTGACTCCTTTTGTGGAGTTAAAGGCTCACACAAGGTAACGTGAACATAAAAGAGTTAGGAAAGCACTTCAGCAGGAAAGTTTGGTGGAAAACTAACTGAAGTAATCTTTTAGTCCATCTTTGTAAACATTTGCTGCCTAGAATTGCTAAGTAGTAGACAAAAGGTAACACTTGCATTTAAGAAATTGATATAGATTAGTAGTGATTCATGAAAAGTCCATTAGTTGCATTTCAATATTTCAAAACACTTAAATTGTCAGGCAAACATAATGAACAACATTTAAGTAAATGGAAAATTTAATTAAATGCAACATGAGTTTCCCAAAAGTCACCTGTGCCAGTTGTATTTTATATTTTTTATAATAAAGTGCATTTCCGAGATAAGGAAACAGTATAGGTCTGATTTATCCTGACTGCAGTAAAACAACCAATACAGTATAACATGCAAAATAATGCAAAAAAAGAAAACACTATGAGAAGAGAAAGAGAAGTATGAAACTGGCACAGGGACAAATAGCAACTTGCTGTTCTTCTAGAGATGTTTCTGAATGATCAATTTTGGAAACAGTATTTCCTGGTTAAAAAAACCCCACAGCTCAGAAGTACACGTTTGTGGTGTTAAAAGATGAAACAAAATAACAATTACTTTCTGTATAGTGGAAGATTGAAACAATATCAGGAAGATATAAATTACTAAACATGAGAAATGGGGTGCAAATTCTGCAACACATCCTAAGCTGACATACTTAGGGCACTATACGTATGTATGTCTTCCATCATTTATAAGTCCATACTCTGGAAACAGAATGGATGAAGAATCTGGTAGTTTATGGAGGAGTAAAAAGACACCCTTTCATAGGAATTAAGCAAGGTATTCCTGCAGGGAATGTGACTGTGACCCACTGTTGGCACCAGCTATAGGTCTGGAAATCAGTTTCCAAGGAGGAGGAATTCAGATAGGCCAGAATGCAAAGTGCTAATATACCAGCACTATTTCTCTCTCTCCTTTTTTAATTCTTTTTAGTTTGTTTTTTTTTTTTTTTTTTTTAATTAAAGAGTGATGCAAATAATGGAATAATATACATATGTTACATATGTTGGTTTCATCTGGCATAATTTTCTTCACAGTAGCTAGTATGGTTTATGCTTTGGAAGCAGTGCTGGTAAGACATGGATGTTTTTGTTACTGCTGAGCAGTGCTTACACCAAGGCCTTTTCTGCTCCTCACCCCATCCCACCAGGGAGGGCTGCAGGTGCACAAGGAGTTGGGAAGGGACAAGCCTGTGATAGATGATGTCAAGATCCCAACTGACCCAAGGGGTATTCCATCCAATATGGTATCATACTCAACATACAATGCCAAGGGAAGGAGGAGGAAGGGATGGATATTTGAGTGATGGCATCTGTCTTCCCAAATCGCCACTATGCATGACAAAAGGGGTGGCTGAACATCTGGGAAATGGTGAAATAACTCCTTGCTTTGCTTGTGCCCAGACTTTTGCTTTACAATTAAACTGCCTTTATCACAACCCACAAGGTTTTTCTGCCTTTACTATTCTGATACTTCCCCCATGTCCTACCCATGGATCAACCGAGTGAGCACACGTCAAGCTTAGTTGCCAGCTGGCTCTCAATCACAACAATACATAACTTTTTATATATAAAACTCACAAAGATAAAGTAAAAATTATTCTGTCAATCTACAATTAAGAAGGAGAAATGAATACATTAGAATCATTGTAATGGAGACAACCAAAGTAGTTTTTCGAAACTGTAGCATTGTGCTCTGATCGTAGCAAAGTTTTTAAGCTTGAATACAGTGATTTGCTGCCACAACTATGAAGCCTATGCTTTGAAGCTGGATGTCTCCTCATGAATGTTTAAAAAGATCATGTTTGGGCATGTCTTCATACAAGTGTATAGCCACATGTTCACAAAAGTTTCCAGGATGTGGCCAGCAGGTCAAGGGAAGGGATCATCCTTCTTTAATCTGCTCTCACGAGCCACACACACGGAGAACTGCATACAGTTCAGGGACCCACAGGACAAGAAAGTCAAGGACCGGTTGGAGCAGTTCCAGAGCAGGGCCACAAAAATGATCTGAGGACCATAGCACCTTTCAGTAAGGGCTGAGACACTTGGGGTTGTTCAGCCTGGAGAGAGAATGCTCCAGAGAGACCTTACTGCAGCCTTTCATTATATAAAGGGGGCTTACAGGAAAGACAGAGAGACCAAGGCCTCTAGTGACAGAACAAAGGGCAACAGATGAAAACTGAGAGAGGGTTGATTTAGAATGGATCTAGGGAAGATAAGAGTGGTGAGATACTGAAACAGGTTGCCAAGAGAAGTGGTGGATGCTCCAACACTGGTTCAACAACCAGCATGATCTCATGGAAGATCCCAGGGCACGAGGGATGACCTTTAAAGATCCCTTCCAACTTCCATCATTTTGTGAGTGACTTCAACCATCTCTGCAGTCAGAATCACAGAATGGTTTGGCTTTCACCACAACTCTTAATCTGAACTTCAGAAAATTTATGTCTTTTTTTTCATATAAGCTGAAATGCAAACAATTTCTTCTGTATTATCAAGGAAACTATGGGGATAATAAAGACATATCCACTCTTTTCCACTTATTTGCAGTTTTTAGGGGCATTTTACAAAACCATCAATTCATATCACTTAATCTCAATATTTTATGAAAATTTGTTTTATCTTCCAGCAGATTACAATGGAATACTACTTGATTTTATAATACCATGTTTATCTGTCATTACTATAAAATTTAGCTAGTAAAAGATTAGCTAACTGAGCACCATCTCAGGTCCAACTCCTTTGAAAAGAGACATAAATAAAAGAAATAAAACTTTAGAATAGCTGTAAATAACATAAGCTAGTGGGAATTCTTTAGTATTACTCTCAATGCTGTATTAAGATTTATTATTTCCATTTACAAATCTAGCCAGCAGCAATGTTAAAACAATATTTTATGCGCTAGTTTCAATTTATACCCCTTTCTTCTTCACATAAAATGTGACAGAAGTAGCTGATTGCAATAACAGATCAGTAGCAACTCACCACTTTGTTTCAGTTACGCTGCTACTTTCCACTGAACTAGAAAAAGCACTTCTGCTTTTAAATTATATCTGTTACTTGAGACAATAAAGCCATAAATGCCCAGATGTGTGGTCCCCCTACTTGATAATTTTAACGTCTACAACTGTTTTCATCTCTCTACTGAAAACTATTAGTACTTGAGTTAAAAAGGAAGTCTATCAAAATGTAAAAATATTGTTTAGCAACAGCAACTTCATGCAAACTAACATGATGTGAATGAGCTTTCATGGTAAGGAGAAATAAATTCTACAGGCTTCCTTTGAACAGCAAGGTATCAGAGCAAGCACGAACACTAAATTATTGCTCTCCTCCACTCTGCATCTTAACACATGGTTAATCACAAACATTCAGCTGTGATTATTGCTCATGCCAGTGTACCTGGCTGAAACCATAATTTCAATTAACTAGAAATGAGTGGTTTATCTGTAGCATTTTACATGCTCCCATATTCCATTCTCAGTTCCCCCATGCCTGTTCTTCTTCAAACCCAATTCTGACTGGACTTGTGCCAGTGAGAGTTTTGACTTCGTCTTCAGTGGTGGCTTCAATCTGCAGTGCAGAAATGGCCTCAAGACAGAGTTAAACACCACTGCTCCTACCTTGCACAGCCTATCTTCAGGGCAACCTTGAAGCATCCTAATCTGCATACTGAGCAGAACCACAGGGCGAACCCCAAGTATCCCATCTTCCCAGGCCTGACACATCATTCGAAAGAGGTCAGGCAGATGAAACTAAAGCAGTCTCCAACAGCATATAGGAGATGGATTAGAGGAACTCAGGTCACCACCTGAGCCCTACACACTTTCAATCCACCAGGAAGGAAATGGTAGACAAACTTCAAGAATCAGGCCTTCAAAGACCAGGGCTGTTTGACATATACAAGAAAAAGAGCTTACAAAAGCAAAAACAGGAGGGGGAAAAGAACTAAAACAAAACAATAGATAAATATTACAAAGACTCATAGGATTACAAGATCATATTACAAGATTCATTTCAGCAAGTATTTGTGCACACTTGCACAAATAAAAAACCCACAAGAGCCCTTGGTCCTAAACAGTTAATACAAACGTCTATATTCTGAGCCTTGAAAAAGGAAAGCTGTGCAACATCTCTTGTCAGGAAAAAAAATACATGTAGAGAAGCAAGAAAAATCAATCTACTTCTATCTACAGTGGGCCCCATGGGGGGGAAAAGTTAATAACATTCACAAGCAAGTACAAACTGGTCTTTAATTGGAGCAACAGCAAAAAAACCCCAGTATAAAATTACTTAATTTGCATCTCTGTCCATAATTATGTTAGGAGACACAACCCTTCTTTTGAAATGCCAGAGATGAGCTATGAAAATTAACTAGCTACTTAATCCGCTTTGACAGTAGCTATATATCTATTATCAGTTTTGGAAGTCTCTTCTCCCCTGTCCAATCTTCAATTCACATTTGTGTGAAACCACTGTCTCTCAGAAGTGGCCTCTCCTGACAACCTCACTGATTCTTTCAAAATTACAAAAAAGCATGGAAATAAACCTTTCAAATAGCAGTACCCACTGAAGTAAAACAGAACATTTGAGTAGCCAAATCAATAACTGCTGCAATGATTAATTTAAAGAGAGGCTCCCAATATACATTTTCCTCACCCTTTCAAAAATCTCAACAGCATGAAATTAAAAGTAACAGTAAAGTATAACTTGTGTTTGACATGCATTTCCTGACTTCATGTTCACTAGGACACAAATTAATACAGGGACTTATCTACATCAGAGCTGTGTGTCCCCAGGCTCAGCTCTGAAATGTGGAACTGAGGTGCAAAATGGAATCAACAAATTCAAACCAGGCTTGCCAGCTCCCAAATACAAAAGTATGCACTTAGGAATGAATTTCAGAGAAGTCTGTACAGACAGTGGGGAGAGATATCAAAACCAACAGATAGGAAATGACAAAGAAAAATTTATTTATCAAAGCTCTTCTGTCAAGACTAAACACAAACTTGTAGTAAATGTATGAGCGGGGGAACCACAGTACCACCTCTCCTGGGCTCTGGTGTTTATTTATCCTTCTGCATATAAATAACTGGAACATATTTTTCTTTGAAAATAAGGCAAGAAAATGAAAAGAGGACACCCTGTTATACAACACTATGAATGCCTGGCCCAGAAGACTTTCACCAAGTTACAGCAAATTCAAGCCCTTAGGCACTTTGAGATGACTCCACAGCAGGCTAGAGTGAAGACTAAAACCTGGACAGTGAACCCAAACCACTCTGTAGAAATAAATAGGAGAATCATGGTGCTGGAGGTGGGGAAAGAGAAAGTTACGAAGTTCAATAAAAAGGTAATGTTAAGCAAGGTGAAGTTCACTAACGAGGTTCAATAACCTCAGAAACAAGACTAGCTCTTTCAAGGACAACTTATGCAAACAAATTTCTAGCATTGTGTCTACTACATGCTTGTCCAGTGTATGTCAAGTCTGAAGACCATCCACTGGAAAAGCCATGAATAGAAGAAGTATGAGAAGAAAATACCCATCAAATACAACAAAATAGCAGTAATATTCTGGTTCCTCAGCTACCGTTCAGGAAAGAAAGGAAGGAAATACAAACAACTGAAATGAGTATATTTTGCTCTTTATATAGTTTCTGTTAAAGAAATAATTCCTTAGTAAGGGATTTCTGTTTCCTTATAATGGCTCTAATAAAGAATGAAACTGAAAAAGATAAGTGTCAACAAATAATAAATTGAATGTTACTGTGTAGCTTTGAGCCATTTCCATCTGTCCTGTCAGTAGATCCCAGGAAGAAGAGATCAGCACCTTCCTCTCCACTTCCCCTTTTCAGATAGAGAGCAATGAGTTCACCCCTTAGCCTCCTCTCCAAACTAGACAGGCCAAAGTCCTCTGGCACTCTTCTCAGGACATGCCTTCCAGCCCTGGCACCAGCTTTGTTGCCCTCCTCTGGGTGCGTTCAAGGACTTTCACATCCTTATTAAATTGTGGGGGCCAGAACTGCACACAGCACTCCACAGAACACACACACTCAGGATGCTGAATACAGTGGGATAATCACCATTCTGAGCAGCTGGTGGTGCTGTGTTTGATGCACTCCAGGATGTGATTTTCTCTCTTTGGCATCCTGCTGATTCCTATTCAGCCTGATGCTGACCATCACCCCAGATCTTTTTCTGCAGGGCTGCTCTCCAGCGCCTCCTCTGCTAGTTTATACTTGTGCCCAGCATTATGCAGAATCCAACATTTTTGACTTGTTAAATTTCATCCCATAACACATTGCCCAGCGCTCTAACCTATCTAGATCCCTATGCAAGGCCTCTCATCCCTCAAAACAGTCACCAGCACCTCCCAGTTTGGTATCATCAGCAAACTTACACTACTGGTGCATTCACCTGCTGTATCCAGAGCACTGATAAATGTATTGAACAGGGCTGGCTCTAGAACTGAGCCCTGAAGAACACCAGTGGTGACCAGACACCAGCCAGATGTGGCCCCATTCACAAAAACCATTTGAGCCCTGACCTTCAGTCAGTTCTCCCAGCACACCATGAACCTTCTCATCCCACAGCTGCCCCTGGCATTCCCTGAGTCTGGCTCATCTTTTGCCATGCCTGAGGCTGTTGATGACCCTTTTACCAGCAGCCAGCTCTGCCCACCCCATGCCAGCCCATTTGGGGCTGCTCCCCTCAGAGCCTGCAGTGAGGTCACCCCCTGCCCCTGGCTTTCCATGCCCTGGGAGCCAGCCCATGCTGAGAATGACAGCACAGGGCTGTGCCTTAAGGTCCATAATAACATCTTCATTTATTCCTAATGTGTAAGTAATGTCCTTAGACTTTATTCCAGTTATCAAAAGCACAAAGCAAAATTTCAACACAAAAACCAAATAAGGCTCACCCAAACAAGAGAAAACAAAAAAACCTATAAAACCTACCAGAACAGAACAAAAACAGCAACAAAAAATACTGCATAGAACTCTAATGTGAGAAAAGGTAGATCAAATAGCACTTGGCACATATTAGTCACACTGTTTAATATATTACTATAACTTTATGACTGTTATATAAACACATGTAGAAATTCAGCATTAAGCTTAACTGTGTACATATATTTCATTTGTCATCTTATAAAGACATACAACTCTTATTAAAAAAAAAAAAATCAAAAATAAACCGCTGAGCAACAGTATCCTGAAAGAGGAAGCTGAGGGCAAGAACACATTTTGGAACAAACACCTGAAGTTATTCTGTTACTGTAACTAACCACTGTGATTCCTCACAATTAAATCAAATGTACAAATCCCTTAGAGGAAGCCATTTTTATACCACAGATGTTTTAACCATAGAAAAGTCAATGCTGGTTATTGGTTAACCTAAGGTAATTAAGTTAAAGAGATGACTGGATGTAAGAAATACTCATAAAACTGATCAGTCTAAAATATCATTCTCTGACATAACTGCAGTTTGCAAATATAAACCAAAATTAAATTATCATGGGTCACAGTGTGACTAACACTGCCATCTAATTTTAAACATCTGGATTTACATCAGAAAATAGATATCACAAATAATTTTTTGAAAGTCTTAGTAAGATTTTCTTTTGGTTTAATGCTGACATTGCCATCATCTGTACTGTGCTATCTCCTATCACAATGATATGGTGGGTCGTCCTGTAGATGAATGGCTACAAACAGAACTATATTGACCTAAACTTTGCATTGGTATTTCCTACACAGCTCATACAAAGTCAACCTTTATTGCTGTTACAGACCAAAAAATTAAAAGCCACAACTTCACATACACCAAAAACAAACAAAAAAATTAGACCAGAGTTATTAAAAAAGACATTCGGTAAAATCAACAACCATCACCTAATTCAGGAGACACAACACTATTTGTTCTCTGGCTGTCATCATTACTAGAAAGAGAATCATCAAAACCCAAAGGCCATTACCAATGAAACAGCAAAAGATCAGTAGTTTTGAAAACAGACTACGTATTGCTTGGATTAAATTCGCATCTCTAAGTATGGGACACCTTTCCTCTTTTTAGAGCATTGCCTTCTCAAATGCACAGAAAAACTACTAGATAAACACAAGCTGTAAAAACAAATGAGCCACAGGAATCCTTGTGTCTCCACACACTTGTGAGTTATGACTGCCTTCTTGTGGTTTCACAGACTTCACTCTTACCACTTCTAAGACTGATCTCAACTAAGATCTTTTTCTGTTTAGCAGAAGCTTTTACCAACTGTAAAAGAATCCAGATGAAATAAACTTCACTTCTCCATGCAACAGGAGGAATTAAATACACTGACACTAACTTGAAGATATTAAAATTATATATTGAATTTCAACATATATTTGGGCCAAATTTCAAACACGCATTTTGGGGATTAAGTAATCCAATTGCAGTGAACAGAAACTAGTCTAATGCATTAATAGGGAAGCTAAAGATTGCTTGTCAACTACTTCTTTGTAAGCTCTATTTCAAAATCCCCACCCTTTCAAAATGCTAATGCACCTCTTCTGTTGTGTCATAAACTAGACTTGCTATACACATGAAATAATGAGGTAACAGAAGTATATGCTAGCTCAAGGATGTGACAGAAGTGTAGCCTTGGGAAATTAACACCAAAAAGAACAAAATGCATTCTAAAAACATAATGCTTACTTATGTAAAATACAATATAAATGCAGACATATACAGCCTACTTTGAAAAAGAAACAACTGGTTCACAATATACTGTAGGATTCAAAGTTTCAGAAATGTTTGCAAGCTGTTTTGAATGCTGATTTTGTAACTGAAAACTATAGCCCATATTACTATTCTGTATAATGATAAGATTACTGGTTAGCTAGGTGCCTCCCAACAGCATGTGATGTGGTATGTTTATCACAGGCTGCATTGCCTCCACTGCCTACTAACAGAGCATTCCAGAATCAGCTACAAGCTCCCTAGGAAGTAATGTGAACCACAGAAACACATCTATTGAGCAAAACACCTGCTCTTGATGGGCTTGATGTATATTTCAACTTTCCCCTCTCCTTCAACTAATTCTAGTCTGGTCCATGAACATGATGCACATTAGTTTCTAAAGCACACTAGATCCCCTTGGATGATCTCCCTCAGTTATGTTAATCCAGAAGACCATTGCATGAACTCTCAGACTGGTCCATGATGTGAAAGAAAAGGTGATCATGATACTTAAGAGACTCAATCCCAGAGCAAACTCTGATCCACATTAAAACACTAATGTGTTTAATGCACCTCAGACACTTCTAATATATCCCAAACACACAGGAGTAGTAATTCAGTGTTTCTGATTAGACCAAATTTTCCTCAAAAGCCTCACTGTTTCAGGGCCAGTCAGGGCAGTGTTCCTTTGTGGACTTGCAAAATGCTGAAGGTTCTGTTGTCTCACATGCTTAAGAAACTAACAACACACACAAAAAAAGAATAACAACCATGCATTTTTATATAACTAAAATGTCCATTATAAACAGTCTAACCATAAACTACACAAACATGGAATAGTCCATGCATGTTGCACTGTCATGGAGTAATTTCTGATTACAATAACTGCTAAATGCATTGTATTGTGCCACACATTGGCCATGTGATATTTCACTGCATTTTTCTCCTATTCTGTTCTGGCATATATGAGAGGGACATCATTATACCCGACACTTGGACACTTGTTACTTTTGCCTGGCAAGAGTATGGATACACACCCGACCTTCAAACTTCACAGCTCCTCAGCAGCCATATTACTATGAATCAGTCAGGCACCATCAAATTATATGCCCACATTCTTAGGTTTAACATTCTATTTATTTCCAACATAATTACATGAAATTCACATGATAAATTTCAGGAATGTATTTCCTTTCTCTTTGGCATGTGTTACATATTTCAAGTCACAGTAGCAGCCATGTCCCCACAAGCTGATGGACACATATACTTTAAATTCCCTTTTAAAGGAAAACAAATGAAAACATCAATTCCATGCAGCACCTTTCTCAACATAAAATATTTGTGACAAGTATCTCCTTATTCCTACTGTCCTGATGTATTAGTATAAAATTTTTCCTCTTTGAAGGCAATAAGCTCAATGAACATTATTGCCAATATGAATACTGTTCTTCATTATCTTTTAATATCTTTAAAGCATGTAGCAAAGTATAATCTCAGCATGAAAATTTAGCAGAAATAACAATCCTACAGATGAATTATGAAGTCTAAAATTTAACATAATTATTCATTGGTAGGAGCAGAGAGAGACCTATTAATGTTTTTAAGATCTTTTATACAAAAATCATGTTTTGGAAGAATTATTGAAGAGCATAGTAAAGCTCTCAAAAATAAAAATTGTAAAAATTAACACAGTCCTTGGAGGTCTAACAGTTGTTTAAACAGTCTGAGGATTTTTTTCCATTTTCTACAGAAGACCTGTCTCAGTGAGTGAAGTGCACCTCACCAGACCTGGGATTTCCTAGAAAAATTTGCAAAAGGGTTGTGGCCATTCAGGAATTAGAGATTTTTTCCAAATAAAAATAACCCTTGGACTTAAACAGAATAGCCTATCTGCAATCTGAACCAAAACCAACACAATATTGTTAGAAACCATACACACACAAAAAAAGTCTTTCACCGCAACAGTTAAAGCAGCATTTCAGAAAGAAGCCTTATTTCCCTGATATATTTTAATTATTAATCTTTCCATGCATTTGCCTTCACTGTAGATGTTGCAGACAGACAGAAAAGATGTAATGGGTGCAGTTAAATAAGCCTATAATTTTTTGTTTCATCTCTAAAGCACAACTCAGCAAAAATCTTATCAGACAAGTTAACACTCTTCTCTCCATTGCTCCTATTTTTTTGGTCCTTGGCCTGTCCCTTCCCAACCCAGCTCTCACTTCTGCAGAAGGCCAACACACAGGGCTGCCAAATTAAGCCTGTCATAAAGACCAGTAGATGCCAGCAGCATCTGCTTGGATACCACACACATCACATCACTTACTGTCCTTCTCCTAAGAGTGTCACGCAAGCGGAGGAAGTCACGATGCCCTCCTCCAGATCAGTCAGTGCTGCTGTCCTTCCCCAGCTCCCAGACCTGTAAACCCAGCTGACATTTGTGTGCACACCACATTCTTATTCCTATCCTGTTTTAAGGAATGGTAATAGCTCCCACAACAGCAGAAGTTGCAAGGACATTGTGTTGACAATGGATGAAAAACAAGCATCAAGAGTAGGAGCACATTGAAGGGTGGGTGAGCCTTTCCCTTTCTACTTGAAAATTAACACATCTGCAAACCTGATCCTAGCTGAGACTCTTTGGCCCTGCAACACTGAATATATTCCTGAGAGAAACAGCCTTTTAATCAAATTTGCAATAGATTCTTCTAGGTTTTTTAGGGGTTTTTTCCAGTTTAAAAACTGTATTCTACAAGAAACACATATTTCACAGGACAATTGCTGCAGTCCAGTGCTCTAGACCACCTTGCAAGCAGCCTAAAACTGGGAAAGGACAGATGAGAGAGAGAAGAAATCAACATTGAATTCTATTGATAACAATATACTAAAACTATTCATATAATTCAAGGTACAGGGGTATAAACTTGATCTTTCTTCAGTGACAATCTTCTGTGGAAGATTTATGTTGTCTCATCACATTGCCATAAATTTTCCCACAAACATAAAAGCACTTCATAGGCCAGGTTTTTAGAATACAGTCTTATAACTAACTAATGAAGGCATACCACAAAAGGAAAATAAATTTCTTTTCAAGGCAGGACTGAAGCATTTGTCATTAACACATATGGTTACCAGAGATGTAGCTGTTATGCAGAACAAGCATTTGCTGACAGGTCCATCATGTTTCAGACCTTTCTGGCACCAGGTGAAAGAGTTGAAAATTTAATCAGGTTAATTTGCATCCAAGTTATTGAAAGGCTTGTAACATGAGAGATGTCAAAGCACAGCCTAAGTCCCTACCCAAGCCACAGCATTTTAAAGCTCCAGTTAACGTAAACAATTAGATATGGAATTTCACAGAATTCCACTGCAAGGACCTCACCAGTTCTGAAGCCTAGTATTTGATTTTATATCTTTAATCTAAATCAACAGCCACAAAAAAAAAACATTGTAATATATATCTTTAAGCTCATAAAATGTGGACAACTGCAGTTAACACCAGTTGTCAATAACTTGTACTATCAGCAGGCATTTTGTATTAAAATTTTGTTTCTCTTTCGTAAATCACCTTTTTTTGCAGAACTGACAAATATTTCACTTGTTCCCTTTTTCAGAAGTCTCTGATACTGGTGGTATGCTCCAGGAACTCTGTCCCAATTATAAAGTTTCCTTCCATTTTATGAGCCTTCCTTCTCACCTGTGTAAAGCAATTAAGAAAGACAGCAAAGGGACTGACAATAGTAGACTGACAATATTCAAGTTTCTTTTTCATTGGACTGAGGAGCTCTGCTCGATTTACTTTCTCAGTGGGAAGTTCATGGGTGAGAACAAGTTAACTGAGGCTCGATCTATACCAGATGGATCTACTTGGTATGAATAAGCATCTTAGAGGCATAAAAAATTGACATCTGCTCCTATTATTAAGAGAACAAGCCATGCCTGTTGATGAAACTCACAGGGATACTCTGGAATCCCTGAGGGCACCTGGATACATGGAGTAACAATCAGAAACTGGGCAGTATCGCATCTTTTAAAAAATATTTGTCTACTGTCTTTAGTGGTATTTAGCTCTGGTTACGTTAAATTGCTTCTACCTTCCCTTTTCATCTGAAAGAATATCTTCTAAAAATATTTAAAGGTGCTTTACATCCAGCATATAACTGGCAATTCAGTTTTATTTTGCATTGTGTTATTTACTGCCACTCTGAACTGAAAAGAAAGATGTCATGATACAATAAGATGGTATTCAACAAATTAAAGTTAATCATCTTTAAACAACATACTGAGAACTTTCTTGTTTTTATCTATAAACTCTAAACATGTATTTCTAGTATCTTTTCATTGGCCTAAGCTTATTTCCATTGAAACTGCTGGATATATTACTATCAAGTTTTGTTTCAGGCTAGAAACAAAAGCTCCAGAAAACTCCTATCTTAAGCTATTAATTATATAAATGGAAGAATCAGTGAATACCAGTCAGAAATCTGAAAGATCTCCAGTTCAAGAAAACAACATGAGCCTACCCTACATTAATTTGTAGAGTTCTTCAGACTTTAACCCAATCACATTTTTTAATACAAAAGAAATGCAGCTAGCATATCCTTTAGGAAACTCTAAATGTTAACTTTTCTACAATTTGGAAAACAGCTGAGGATAAGTATAACTTTCAAGTTTAGTTCACACTGCTGCCCTATTTTTCTGAGAACAATTTTGAAGACAGGAGGACCTGAAATAATTGTTTGCTGTTCCACATTAATTGCCACTGAAAATTTGGGCTTCAATGACATCCAGTGCTCAAACACATGGATGTGAATCTATGAATAAACCAATTCTTTTACAAGATGAACTAATATGCTGCATGTGTGCATTTCTACTTGGTCAGTGAGGATCCACTGGGCAGAAAACTCATGAAACTTACCAAAAGCCTGTCTTTCACATTGTGTATTCAACTTTCTAACTCAAAGAAAAAATCCAGAAATAAGCTCCTAGCTGTAAAAATCTACTTCTTCTTTCCTTATTTATTCTGACAAATATGTCCCATAGCTGCTACTAAATACTATATGAAGTGACACACTCTTCATTAATTGGATTATTTTTACCTCTTTGTGTCAGTTTGCCTAATCCCAAATGTTTCTTCCACCTACTGCATATCCAGACTGACCAATGTTTGGTTAATTCTGATCTCAGTTCACAGTTGCAAAGAAGGAAATTTCAAAACAGAAGAAAGCCTCAAGCTCCTACAGTTCCAGTTCCCTTCACAAAATTGTTAGGTACAAATTAAATGTAAACATATTATACACTCTTTGTAACTAATTAAAATGGGGGCAGATAATGGTGTGACTCATTATTGTCTAGTTGTAGTTACACATTAACACAATTTTATTGTTGTCAAAGGAGCTACAACCATCACCTAATCAAAAAAAAGGGAAAAAAAGCCACATTGTTGAAATAGTTTCTATATAGGGATACAAATTCTGGGGAAGAGAATGACAAATACATCATCACCATAATAACACATTGTTATCACCCCTTCCTCACTACTTGCTGCTTCACATATCTGTTAAGCCATGTGTTAAATTCAAAGGAAATCCAAAGTCTTTTAGCACTGAGGTCAAAAAATGAATTTCTAGTGTCTAGGTCCAAAAATGCCCTGAGGCCTGACTGGAATGTTCCAGTCATTAGCAGTTAAAAAGCATGTTCAGTTAAACACAAATGATGTATTGCCCTATGCTCATGGCCTAAATCACTAGCTGAGAAATCACATTCATTTTCATAAACTGAGATTTTTTTTTT
>VYXF01011157.1:13623-41082 GCA_013397295.1 Polioptila caerulea
GGCCGGGGGAGGCTCAGGGTGGACAGCAGAAGGAATTTCCCCGTGGAAAGGGTGGCCAGGCTTTGGCAGGGGCTTCCCAGGGAGGTCTGGAATGCCCATCCCTGGAGGTGTCACCTGGAGGTGGCACGCAGAGCTCTAGGCTGGGGACAGGGTGGGGATCGGGCACAGCTGGGACTCGGTGGGCTAGGAACGATTTTCCAACTTGATTAATTCCGTGATTCTGTGTGAAACCAGGATGCTGGTGAACGTCCATGTGTGCCTTGCCAGAATGCCCAGGGCCCAGGCCCTGCAGCTGGCGCCTGTCCCTGACAGTGCCACAGCTCTGCCCTGCAGGTCAGACCCGGCCCAGGCACAGCCCCTGCCCCGGGCAGGTGCAGAGCCGGGCTGGGCTCACACAACGTGCGGGCAATTCCTGATTCCTCCTGGCAGAGGGGCAGTGTTGGGGAAGTCACCAGCTCCGGCTTTCTGTAAAGAACGTGAACAATGGCAGGGAAAGGGTAGTGGGGTGTGCTGGAGCACCCCAAGCCCCCAGGGCTGCCCAGCACTGGTGGAACACCCAGTGTCCCTCTCCAGGGCGTCACCGTTGCCTTGTGGCACACTGAGGAATGAATCCCATTTTTGGAACAACATCAGGAGTCCCAGAAAGCTGCAGAGACAGGACACACACATTCCAAATCCGTCTTCGTTTGTTTCATTACAAATAAGAGGCGGGAGGTTGCAAGCACTGTAGTTAACTTTATTGATCATTACTGAAAACGAGTTAGTTGAGGTTAAGTGCCAAGAGGCAGCTGTTCCCTCAGGTGCCCTGGCCCTGCCACAGATCCAAAACGCTGTTCAGCCTCTTGCTGGGGCTCCCTCCAGGGCCTGGGTGCAGCTTGTTTTCCACAAGGACACGTTTTGTTTGAACTGTGCGTGGGTTCAGCCCTTCTCCCTAACGGCAGCTTCTCCGGGGAAGCCAGCACAGAGGCCGAAATGTAGCTCAGTTCCATCCAAGATCTCAACACCTGAACCGTTCTAGGACTGGAGTGTTAAAGCACAGATAACAGCAGAGCAGATTAGTTTGAATTACAAATTGTTTTTGATACAAAAACATAAAATATCCCCAATTAGAATCAAGAAGGCATCCAAGTTTTAATACTCTCGTTATAAAATTGTACCAGCATTTCTACTGAAAGCAATATAGATCTTGTATCTATTTAGTTTTGGTTCTGTTCCTGACAAGCAGTTGTGTGGCTGCTACCAAACCCCAACTGCAGTTCGATGAACCTCAGTACAAATCACATGCATCACAAATACATAAATAGATCTAAATGACCCAGTATCAAAAATACATCCTATGCAAGAACCTCAGGTATACTAAAAATCCCAGAACAGTTTGGGTTGGAAGGGACCTTAAGGAGTTCCAACCTCACCTGCCACAGGCAGGGACACCTTCCACTAGAATCAACCTGTTTGTGAAAGTTCAGACTTAATACATCTGTTCTCCCTGAAAGCAAAGGTAGCTACTAAAATGTGGCAAAAGCAGTAGACAGGAGCAGAAAAAATACTGCAGAATTCTTGTCTGACTTATTGCTACATGTAGATTACATCAAGGCTAACATGTTTTTTTCCTAATCCTTGAAAGGTCAAATTGTATATGGAATTCTGAACACAGAGTAAAGAAAAAAGAACTTTTTATAAAAATATCATCCATTTAAGTTAGGTAAGTCCTTATAAATACAAGAAAGAAAAGTTACTCTATAAAACATTAATTGGGAGCACATGTTCCTGAAGCACCAGCATTACATCCCCAGGTTAAGGGCCCCAGTGTAGTGTGTGTGTACACACCCAGGTGTTCCCCCTGCACTGCCACAGCTGCCCTGGCACACGGGGCTCCAGGCAGCCACAGCTGGGCTGTGTCTGAACCTCCCGCAGGAGGGAACAGCTCTGGGCCAGCCCTGCTCCAGTGTTCAGCTCCTGCAGGGGGAACCACATGCAGAGATCACTCGGAGCCCCAGCAACTTTAGTAACACTTAATATGAGGACAAGAAGCGAGATCCTATGACTGGGAGTTACACTGCGCCTATCACGCGCTGCAGCCGTGTGAGGAGCAACAAAACCTGCACTCTTACTGCACCTGTATTAAGTGTAAACTTTCAGAACTTCATGACACAGCTACAACTCTTTTGTGGTAGAGGAACCAGAGAGGATCTGAGGAGCTTTAAAAAGACAGTTTGAAAAGCTATTAAAACATAACAGGCTTAGAAACTTTAACATTTTTAGTGTTCGTAGCATTACAACTTTGGTGTTCAGATCTAGCAAATCAGTATATGCAAGTAATCAGCCTCATCAAAACAAGTGTTCTATAATGAAAAATACTAATTCCATTTTCAGTGGTAGAGCTGTAGGATCTGACATTCCACCGTGAATCACAGGAATCAGAGCATTGTCCAAGTCATTCAGGTAGTTCTGTGGAAGAAGGTGCCCTCCAGACCCTGCCAAGTATTCAACCTGGAAGGGAAACACATTGATATTAATTGACACTTTCTGTATTAACAAGACTAGGCAAAAAGTGCTGTATCACAGTAAAAGGAAGTGAGAAATTAATGACTAAGACAGCTTCTTCCCCAAATGTCATCCTCAACCTGGATCTTGGGTAGGGCAAAACTCTTGAAACATTCATGGAGAGATCCAAGATATTTACAAGGGAAGATACTTCTGTGGAAATGGAGTGTGTGCAATAAAAGTTGAAAGCTTACCATGTCTGAGTCAATGGAAACTCTGAGTCCTATCTTATTCATCCCGTTATTTTTCAAGGTTTTAAGGTGAGGGCAAAGAGCAGAGCTGCAGGCAATGGCAATCTCTTTTGCAAACTGGTGGGGAACAGCACCGCATAGTTCATGATCCCTTACAAAATAGTAAACCTGAGGTCAGAGAAAGGGAAGGGCAGTCAGCAGCCTGGTACATCCCAAAGTTAGGAAAAAGAGTAGTCCAGCACCACGAAACACCAAACAGGGCAAGCTCTGATGCTTGTTTGCTGGCAAGGCACCCAAGTATTTCATCCACACAACCAAAGTCCTTCAGGAACCATGGGAATGCCTGCAGCAGGCATTCATAGAGCTGTCACTGCTAAAACAGGCTTTGGTCTTTTTCCGAGGAGAAAAATGACAAGTGTGTAAACTCACCAAGGAGCTGCAGAGAACATTCTGCCTAGCAGAATGGCCACACATAAAATCAGCTCATTTTAACAGCATCACATAGTACTGTCACATTACCATTTAAATATTCAAAAAGTAAGAAAAAAGACTCAAGAACTATGAAATTCACTAACTTCAGTGCACTTCATAACTTTCCCCTCTCTTTCGAAGTCTTTGTATTGTGGTGCTCTTTCACTCTGAGTTCCTTCCATCGATTTTCCATCAACTGGGCTTAAAATTCTATGGAAAACAATAGTATGATTAGTAATTTAAACAACATTTATAGTTTAGATACAGTAACTTCTACGAAATAATATTCACCCATCCTTTAAGGCTATTTAAACAGCTTTACAGCAAAATACAGTACAGGACTTGCACTATGAAAATACAGATGGTACAAAAAGAAACATCCTAAACAGGGAAATAACAGCATTAATAGAAATCTAATCTTGCAGGCTTAAGACACTATAAACCATCTTTGGCATCAAGCACTTTCTGTCAAAACAATACTTTAGATTAATTTCAAGAAACTAAAGGCAGATACTTGAACATTGAGATGTCTGGCTTTGGTAGTACATTTATTTACCCTTTGTTTGTTTTCTCTTCATTTTCTACCCAGCAAATATCTACATATTCTTTCACGTCCCCTGCATCCATTTTTCCACAGGTTATTTTGAAGTCCTTCTTGTCTCTTAATGCCTGACGCAGGCTTTCCATTGTTTCTCGTGTTATTTGTACCATTAGTCCATCTAGAAGAAAACCAGTTAAAATTCCACATTATCTGCAGGAAAAGCAGCACAGCCTTTTACAGAATCTTGGCTTAAATTCTACTGAGACTAACCATCTCCTACAGCTAATTAATAAATGCACAAAAGTACTTCATCCCCCACCTACAGCACCAAACGTTACCTGAAAGAGGAAGAAAATTTTTTTTGTCAACAGAACTTGAACTAAAAGATAATTTAAAAGTTTATTTTGGTTTTTTTTTTGGCACATATATACCAATATATGTATTTCAGCAATATGACAATGGAAATAGTTCCATAAAGGGAAGACCTGCACTGATTAAAGAGTTTAAATATGAACGTTTTAAAACAAGTAGGTGAACTATCATGTATTTTTATGCAGCATTTGTTTGCAAAAGGTTTCTTAAAAATTAAAAAACCTGAAAAGCTTTAGCTTACCGAGGCATAAACACCTTACACAAGACTGCTGCTTTTTTTTTTTTTAAACTTTTTTAAGTCTCTTAAGAGGGGAACAGAACAAAATTCTTACCTTCAACTATACTTGATTTAGCTAAAAATCCTGAAGATGTTTTTAAGGCTCCATTAAACACCACAAAACTTGCACCTGTAACTAGACAAAGCAGGAAGGAAGTTAGCACCACTTCATGAGACTTCAGTCAGTCACAACTGACGTGAAACTTGCACTCCCCTTACAGCACAATTTAATGTAACACCAGAGATGCATTTTCTGTGCAGCCTAATACTGAACTCCCATTTCTGCTCTGGAATGTGATTTTTCTCCCCCAGACCTCTTACCTTTCCTGGGCTGCCCCGTGGCACTGATGGCCTGTGTGAGGTAGAGGCCCTGCTTGTTCTGCACACACACCAAGTGGGAGTCTGCCTCAGTATTGAAACTTGCTCCAATGCTAATTACATGTTCATTAGAGGAATTGATCACCTTCATCACCTGCCAAGACAAAATTTGTCATTTCACAGATAAATCTCACTAAGAGGGTCCTTTTGGTTGTTGTTTGTTTGGGTTTTATTTTTACTTAAATTACTAAGCAAAAGATCATCACCAAGAAACCTGAAAGAGAGATTGTTTGAAAATACATGCTGAAAGATTTCTTTAGAAGAAACTGCTGATCTTTCAGTACGTAACAGCTGTCCTAAATCTCAACTCCTCATTATCCACCTTCCAGCATATCACAGAAGGAAGTGTGTGCCCAGGTAATTGCATGCCCTTCCCATTACACACTTAGGTCAGGATAAAGTTCAGAGAGGGTCTCTTCAAAGAGCTGATGGTAGAGGTGTAAATGATATTACACAAAAAGTGAAGACTAAGGCAGCTTGGGTTAGAAAGCTAAGATGGGCATACTCACCTCATTGTACTTCCTTCGAGGGATTTTAATACAGCTTCTACCCATTTCCACATGAACAAACAGGTTGTCTATGGTATGCAAAGTATACTGGTAATTTCTAAGGTCCTATAACAGACAAAGTATTTATGTTAGCAGACAATTAAGTATTATTTTCTTACCTTTTCCTTACCTTCATCACTTAGATGAAGGTACTCTAAATACATCTCTAGGACTTCTAAAAAATAGTAATATTAAGAGTGGCTGAAGACTCATGGATCCTTTTTTACCTAGTGAGTGTATGTGGCAGGCACCTCAGTGAATATATCAACAAATTCATAGCACTGACAGATTAGCTCCCTTAACCAGTGGGTTATTTACTGTATGGCTACTTCATACACATTAGAATCCCAGTATTTTAGGGAAAGAAAAACTTCAACACCCTCCCTCTCTGATGGAAAAGTGAAGCATGGAAGCCACCACCTAGATGAGTTTGTTTCCAGGCTCACAGTCTGTCCCCTACAGCTCTAACTTGTTGATTTATAGATTGAATACTGCAACATTTCTTATCCCTTTCTGTGACAGAAGTAATCTCCCATCACCTCACCACCTCACCCACTTCTGCAAAATTCTGTTTATTTCCAGAACAACATTAGGTATGAAATGGTCTCATTTGCTTTTACTACTTCAGCTGGAAAAAATGTATAAAGAGGTTCTTTTTACCAGCTGAGCCAGGCAATCAGTGCCCTCTTCCATCAGCAGAGCTGCAGCAAGAAGGATATTTACAAAACCATCTCAACACACTAAGGTTTCCATGGGACTGGCATCCAGCACTAAGGATGTAAACCACAGGTGCCCTTTCCCTCAGCCACTTGTGTGGGGAGAGGCTCTGCCTGATCCCTAACTGAGCATTTGCATCACATATGCCAAGGCACCACCAAGAGAACATTTTGCAGTCATGAAGTGACTCAAACTCCTGCAAGGAGCACATGTTGCCCCTGCCTGCTTCAGGCTGACACAGCCATGAAGGGCAATCCAAGCAAGTCTAATCCACCTGAAGATGAACTCCACAGAAACGCCACTCAGCAGCAGCACAACTGCAAAGCTGCCCAAAGCCTGAGGGTGCAGCTACACATTGGCACTGGCACATCAGCAGGCAGGCTGGGAGCTGGCTCAGAGATTCCAGTGTGAGATTCCTACAGGAAATGTGCTGCTCTTAGATGGGACACTTCCTCCAGCTGGCTCCTTACTGCACACATGTGCTGGCAAAAAGGAAAAAGGGGGCAAAGACTGCAGTTTCATCTCAGCTGTGATGGTCTCGAGACCCAGGAGAGGATGCAGTGATTGCCTAAGTGAGACCTGCTCTGATTTCTATGGCTGCCTGGAATGCTAGGATGGAAAGTGCTGGAAGTTCTATGTAAGTATCAGAAGAGGAAGGTTACTGGTCAGGAACACAGGCTTACCGCAATCTGAAATCAAATTATTTGGGTAACAGAGGGAAAGCTTCCAAAGGGAATGGCATGAATTTCAGACTTGACTTGTGATTTTGCCAAAAAGCCCTTCACAAAAGACAGTCAAGCTGTGGCAAGGTTAAGTTTGTCTTACAGTCTTGAGTAACCACTACTGCAGTTAGTCCACAGCACCTGCCTGTCAAGTGTTTCTTCACATTTAAAATTGTCATATTAAAGACCAGAATCCTGCAACACAATGATGCTCGGGAGAGAAAAATGCACCTGAACAATGGTGACTACCAGCACCAATGCAAACGCCAACATCTTCCTCACTCATTAAAACCCTTTTTCCACTACCAGAACTTATGCATAACAATACAAGGTGAAACAAACAGCTTTTTTAACTCCCTCACCAGTTTTAAGTCAAGTATGAAGAACCACAACATTAGCTCTGCTTTCAAGATTCAGAATTTGTTTGGACGATATTTTACATAGTCCTGATTGCAACAGGAAGGGAAGATAATAAAGCATCTACTCACAACAAGCAGATTCATGATCGTGTGTCCAATGTCCCCAAAGAGTGGCTTCCGGTGCCTGACACTTACCACAGGAGCTGGATAGGCTAGGAAGAGAAAAGGTCAGATTTACCTATCAACAACTCTAAAACTTGCTGCTCCAAGTAGTTCTATAGTGTTTTTCAGCTATAATCTGTCTCTAAATCTCAATATCTGACCAGCCAAAGGAAGCAGAGTCCCTCTCTAATTCTCAGCCACTGTGTGGTTCCCCCCTACCCCCAATGGTTATATCTGACAAAACCGGTTAAAAAACCAAAACACAGCAAGTGTTTGGTAAGAGAAAGAACAACAACAAAGCACCTGCCACCCTTGTCACCATGCAGACAGGATCTGGCTGGTAGAGGTCCACTGTGGGCTCCAGAAATCCATTAACAGGTGATGGACTGTTTATGGACTTGCAGCTTCTACAGTGGTGGGCTACAGCCTTTTTACATGCCTAGATGTTTCCAATGTTTTCAATAAGTTACCCTTATAAGTAATCAATACCCTTATTCAGCTTATGAAGCAATAGTATTTTGCCAATATACTTAACTCAAATAATCTAATAAAAATAGTCAGTCTATCAGAGTTGTAAACTGGGCTTGTGAACATCCCTGCAAACCTTTCTCCTACAACCAAATAAAAATCCTCATATTTTGCTGTCAGTTTTCATTTCTTAGCTTTCTCACCAGCTAAGAGGAAAAAAAAAAAAAAAAGAGAAAGAAGTCTAGTAGGACAATGAACATTCCCAGGTGGCTCCGCATGCTGGGCTTATACAAGTGTAATATAAAATACTGCAAAGATTATTTTAGAATAGCTTGCTTGTCTAAAAACTGCTTGCATTTTCCAAAGAGAACTTTACATTTATACAGCTACTGACACCATTAAAACTTACCCCCATACTCTGCTCCCAGTCTCAACATCAAACGGATTGGAAACACTTTTGCCCAGGGTATTTCCAGCTTATGGATAAGAATGCCATAAAGAAAAGGGTTATCTGGCAGAATGTGATCGTCCAGTTTCTGAAAAGTGGGTGAAACAAACAGGAATCCTCCATGCTCCTTGTTGCTGAGAAAGTTTTCTGTAAAAGTAATGTTTTCCATATTTTTTATGAACCTTCCTGCAGAAAGAAGAACGGAGAGTGTTTACAGATCTGGGTCACTCACACTTCAGTGCCAAGAGAACTGCTCTAAGCAAATGACCCCTGACAGACTTGCAAGCCCCACCATTTATCTCACATCTTCCTCAAGTCTGCCAGCTATCTAAACCCACAGAACAAGAGTCCTGTACTTCATCACTAAATGAACCTGACTATGGAACTGAGTTTCTCCAAATGAGTGCTGAAAGTCCTAAACACATTAATTGACGAGTTTTGATCAACAGACCTAAAATATTTACATTTATGAGCACTGTACTTCTACAAATGAAGTGCAGGTGTCCTTAAAATCACAGACTAAAGGGCTCATACCCAGAATTTCACCACAAATGACTAAACAACAAAAAACCTGCAAACAGGATGTTTACAGAAGTACATGAAGCAAACAAATTCTTTTGTTTCTGTTACTTAGAAATCTATAGTCTAACACTGCAAGCTCTTTCAACAGAATCATTAGACAAATAATTCAAGAAAAATTACCTATCAACTTTAGGTTTTAAGAATCAACAAGAATATACTACACAAGAAAAAGTTAGACATTAAAATGACATACCTTTCATTGCATCTTTATAGATGTCAAGAAATAATTTGAATATTTCACTAGGGAAAACATCTTCATCTGGCAAACGCTGCAAGAGAATGACAATTTCTGCCTGACCCAAACCATGCAGTCCATTTGTTGAGAAGCACCAGCACTTTTCTGAGGAATCTTTGAAAAGATAAGATACCACAGTAATGCTGTTTTACAGACATAAAAAAAAAAAAAGACTTGATTTAATGGAAAAGAAAATGTCAACACTTACATGTTATTAGCTTCACATTGACAAGCAAGTTTGCATTTAGAATAAAAGTCAATGGATTAGGGCCTCCTTCCCCAAGCAGCAAGGTGACATTTTGGTGAAATGGATGTTCTTCCACCAGAAGATCTAAATAAATTAACACGTGATTTAGTTCAATGACCCAAACTAAGAATTAGTTCACTGTATGACACAGTCATCCCATCCTCCTACATAGGTAGTTATTCCCAAGATTTGAATAGCTACAAATCAACCAGGGAACAGCTTACCCTAAGATTCAGGAACACATAGAACTGAAGCAGCAGCTTCTAACAGAGGTGCAAACCAGGGCTACCATTCCTTTGGAAAGCCCTAACTGAAGGTGTGCTGACTCGTCATCCATACCCTGACTCTGTCAGGTACCTCTGATGAGCACAGCCACCACCATAATGCAATTAAACAGTGAAGCATTCTTCTCATGACAAACTGGTCTTGTTAAAAATGCACAGTCATTACCCAACAACCCAGTATGCAACTAATAAATTACATGAGAATTATATTAAAATACAAATTTGCATGCACATGAATCTGTATTTACAAATCATGGCAGGGGGTGGCACTAGATGAGCTTTAATGTCCCTTCCAAACCGAACGATTCTAGGATTCTACGAGTAAATATTAACAATTTTCTCAAAATGCTACCAGATTTTACCTTTCCCTTTTTCACCCAGTGCAAGCAGAAGGGGTGGCAGCTGATCACCATCAGGAAGAAGGCTGATCTCCCGCCGTACCCAACCTCCTACCCCACACAGTGCCCTGCAGCTTGCAGCAGTGACAGGCACATCCCGTGGGCTCTGACCCACTGGACTGGCACTGTTCTTCTCAGCTGCTGCAGGGGAGCACTCCTCAGCTCCCAGAGGGACAGATTTGTGACTGGGTGCCACCTCACTCTGGCTTAGAGTGGCCTGCTGTGCACCCTCTGAAGGAACTGAAGGATGCAGTTGCTCCACTCTTGTATTCTTATCTATTTCTTCCTTCAGTTTTTGATTTACGTCAGTTACCAGGTTATCTTCCTCTAGGTTTGCAGCCTGTGAAGAGGAAACAACAAAAAAAAAAATCTATGCTGTCTCACAACCGGCTAAACTTCCATTATTAGCATTCTAGAAGCAAAGAGAGAAAGAAATCTATCACAAAAGTTGAGAATACATTTCCTCCTAGTAAGAAGAAAGCCAGCAAAACTCTTGTGGATCCTCTTTTTTTTTTTTTTTGTTTAGGAGATACACTGAAGACGGATTATTAATTTGTTTGGTAACACAAACTGGATCAGCAGCTGAGTACTGCAAACATATTTCTACACTATTTCTACTGTTCTGCTAATAGCTGAATGTAGCTTTGCCCAGTCTGATTAATTTCTAGGTTGGAGTCAAACCCACGCTGCTCTCCCAGGAAGACAGGTATGACAAGCCATGAACACAGGCATGTTGGGATGTCAGCTGCCATAAAAAAATAAAATGAAAACCACCAACATCCCCCAAGACCCCTCCAACAAAAACAGAGATGCACATTATCTTTCTTTAGACTTGCATCCTATATCAAGAGGGAAGACTTTGTCTGTACAAGAATTAAAAACCCAACTTTATGCTTTTGTAGCAGCTCTCCTGGCATCCCATCAGCTTCCAGCAAATCCTCCATTTAACAAATACCCTGCCACAAAATAAAAAGAAGCCACCAACTCCAAAAGGAAGACTTGACAAAAACACGGAGAAAATCATGACTAAACTGGCTAATAATAGACTTCTTCCTTGAATCTGCTTGTTGGTGTTCCATACCACTTAGCATTTTCACCCTTCACAGCACTCTGTGGCAGCACTTTCAGGATTTTGTGTTGCCTTTGCTTAGGAGCTGCACTGTGCTGGTTTTTTCTGAGCTTCTGAGGCTGCACAGGAGAACTGTCAACTAATTGTCTTCCACTCACTGTGTCCACACTGCTCTTAGTTTTAGACATTGCTCATCTTCTGCAAGTGCAAATATCCTACTCTTTCCCTAAAATGAGAGACAGGCTGTATCTTTTGATTACTCCAACTCTTTTTTATTTGATTACTACAGTTCTTCATGAATAAAAGCTGATTTAAATGCTATACACCTGGTAAGTGTCCAGATTCTCAA
This sequence comes from Polioptila caerulea, assembly GCA_013397295.1. Lineage (NCBI taxonomy): Eukaryota > Metazoa > Chordata > Aves > Passeriformes > Certhiidae > Polioptila > Polioptila caerulea. The sequence continues at coordinate 24,986 of VYXF01011157.1, forward strand.
TATAAAAATAATAATTATCTGGTTTTTTTAGCTTTAACAATGTCTTTTAAAAACTCGTGAGTGCTGCGAGAATCACGGAATTCATGTTATTACTTGAGACAGTGCTTCTGTGCTATGTTTTATCTTAAAAAGGCTTCACCTGAGGAACCTTGCTAAGTCTTTACACAGCAAACTTACACCTCTTCTTTGGACTCTTCTTTTAAAGCGCAGTTCAATCAACAGGATGCATGTGACTCGTGATGAAAGAAACAACCACCCTCTAAGTTCAATACTAGTTCACACTGGAAACAACACACAGATTTGGTTGCACCCTATAATGTGGCATCGCAGGGCACTAAGCAATTTGGTTAGTCTAATCCATTAAGGAAACTACAGCAGGCCACTGGAAATAATAAAAACAAACTACAAAAAACTTGTACTGTAAGTGTGTTGCTAATGACAGGCTTAAGAACCGTGGCTGAGGTCACCTTCACAAAAGTGGTTCATCAAACACTGTGTATAAAAAAAACCTGCTTTGGCAAATTTTCAGCCACACCAGTTTTGAGGGTCAGGGACACCTCAAACCAAACAAGGTTTTCCTTTGAAAACTTTGCTTGGTATTATTCAAATTGAAAATCACTGCAACATTTCTCAACCCAAGGACTTCACAGCCCCTGCCAAAAATGCTGTCTCAGATTCCCCAGGCTGTGACTCAGAAGCTGTGGAGTGTGAGGGGCCCCACCAGTGGCAAGTCAGGGTCTCCCAACAGGAAATTCGTGCAGCCGAACCATGCCGGCTCCTACCGCGGGTGGCTCCGGCGGCTCCGGGCTCACTGGGCTGCACTCCTGCGACCTCTTTGCTCCTGAGGACAGCTTTGCTGTGTCTGCCACCTCACCGTTTGGCAAAATACCGTCTGCAAACCAAACCCTCTTCTGCTCTCTGGGGCAGAGCCCTGCGACAGGTTAAAACAACAACTCTGTGTTACTGTGCTGTTCTGACACCCGAAAGGGACAAAAGTGCAGCCCCTTCTCCCCACCAAATGTTCAGACAATTGTCTGCTGGAATGAAGCACAGGCGGAGGCTGACGCTAGCCAGTCTCCAATCAATCAGCCAAATATACGCAGCAAATTCTCTCACTTGCAGAGGAAGCTGCCCTGCTACAGTTATACCTATCAATTCATACTACAGAAGGCTACTTCCTCAATCACCTCCCTGTAGTGACATAAGAATGAAATGCATGTCACAACTAAAAGATTAAATACACTCTAAAAAAGTTATCACTTTACTTTAAAATTGGTTTTCTTTGCTGAAGGTCAGATGTTTAACTAAAGTGGAACAAAGACACTAGTTAACCACTAATCATTTGTATTTACACAGAAAATGAAGCTTTGCTCCTCCCTTGTAACTTCTCCCTGAACCTCTACTTTTTGTTTTTACTCTAAGACTGGCAGTCCAGCACAAGCCAGAGATCTCCCAAAACATGGAAAAATTATAAAATGAACAGCTACACAAAAAGATTTACAATATAAACAGAGGGCAATTAAAAAGTAACATCCACATTTCATAAATGGAGATTTGGGACTAGCTTGGGCCTAGCACCAAAACTGGGAAGTGAAAAGTGTTTCCATTCAGTGTTCCCGTTTCACACAAACAATACCAGCTAGAAATCCCAGATGTGATAGGCAGTTCTTTCCAAAGAGACCCTCAAAGTGTGAGATATATGTTATATTTAGCATCTGTACCTTCGAGACCAGGTTGTTTAAGTGCTGAGATAGGCAACAATGCAGATGGTGAAGGGGACCTGGCACCACCAGGTACCCGGGCCTCCCCCACAGGTGGAACAGCAGAAGAATGTTCAGAGGAGACACTGGAATTGGGGACAGGACCAGTTGGACTCATCATCCTTTCAAATGCCTGTGCTAAAATAATGTGGTTAGTTTGTAAGATCTCACAATTGATTAAATTTCATTTGCAGAGCAGTGCTGGGGGTGGGTGGCGATTTTTTTGGCAGAGGCAATGCAGAGTTTGCGATCCAGCTATGAAAAATAAACACTCAAACTGTTGTATGGGATAAAATTTAGATTTATTCTCTACCTGCATAATTGCCTCATTTCTCAGGAGATAAAGAGACCTCCCCTTGTCCCCCCGGCAGCACTGCAGTGACTACATCGCTGTGACACCTGACCCTTGGGGTAAACACATGTCACATCTGAACTCCACTCAGGTGGCCCATTAAAAATCTGACATGTTTTCAACTTGTTATTAACATACTCATCAACAGGACCTCTATTGTTTCTCTTGATATTGTTTCTTTTTCATAAGCACCCATGGTTAGCTTCCAGTTAAGAAAAGGTTATCTGATGAGTCATTTACTGCAGCCCTGGTAAGTGGCTTCCAAAAACACCAAGACAGGAAGCAACAAAAAGTGGGCAAACAACATGTGAGAACAAGCAGGGATGTGGCCTTTAAACATGCAGGGGGCTACTGTGGAGGGAGGATAACTTCTGCTAGATTCCTGTCACAGATGACTCAACAGGATAAATTGTATTCTTCTATAGCTTCCTATTTAGTCCTATGGAGTTTAAAAACTATTTTTTCTTTAATTAAAAAAAAACGAAACATCTTGAGACTCAAAGTTCAAAATAAGAACTGGAATCCAACTAGGAGGTACAATTATTCTCTTTATTACTCCATCTCAGGAATAGGAAAACCTATACCAATTAATGTAATCAAGCTCCTCAAAAAGAACAAAGGTTAAAGAGATATTTCAATGATTACTGCAATTACTCAGAAAAAACTCTTTACCTTTATTAATATCATCATAACAGCCAGTGCAGACTCTTGCTTCCTTCTCCATGTATTGCAGTTTGCATTTTCGTTTGCAACAGCTACCACAAAAAACCTGAATCAGAAAAGGATTGTATCAAATATTATAGACATATTGCACAGTGAATAAGAAACTCTTCCAGAAAACACACTTGCTTCCTTCTAAACCATCTGCAGCCTTCTATTCAAGCCTGTATCTTAATCTCTGACAAAGAAATCCTCAGGAAAAAAATAAACAAAGAACTAAACCCACAATATATGCCCAGCAGAAAGCAGCAACATGGAGGACCCAACAGCAATTACATTAAAATTCTTATCTGGAATGATGAAAATAATTTCAGGTTGCACCACCTATCCCAAATCCACCGCTGGTTTTGATCCTCTCATCAGTGTTTTACATTAAACAACAGTGCTAAGGACTGAGAGGCAGAGCTGGGACTTGCTCTGGTGCTTTGGGACCATCTCTGCAGCACCGTGTGTTCTTAGTGAGCTGTTATCAGCCTGTCAGACACTCGAGGCTGCCTCTCCAGCCGGGGACAGCAGGATGCCCAGGGCTCTCTGCTCCTCATCTGCTGAGGCTCTTAGCGGCTCTCCTGCTCCCTCAGCAAGGACAAGCAGTGCTGCCTGCACGGGACAAGCTCCCTTCAGACAAGTATTTGCAAAGAACACTGCCTTGGGGGAACAGAATATGCTCTTCTGTTCCAACAGGGTATATATTCTGTCTCTTTTTAAGCAGAAACAGGGGGAGAGTGTGCCTCATTAGCCTGGACAACATCGACACAATCACATTCAAAGAATTACGTCTTTAAAACAGCTGGTGTTTTGCAAGAGTTGTCATAAATATCTGGAGCTTTTGTCACTTTCCCCTCATGTTTTCTCAAGGATGATCTGCAAGTTTTTAATTATTTGAGTAACTTTTAGCTATATGAAGACTCTGGAGCCTTTGCAAAAGGTCTTCTAAAATCCCTAAATGTCTTCTCTACTCCTTATAGCTCTCCATCCAGAAAAAGAAAGTGGATCAAGTTGGGGGGAATCCCAAACAGTAGAGGCATAGGAAAAAAGAAAGTTATTACAATGAGCTCCTCTAAGCAGGAAAAGCCACTGTAAAAGCAATGATTGATCAGCATAATATGAGCTAAAAAAAGAGCTGCTTCTGGGTTAGTGCCACAGGTAATCTACCTCAACAGGAAACACGCATGCTCACTACGTACATTAAGAATGTAATAGATGAGGACTAATTGCTAATCAGTTATAATCCATTTCAGGGCTCCAAATGCCGAGCAGCACAATCCCTTGCAAGGAGTGTTCTCCTCATACCATTGGTGACACTGGGACCTGCAGGAGGATTAATCCTAATGCACCTAAGAGGTGAAGGCAAATTAAGGGACAGGAGAAAGGAGGTGAATAGCAGGTTGAGCAAACACAGGGTCCTGGTTGAACTAGGAAGAAGGAGGGTACCACAGCAGGAGACAAACACCTGATAATGGAACTGCAAAGCTGTTTGGCCTTGTGAGAGCTACAGACGGGAGAGAAAATAGGGACCACTGACTTCACACTTCCCTCCAGCACAGATGCCAGAGTCCACAAGTGTTGCCATTTTTCATTGATAAAAAAGATGTAGGATCATGGGAATCCGTACAATTGTCTTCTAGAACAGTCCACAGAGGACAACTGTGCATTCCTAACAGTCTTCCCTTACTTCCCAAGCGGCTGAAAACACAACAAACAACAGCTTCATAAGGAATATCTGATTTGGGATTTTTTAAAGACAAAAAAAGTTGCTATTAAGAAGACAAAAAGCCTTACGAGGCAGAAAGTTAAGCTGCACATTCAGAAAAGCTGTAACTGCACAGCACTCCTGTACCTGCAAAGTTTTGACAACCCATGCTGCCCTCACTCACTCTCCTAATAAAGACAAGGTGATGCTCCCACTAACTACACTGCTGCTCTGCCAAGAGCCCCTCAGCTGACACACTCACAGCTGTCAACAGGACTGTGCAGGGAAGGGTCTCCCATCCCCATCTCCAGACAAGGTGCGAGAACTTCACAGCAAATACAAAACAGGAACTTGAAGTCAGTCAGTCTTATGACCAAAAGGGAACTGAAGGACTGTGTTTTAAACCACCACAAAAATCTCACCAGGATATTCTGGCAGTAAGTTCAGTGGCTTCCAGGTCGGCACAAGGAGTTCTTCCTTTCCTGGACACTCCAATTCACATCTACATTTTAGTTCACACTGGCTGCAGCTGAGTAAATGAGCAAGCATCATGCTTTGAATACACAGTGCCAGAAGAGAGGTGGTAAGAAAAGCTACCCTGCCTTTCTGGGTGGTGCTTAACACTCGGGATGCAAAAATTCAATGATGACACTAGCCTTTCCTCTGTCTCCTCATCCTTAAAGCTTACAGAGCAACACTGAACAGTGAGGTCACTAGTACTGCTAGCATTTCCATTTATGCACTAGTACAAGCCACAGTAGATTACAAGGGAATTCTGAATTGAGTATCAGCTTTGGCATCACTTACTCTCTGTAGAAGACCTCAGGCTGAAAAAAACTTCTGCAGTTACTCACTTTGCTGTTGAATCACATACATCTCCCCTGAGATGAGCTCCTTAGAAAATCATACATCTAAAAAACACACTGATTTAGAAGATAGATTTAGACCATAAATCCTTTGTCACTGTACTGCTGCCACAGCTCCTGAAAGAATGCAATCCCCTCAGGTTCATGGGCAGTGCTCTACAGGTACAATCACTAGTAAAACCACTGGATTCTCATCATCACCACTTCAATTTTTTATAACACAAATACTTAAGTTAAAAGCTCAATAGCAGGCTAATTCAACGTGATTATGATGAAGCAGTCCATCATCTCATAACCCCTACTCTATGCAAAACACACCAGCCTAGCCACTAATGGCAGGTAAGAACGTACTTTGTACTTCCCTTTAATCACACTTTTCACAAAAAAGGTGACATGTTTTGTAATGAACATCAGTCTTTTCCAACAGTCCTTAGCTTCCTATGGAGGGAAAATAAAAACTGGTCTTTGTTAAATAAAGTACTTTGAGCCAAGAAAACTTCTGTGGATTTTCTTTCCCTTCGATGCTGGAATCCAAAAATACATAGAGGTCTCAGAATACTGGGCCTGTAGGCAAAAGCTTAAAATTAAATACAGGGTTTGATTTGAGACTTTAGAAAAATCTTCCAAAATTAGATATTAGAGGCAAAAATAGAGATTTGTAGTTTAAATAGAAACATGCCAAGCTAGGTAGAAGAAAGTTTAGGGTTTAAAATTTATTATATAAAAGTAGTTATAAAGATAATAAGAAGGATAATAAGAAGTTTTAAAATGNAAGAAATTCCGCAAGGCAGCAAAATGTATAAAACATAACTGATTTTTGGGTTAAAAACAAATATTCTTGGTGGTGGTGTTTTATGGGTTAATAAATCCTTAAAAGGCCTTGTGACTTTCTGAACCACAAGGCAGAGATGTGAGCAGAACTCACCCTCTCTGTCTGTGTAGAAGATAAGAAAATAAACTACACCATTTAAAGCAGCTCAGAAACTCCATCTCTGATTTATAATACTCAAAAATTCCCCAATACTTCTCTGTGAGGTGAATTCTTTGGTTTTATTTGGGGATTTTTTTAGGGTTAGGATTAAAAGTGTGAGAGAGAAAATTTTTGTTTGGATTTGGAGTTTATTATTTTTTATTTATTTTATAGCTTTACTAATTATGAGTGTTTTTATACACTAAGTTAATAGAGTAGAAATGGAGTACAGAGTTATGTTTTTAAGGTTTTTTAAGTTTAAATTATTTAATTATGACATGTTAATTTATTTTTACTTTTAACTTAATAATGATTTACGTTTTGTACATAAATAATTATTTAATGTGGATTTTTTCAAATAATTATATGAAATTACTTAAATTTTTGAAGAAGGAGAAGGAGAACAAGATGACTATGCTTTAAATTATTTATTTTTTTACATATATATTATTATATTTTAAAAGCTTTGAAATTCAAATTTTTCATTCTGTGATATAACACTTTTACTTACCTACACACTTATAATTTTAGAGTTATTACTCAATTTTGGAAGTTTTTTTCTACAGCTTTAGGTTGAATGCAGTGTGTTTTTGAGGATCACTCTCTGTTAGCACAGAAAGCTTTGAGATTTTCTGTGTCCAGGGTGCCGACACCTCTCTGTCCTGGTTATGCCTAAATCAGACTCTCAATTTCCTGACAGCAGCAGCACAGGACCCCCTCCCCAGTAACTCACCTTCCCGCAGGCTCGGCAGTGGTGCCGCCTCTTTGTGAAGGTGAACTTGGCCTGGCAGTTCATGCAGTTGGGTGCCTCTGAGTCCGGGACCCACAAGGGCAGTTTCCAGGGCAGAGCTGGAGGTGTCTCATGAGTTTCAGTGCTTTCAGATGTGTGATTTCCTCCAGCGTCAGAGCCACTTTCCCCAGGGTCAGAGTTATTACCAACATTTACACCGGTGCCTGAGGGGGGAGCTTCTGGGGTAACAGAACCACACTCCTGGTTCTCTCTTTCAGGTTCATTTGTTCTACTCAGTTGTTTCTGACCAGCAGCTCCCTGAGAAAGGTCAAGCAGCTGCTTTGGTCTTGCACCTTTAATACAAACATCAGAAGCCAGAGCTCCACTGCCACTCTCAGTCATGCCCTGACTAAGAGACATGCTGACTTCTGCTGCAGCTTCCACTTCACTGTCAGGAATAGATGCTTTAAGGTTACTATTAATGCTCGATATCTCCTCCACTTTTGTTTGCATAAGTTCTTCATTGACCTCTGTGAAATCCAGGTTGTTCAGATCTTCTAAAATCCCTCCATCTGCATCAGCTTCCATCAAGTTACCATCATTGTCTGAAGACTTCAACACACTGGACTGCAGACTTTGTCCACACAAGAAATCATCAAGCTCAGCATCACTAATTAGAATATCACTTTTAATAACATCCTCCTCAGCAGTGAAGTCAGCCATAACAGAGCTCATGCTCTCATCATAAAAAGTGTCTACACCAACACCATATGGCTCAGCTCCAAGGTCTAGAAAAGCAGAAGCAAAAGCTTTGATTTGCTGAGAATCACCATCGCCGGTTACATTCTCAGTATTGTACTTCTCTCCATCCCTACTTTTTTCTGCAACACTTTCACTGATTTCAGTTAAATCTTCTTGCTCATGCCAGCTACTATTTCCACAGGATTCCCTGCCAGGGAGATGAGTTTTAGATTCTCCAGCATGAACAGTTACAATATCACTAACAGCCTCTGGCACTGCATTTTGAGGTAGAGGATTAACCTTTTCTTCTGTTACAACTAATGAACTACACATGGACACAGGAAGGGAAAGACAAGACACAGATGCCTGGACATCCTCAGCTGACATACATGAACTGGAAACACTGCTTAGTATCTCACTGCTATTAAGTTCCTCATTATCTACATTCTCTTCTGTGCCTTTCTTTTCCAATTCTACTTCAGCCCCTATTTGACATGAGGAGCCTGGTAAGACACAATTTCCAGGTAATGTTGCACTGCTGTTGTGCAATGGGTGCCTCTTTGGCAGATCTGAAAGCATGGAATCAGCATTACTCCCACTGTTTGGGTCTACCTTTCCTATGGCATTTCCTCCACGCACTTCTTTGCTTGCTACAGAGCATGCACTGTTGTCTTGTGGTTCAAAAGGCAGTTTTTCACAGGCGTTCTCATCTTTGGGATGGTGTGCATTCAAACTCTGTGATGTTACAGTGGCACATTCAGTATCCAAAGCAGCGGTTTGTCCAGGATGCTCAAGTACTTCACTGCACTTCACAGGTTCTGTCCTGTGTTGATCATCACACAGACCTAGGACTGTTCTAGCAGCATAACTCTCTGACTGTAAAGCGAAATTATTACTCTGCTCTGTTGTAAGATGCCCTGCATCTTGCAGCACTGAGTCCCCATCACTGTGCTTTGTGCTGGCAGCACCACTGCAGCCAGGTGATGTCACATAGACGGGAATGGGCCCACAGGACATGCCACAGCCAGCGGGCCCCTCGCTGCACTGGAAGTCACCCGGCTGCAGCTGCAGAGGGCCTTCCCCCGCAGCCTCCGAGTGCGGTAAATTCGCTGTGCCACTGACCAGATCACACACAGGTATGCTGCACCTTCCCAGGTGCAATGCCTCAGCATCGTGGAGGGGACCACTGTCCACTGTGGACAAAAGGTCAGGGCCAGCAACACCCTTGTCTTTGGGTGGTGAGTAACTGACCACATCACTTGTGCCTGCAGGGACACAGGGAGAGCGCTCCTCTGGGGCAGGACATCTGGCAGGATCCTCTGGCAGCTCTGGTGTGGGGTGTGCATGCTCTAAGCAATCCAGGACTGAAGAAACCTTTGAGTCATATGGATTTTGAGGTGTTCTGAAGCACTCACATTCATCTATTTTAAGCAAGAAGAGATCAAAAGCAAAGTTTATAAGACTCCTCTCTTTCCACAGTGTACTCCCTCTCAATCCCATCTATTCATCAATACAAGCTTTTACTTAGCAGATGCTACTTTCAAACTCCATGGTAACAGTCATTTGACCATGTACTTCCACGAAAAAGGACAGAAACCAACCTGTATTCTGCTCAAATTCATCAAGCAGCTTGTCCAGGTCACAGACTGCAGCTTTAAAGTAACTGTCCATTCTAGTCACAGTTCTAGTGAAGCTTTAGCCTTCTTAAACCTACACAGAAAAACACAGCATTTAATTCAAAGCATTTTTTGTTTACAAGGCCCAAGCGGTCATGTTAGACAGACCTCATATGAGGGTTTTTGGTTTTTGATTAATACTTTGTTCTCTCTCCATATAAACAAATGCCAACCACAAACAGGGCAGCAGCCTCTAAGTATTCTGGATATGCTCAGTGTACTCAGCATTATGAACAATGCACCCCTAAATTCACTTCAAATTGCAAAATTGAGGCTACCTATAAAAAAAAAAGCATCTGAAAGCATGTGCTATGGATTTACAATGTCAGCAAGCTTAAAATCAGAAGGAATATCAGGATCTTCTAGTAAGAACCCCATAAACATTTTATGCCACACTGTTCACAGGCAAAAAACAAAGCAGGCCATTACTATCTTTCAACACAACTGAACTGTGTAAATAATAATAAAAATTAAAAATCCAACATGGTGATTCAGCTCATCGTTTCTGTTCTACTCAGAACACATAAACAACTATACTTCTGAGACCCCAAGGATACGAAACTCTTATGACAGATTTGCCATCTCATCAGTAAGCTATTTATTTATCAGTCACATTCCCCACTGCAAAACATCCTGATTTATTTGTTTAATGAACCCTTCTAGCCACTCAATTTTATGCCTTTTTGGTCTCTCAGAATTGCTTTCACTCAGAACTGTACATCTTTTTTAATGGCTGAATACCCATACAGTGGAACTACCTACCAAAAATCAGTATTTACACTTCCTTTGAGCAAACTGAAGGGACTGAGATCCATTCAGTCTAATGTCTGTAACTCTAATGTCTGTAAACTCTCACTTGTGGAGAGCTGTCTGGTTTTCCTGCTCCTTTTAATATATAGTTATCCTCCTCCTTTTGCCTCTGCACTGGCTGACTTCACACCCTACACCAATGCGGATGGCGTTCTGACCACCTAATAATGTCCAGCTATTCTTCTAAAAGCTTAGAGCTCAAACAAATACTTAAATCCCCTCACACCACTCACACCACCCTGCAGCTACAGATCTAGATCCCATGCCTTACCTACGCTGCCTAAGCTCCCAGTTTTCCCCTCACTGAATAGCTCAGATCTGGAGCTTTAACCTATATTAATATGTAACTGTTTGTGATGCAATTATTTACTCCATTCACATGCATGGGACAGGAACACTTCAAGGGCACGTGCAGTTCAAACAGAGGCTCGCAAAAGCATCAGAGAGCTGAAACAAGCGCAGCCACGCAGTACTTTGTGCCACGTGTAAGGCAAAATTAAACACCCCGAATATCTCACTGCTTTGATACCCACGGCACCCGCCAGCCACAGCCAAGCTCTTGGGGCTGCGCTCTAACACAACCTCTGACAGCCGTCTGGAGGGCTCACAGAACAGCAAGCACAGACCCAGTGGCCCTTCTCGTCACCCGTCTGAACACAGCTCTCTCCGGTAACAATCACGGCCTCGCGGCAAGGGGGATGTAACAACATGAACTGGAAGTTATTCCAATTAAGAGCCTTACACGATTAACAGCTCTTGGCGATTCACGGAGAGACATCAAAGTAGAGATCTCAGCCCTAAAGCACGTATCTGTAGACAGTCAATAGTCAGATAGACCACATAAACAAGAAATATTGAAGGGTTACAAGAAAACCAGGCATCAGAAGATGCGTAATGCTGACTTGTGTTCTCTGGAGGTATTTATTATACAATTTCACCAGGTATCACAGATATGAATAACAATAGAAGCTTATAAAAACCAAAAACCTTCCTTATTTTAAACCTATTTTTAAAAAAATATAGAGGAGAGGCAAGTAATTATTTCATCTACCTTTGCCTTTTACTTAAGAAGGCCAAGAGAATACTCATTGTGTTGCACTCTTGAGAGACACACAACAAATTCTGATTCAAGCATAAGGGCATTATTAGACTACAACACTATCTATTATTAGATTATAATGTTAATTAGAAGGGTGCATTGATGCTGTACAGCATTGGCCCACTAAACTCTCCAAAAAAAAAGGAAGAACTCATGAAAAGAACTGTAGAACTAAAACCATATGCCAATATTTACATCTATTTAATACAGATTAACTCACTTCTACAGAGAGCTCAGGAAACTATCATACTTCAGTCTACCAACCCAGCAATGTTGCTCTGTTTAGTTAAATCTATTTTTTTTAATAAAATGGCTATTTGACTTGGTAAAGTATTTTGAATAACTAACCTAACCTTGAAAAACTAGCATACACGTTATTCCTAATTTCATTGCTCAAACTTTTCACAGATTTTCATCTTTTCTACAATAGGTCTACAAGCACAAAACTGAAATTCACAACAAAATCAACACCCCCAAAACAGGGCAGACCAGCAGTAACCCCTTGTCCCTCTTACACCTCTCTGTCCTGTCTCCATGTGTCTGCATCACCAAAGAATTTTAAGAGCCTCCTAGTTCCTCATGTTTCAAATCCTCTTTCAGCAAGAGGAACAAGTTTTATTTTATGCAGCCAGTCCAGTGTTTACATTAATGGATTAGATGCTATGAAAAAGCTCTGGTGACACATTTTTGTTAAATGGTTGCTTGCTTCCCTAAGCGAAGGGTCTGGAGGAGCCACGTGCTTCAGCAAACTGCATTTGTTCTGAGCATGTTCTTTTAAGACTTGTAACAAAAGAATTATGCTACATTCTAACTATCAGAAACCAGCAGCACCACCACTGAACACGTTTTTTAGGTAGGCACAACTGCTGTTTTCTGAATGTATTTTTTAGAGCTCTGAATGCAGTCACTAGACACTCGCTAAACTGGTTCACAGATTAGTACTTTTTAAAAATAAACTTAATGCTTATAACTTTATCTGAAGCAATAAGTCCTTAATAGTGCAAGGAAACATACAAGCTAAGGGTCTCACCAGCTCAATTTTATACATTTTTTTTCTAACTTTTAAATTATATTTAAATCACTGTCTGTTAAACACTATATGCTTTCAGATAAAGATAGATTAAATATTTATGTAGGAGGAGACTTGAAGATAAAATAGCAGTCCATCTCAAAATGGGAAAGTAATTATCAAAGCACAAAAGGCACTACAAAAAAGCCATGCTGGACATGTCACTTCTCCAGATAAAGCTTTGTCATATCTCTAAACAGGTTCATCTTAAATCTCCAACAAATGGTTTGACACACTCCCAACACAGACCTAAGGAACAGAGGCAATAGCTCTACCACACCAAAACTGTTAACTATTACTGTGGAATGAAATCCTGAGATCTCGAGGACTGCACTGACCGCAAGTGTGACAGGGCCCTTAAAAACACTTCACAAACTTCAACACTTTTTTTATATCCTTTATAAATTACTTATCTCTCCTAACTTAACAGGCACATATTCCAGAGTTCAAAACCAACATTCCACCGGGGATTTCTCAACACACTCCTATTTAAAGGAGAAGATAACACAAGGCTGCTGGGAGTCTGAGTGGCCAGCTTGCAGGATGGATTGTCAGCGTTTTTTTCCAGAGACACTCTGTAAATTGAGGTAGTCAGAAGTTTTCAGTGGTGGTAACTAGCAAAACAGAATGGATAGGCTAATTTATTACCAACTAACCAATTCAAGGTCTGAAAACAAGCCACCTTTCCATGTCTAAGAATCCCTGAAAACCACTCCCTGTAGCGTTCACACATATGGGCACTACCAGACCTGCAGCTTGCCACAGCTGATCCCCACTGCAGAGGCCAGGCCTGCTTTTACACAAAACATGCCAAAACAGCCCAGCTTCCACATGAAACATGCCAAAACAGCCCAGCCTGGCGTTTAGAGGCAGAGGAACATGCAAGCAGGGCCGCAGGGCTCTTAATTCCTTTCACCACAACCACAGTCTTTTTGCTGGCTGCACAGCTCCATCACAGGTGTTTAATCATTATATTTAGCCAGCAGAAAGCTGTACTAAGGACTGTAAGAGGATTGAAATGGTTTTTTCCACCTTACCACCCCAGCAACGACCACAAGCAGAACAAAACCTTCAATACAAACACCACCACTAAGCACTAAGTTCACAGTGAAATGTTCATGGAGTACAGTGTGCCCCTCCTCCCACACTAAGGGTGATGCCATGATGAGTTCTGATTTTTATTTTTATATACCTTTTATATATTCTCAGTACCCTTAACATACATACTTGTAATGGATTAAGCCTAATTCTTAACGTAATCCTGGCATTCTACTAAGATAAAAGACCAGACATCCTAAAGGCCTCACAGTTAGAAGCCAGAAAACCTTACACTATCTTGAGAAACCTAGATGCCCTCTAAAACACATCCTGTAAATTTAGATCCATCTAGGGAAAAAAATTTACAATTTAAAAAAAAATTTTAATTAAAAATTTAAAAAATACTTTAAAATGAAAAAATCACGCTATTCATTTAAACCTCTCATTGAAACATCTTTGTTAAATACACTAATTTACAAAACCTATAAAATTGTATACATGATCTACCATATGAATTTCGGCATAATCCACCTTGACAAACTGTCACGCCATAAAAATCCGTATTAAATACCGAAACAAAAACCCTTTTATCCCTTACCCGTGTCAAACTCTTAATTCTAAGACCAAGGAAAAGGCATCAAGGGTACTGAAGGAACTATTTACCAGCTTTTTCCTTCTCAGCTCCTTCCAAATGCCCCAACAACATAAACCCACCGACAGGCCTGAGGCCCTGTAGACAAAAAAGTTTAAGGGAACAGCTGCCCACAGAGCACATCAGCAATCAACCTGATGGGGAAGGTCAGTACAACTGGACAAATACTGTGTGAAAAGTCTAAATAAGACAAAAATGGTTCTCGCTGAGCAAAACAACTTACTGTCCAAAGCAGAAGCTGAGGTGGCTGCTGCCACAGCAAGTTTAGGAGCTGAAGCACGGGGTAAAGACAAAAGCTGCAGAAGTTTTCAGACATATAAGGACAAACTTACAGGACACACCACAACCAATTGTCTTCTCTGAAGAATGCCACTCTGTTAGTTAAATACAGACTGTTCCAGCAGCATGATGGCATTACCACCCTCACAGCTCTATCCCACATCACCTTCAGCCTCGGAGGATTTTTGTTCATTAATCCACCCATAAAGCCCTGCTCCTCTGAGAGAACAGCATTACTCATACCACCTCGAGAATCATAGAATCCCTAAATTATCAGGATTGGAAGGGACCTCTGGAGCCCCCCAGCCCACGCAGGGTCCCCTGGAGTAGTGGCACAGGAACGTGTCCAGCTGGGGCTGGGATGTCTCCACACAGGGACACTCCAGGCCCTCCCTGGGCAGCTGTGCCAGGGCTCTGCCCCTCCATGGAGACAAGTTCTTCCTCCTGCCGGGCTGGACCTTGCTGTGCTTTATTGCATGGCCACTGCCCTTCACGCTGGCCCTGGCAGCACTGGGCACAGCCTGGCCCCCTGCCCTGGCCCCCCTTGGAGGTGTTTGTATGGATTTCTGGGATCCCCTCTCAGCCTCCCCTTCTGCAGCCTGAGCAGGCCCAGCTCCCGCAGTCCCTGCCCAGCACAGAGATGCTCCAGAGCCCAAATCCTCCCTGGGGCTCCCCTGGACCCTCTGCAGTAGATTCTTCTCTTTCTTCTGCCGTGAAGCCCAGCAGTGGACACAGCAAACTGGAGCCGGCAGCTGCCCAGTTCTGACTGCCAGCAGTGTGGGGCAGCCCGGCGGTACCGGCGGCCGGTCCCGGCTGCCCCGGGCAGGCACCCGCACACACTGCCCCGTGCCACCGCCGCCCTCAGTGACAGAAAAAGGGGACCGCACCAGGCCTGGCAGAACACTGCTCAGCGGAAACCACTGTTCCCTCAGCATCCCATTTCCTCTGATTTGCGTTACTGATGGGCCGGT
Organism: Polioptila caerulea; assembly: GCA_013397295.1. Taxonomy (NCBI): domain Eukaryota; kingdom Metazoa; phylum Chordata; class Aves; order Passeriformes; family Certhiidae; genus Polioptila; species Polioptila caerulea. The sequence continues at coordinate 40,409 of VYXF01011157.1, forward strand.
GTTCGTATCAGAGCACTCCGGGCACACAGCGCTGACGGCACCCGGCTCTGGCAGCCAGTCGGACCCTCTGCCCTACTCCCCAGAAGGTGCTAATGACCACTGCTCCGCCGTTTTTATTTAAGCACAGACCCAAAATGTTTCACGCTCCGTTAATGCCTGTAAGTGTACAGTGTAAGGCTGTCCATTAGTCTATATATCGTATATGTATTCTACGTAACCTGTAAAATAATCTCTTATATTTTACTTTATATGTCACATATATTCTCCATATACCCTACATAATACTCTTTGTATATCTCCTACACTCTATATAACGTATATAAAAACGAAGGGAGCAGCAGTAAGCAATAACATCACTAACACCCCCAAAACCTCCGGGGGCCAACAACCCACCCAGGTGACCTCAGTCAGAGGCCAGACTCCCACAGCCGCGTCGCCCCGACCTCACCCGGCCGGTTCGGGGCCGTCTCGGGGCTGTCTCCCCTCAGGGCCCGCCCCGGCCCCGCCGGCGGCTCCGGGCGGCGGCCTCGACCCTCCGCTGAGCGTACTGCGCATGCGCGGCCTCACCCGCGTGTGACGTCACCATGACCACGCCCATCCCCACCCTGCGCGTGCGCTTCCCGCCTCGGCCGGCGTGGGGCGCGGCCCGGGGAAGGGGCGGGGCCATGGGCCGG
>VYXF01011157.1:42703-55650 GCA_013397295.1 Polioptila caerulea
TTTTTTTTTTTTTTTTAGAGAATGAAATACTATTAGAATTATTTCTACTTTACAGATTAGAATTCTTCTTCGCTTATGCTCTGTATTAGTGTAAGAACACTGATAAACACTAATATTGATAGACATGAATAATAAAACGCTAAAAATGTTTAAGGAAAAACGGGGGGGGGCGAATCTATTTAGTTATCCAGTGAAGCATGGAATGGCCTGGGTTAGAAGGAACCTTAATGCTCATCTTGTTCCACACCTTCTACTGGACCAGGTTGCTCAACACCCTATTTGTTTTAGCTAAAAAAGCTCCAACTACACTTTTTTTTTTTTTTTTTTTTTTTTTCTCCTCCTTCCCCAACTCTTCCATAGAGCTTATTTGAAAAAAAAACCCAACAACAAAGAAGTTGCTGGCAACACCTAAAACAGCCAGATGTCAGCTTTTCTCAGCTGCTGCCCATAACCCTGGGCCAGCAGCTGAGCCACCAGCACACATTTGACACATTTTAATTTAGCTCCTGCTCCCTCCTCTGTCTGCCAGCCCCACGACACACAGGCTGCCCAGCTACCAGTGCCTCGCAGACGTCTCCAGTTTGCAAATTTGGTTTCCTTCTTCATGTTCATCACTTCTGCCAGTCTCAGGGCCTGGTCCTTCCTCTGCATCAGCTGCTGCTCAAATGCAATTCTGAAGGCATCTGCCATGATATATGCCTCATCCTTGCTCTTCTTCAGATTCTCAATCTGGGTTTAATTCAGGAAAAATGTAAAGTATATTAGCTAATTTGTAAGCAAAAGCAGATTTAAAATTAATATTAAGACAAGGAGAGCTTGCAAGTAAACACAATCGAGGAAGTAGCAGGAACCAAAGATTTTTCCTGACTTGTGAAGAAATGTATTTTGAAATGTTTATTGAAGTCCTTGCTCTTCATTGTCTGCACATGTTCACACCCCCAGCCACCTAAGCAATCATCTCTGTGTATTTATTTTTCTCTGCACATATACAAGAGCTCAAGGAGGGAAATAATGTCCCATCACAGCTGGGCCAGGAGAAAAAGGAGCAAGAGATTGGAATCCATATCAGGGATCATAAGGGAGAGGCCAGCATCTATTTTCAAAGCCAATTAGTCAGCTGGAAGTTATGCAGCAGGACCATAAGGATGGCTACCACATTTGCAGAGTCAAATACAAATCAGAAGAACACTGCTAAATCCACACAATTTCACTAAATAGAAAGAAAATTAGGAGCTTGGAACATCATCGGTTTAAGTGTGAGGTAAACAGGTATTTTCCAGCTTGCTGACCTAGCTGGGTGAGCAGGCTGTGCGTGCTGATGCCAACACAAGGGAGGGGTGAAATGCACTGCCAGGAAAAGGTTCAGTGTGCACAGTGTGTACATTCATGGAGGGATATGCTTAGGGTGTGTTCTGTCTTTCCAGATTAAAAAAATATGGCGAGAAGGAAAAAGAACGCGGAAATTATTTTTTTTTTAAACTATAATTATATCTACCCAGCTTTACTAATTTTTTCTATCGCAGAAATCATAGCATTACAAGCATCACAAACAAACTTTACACTATTTCTGAGACTGATTGTGGTTGTGAGACCCCTGAGTTTGTGTAAGCAGTGGCTGGGTGTTTCTGGCTGTTATATATATATATATATATTACAATATTGGCTTTCCACAAATATTAAAATGGATGCTCTATGTATAATGTTAAAGTAACTTTACTATAAAGATACAGTTTTTATTTCTGCTGTTGACTAAACATAGACATAGTAGTGAAATAGCTGATATAGTTATGTTTGTAATAATTGAACTGCCTGCTTAATCAGGATAACATCTAATGAACATATAATGAGGACCCCTGCTACTGATCTGCCAACTTTCAGCACTTACTGTCTGTAGAAAAAGTGGACCAAAACCCAAGCTGGAGGTGATAACAAAGAACTAAAACCACAGATAAGAAATGTGCATGCTCTAAAATGACAGACTCGAAGAAGTTCCATGCTAAACAGTTCTTAGAACATGTAAACTAGTTTAGAAAAAAGTTTAAATACACATAATTGCTTATGAATATGCAATAGATTGATACAACAGAAAAGGTGTCTCTGAAATAGCAGGTGTGCTCTTGGCTGAATGCCAAGCACCTGGCACTTAAACTTTACTTTATTATCTTTATCTCCTATTGTCCTTTATTAAACTTTTAAGTTTTACCAGGAGAGCAAACCTCATTTTTCGCATGGCTTTGTTTGGAGTGGTGCAGGAGCACCCCCTCCTCATCCCCACCCAGCCAGGCCTTGCTACCTCTTGCTTGAGATGCAGGAGCTGCCTCCGAGTGAGAGCTGCTGCTCTGGCACAGGGACAGGGCTGCCCCTCAGCAGGACTGCAGGCACAGGCTCCCAGAACAGCCAGCTGAAAACCCAAACACAAAGCACAGCTCAGGATGGGCCCCGGAGGTGCCAGCCAAAACCCACCCTGGGACCAGCAGGAGCAGGTACAGGAGGTGGAGGTGAAGGCTCTCAGTGAGAGGGGTGTTTTCAGGCAGAACCTGCCAGGTGGGAGTGCTACAACCTGCAGCCCTCACCAGGATACTGCCCGGTGCTCAGGGAAGCACCAGGGAGCAGGGTTTAACTGCTAGGAGGAAGGAAAATAAGCATCATAGCTTGTGAAAAGCACCCTGATGCTGCCTTCTTCAGCCTGACCAGTCTTTGCAAGGTGGACTAGGAAGAAGAAAACTGATTAACAGGCATGCTAATTAGCTAAAAAAGGGGTTCAAATAAAGGGATATGTAATGAGCAATGAATTTTATCTGTGTATTTTGAACACAAGCATATCTCCGGAGCAGGCACTTGGGAAAACAGACAGGCAATACTTACTTCAAGACCTGTAAAATCAGTACTGCCACTTTTGTTCAACAACATGTTCTCCTGAAAAACCTTCTGTTGTTTCACATCTAGCATTGCCAAGAATTCCAAGCACTGCTGGTTCAGGACTACAAAATAAAACAAAGAAAGAGATTACGAAAATCTGCTGTTCCGATTTCCTGATTTCTGAGTTTAACTACACCCGAACAAAGCAGTTTTGTAGTTCAAGCATCAGTCTGGGAACAGGACGAGAGTGTAGAAGTAGAAACTCATATCCCAGTTGTTCCTCCTTCTGTGCTCTCCCAGAAGTAATGACCCACTTAGAGAAAGACCATTTCCTGTACTGCTCTGCCTCAGGACTGAGTGCTCATCTCTTTGTACACTTACAAGTCAGGCAGCCTCTCATTTAGAACAGCACGACATTGGGGAAGTAATGATGTAAGTCAGCTATTTTAAAGCTTTTTGGAAGGCAGAAATAAAGGAAAGGGACTTGAGACCTCTGACCCAGTGGCTGCCCTGGCTGCTTTCCACTTTAATTTCCAGGCTTCTGCACATCCACTAAGATCAGCTGCCAGTAACAAGACACTGGTCCCCACAGGAAGCTTCCATCACAGATAAATCCTGAAAAACAGTGTATTCAGAGGAACAGCTGTTGCTGGCTTACTTGCATTTTCAGCTTTAAGTGTTTTAACTTCTTCTGTCCTCAGTTTCAATGCTTCCTTAAGAGCTGCATTTTCACAGTGTATCCTGCAGAAGTTAGAAAACGGTTTTAGTACAATAATTTAAAAAATAACCTGTTAAAACATGTTATCTAATATTTCTGCAAGCTAAAATTAGGATTACATAAAAGGTGGAATAAAAAAAATCAAAAGTGAAAGGAGTACTAGATATGAAAAAAAAAAAAAATTTACCTGTAAGTAGGCAGTGCCCACAGCTTTAACAGGATATAAGTTTAAGTGCCACATCTCCATTAGAAATGCAAAGAAATTGGTCGTTATGAACCTCTGAAACACTTGCTAGAAATTTCCTTCTTCCATGAAGGAACTAAACTGATATTAGAGGTGCAACAGCTCTGCTCTGTAAACTTCCTGTAGTCTGAATCCTGTTTTCAAGAACAGCTGTGCCTTCAGGTGTTGCAATGTGAGAACACACAATATGCACTGATAATGCATTTTTCCTTGAAATATTTCCCTCTTGAACAGAACACTGGCAATCTGACATCCTAAATGTCAAAGCAGTACAATTTATTTGGTGCATCTCCTCAGCTGTCAGTAAATGCAGCCTAGTCTGAATTATTTCACTCAGAAAAAAAAACCAAAGGAAAATGCACATTCTTCTTGTCCTGCTGCCTCAGATGTCAGAAAACTATCAGAAAAATATGAGATGTTTTGCAAAGCAGACTGAGCCCCTGGCTGTCAGTTTTCCGAGCTATGTCTGTATCTTCCATCAGTTTTGTGGCTCCAAACTGCACAGCTACACTTCCAACCCACTCACTCAGGAAATCCAGAGAGCTTTTCAAGAGGCATCCCTTGATAAATGCATCTCTGGAATAGCTTGTAAAATTTTGGCTTATCCTCTGCTTCGAAGTTGAAACATATTTAAATAAAAGCATATGCTGAATTGTAAAAACAGCAGCAATAATAACAAATAATGGCAATAACAACTCTTCAGATGGCTAGACTTCTGATGGGTAGATTTCTACATGTAAATGACTGAGTCTGCTGGTTCCATTTCTCAAGCTCTGTTATGTATTATTAGGTTAGTGCCTCTGGCACATTCTTCTTGCCCAGCCACACCTGCTGTGCACCCAGAGTGACTCTTATTTAACAAAGAACCTCTTGGTCAGCCTCTCTGTAAAGCACTGCATTTCACCTGTACTCATGCCCAGACCTATGGTGCAAGACAATAAAGAAATGATTAACCAGGAAATTATATTTCCACATGCATGCCTATACCATTATTTTCTCTGCCTCATCTACAGTTAAGGTAAATAAGGATAATCAGTCCCCAGCTGGCTAATATAATGAAAAAAAAAACTCCGCCTAGCAAAGCCAGCCTACAGACACCTAAAAAAAAAAAAAAAAAAAATCAGGACAATAGATCTAGAAAGTTTTAATTGATACAAATGTGACTAATGTGAAAAATTAAAATCTTCCAGAATGTGGAAGGGAATTGGGAAAATGCAAAACCCCCAAAGAACCTGGGGAAGCAAGTCTGGAGCACAAAACAGATGACTGAGAGAACTCAGTGCAATTTAAAAAAAAAAAATCAAACAAGAACCCCAGTGATATACAGTGTAAGTCAAATACCTGTCATATTTTTCTGCCCAGGTATCTTCCATGTTTTTAAATCTGTCCTGATCAAACTCAATTTCCCACTGCAAGATATTTATTTCCTGTTGAAACAAAACCAACTTGCAGCAGCTTATTACAGGCTTCCCACCAGAAGGATACCGGGGTGCTGTGTTTGGCAGAGGTCTCAGTGACAATCTGTGACAGAGCCAGTAATAAATTTGGTACTAGATACCAAAGTTTCTACACCACTAGCCTGTGGACTCCAGTCTCTGTTGCAGAACTGATGCTTCCAGAGGCCTCTCACAAAGACACCCACCCTGTCCCATCTCTCTGTCCCACTCCTATTATGTGGAACAGAACAACAGTGGGAGGAACAAAGCAAAAAACTCGAAGTTTAACAAGGGACCCCAACACCACCTTCCTCCTCCTTCACACCTCCCCTACTGGGAAACTGGGCACCCATTTCTCAGAGCCCTTGGGAAGCCTCAGCTGAATCACTGAGGAGTTGTACAGCTCACTCTGAGCAACTGAAACCCACCACAAACACCAGCTGAAAGCACAGGAAGAACTCAGGCAATTCTCCGATATTACTGTTATAGCATGAAAAGGCCTAGATCAAAAGAGTGATAAATTAATATTTCCCTTTCCACTAAAAGGGACAGTAATTCCTTTTACAAAAACCCTGGAATTAATGTCAGGTATGCACTGATTTAACTAAGCAGTCTGATAATCCCTTTTTAATAGCCATGGGCTTCTCTGTGTGAAGGAAACAGCCACACTCACCTTCTCCAGAGTCCTCTTTTCTTCCTCAGTTTTCTGAAGCATTGCTTTTGTATGGCTTGTGGCTTTATCAAATACTGCCTGCAAAATTAATGAACAACCAAACCAAAACCCAAAATGCAACCCTGCCAAATACTGTGAGTAAACGGGGTTCGTTTTCAGTTTCACACCAAGAGACGCTCACATTCATAGGTGTGAATACAGCAGTGTGCAGAGTTACAAACACCAGCAACTTGCTTGTGAGCCCCAGAGGGCTCTGATCTCAAGCCTAACCTGCATAACAAACTTGGGTTTCAATCCCATAAACTCTGCTGCTGGCAGTGTGGCATCATTTAACTTGAGATCATGTCTTCCCCAGGGCTCATGCGGGAAATCACACTTCAAAAATCTGGGTTACAGCACACGTAAGCTCTGATCCAGGCCTAACTTGCTACCAATATGTGAGGGTAGAACCCACATGACTAGAAATAGGTTATGTAAGTAGGCTAAATCTCAGGAACCAATTTCAGCAGAATTTGTTATGAAAGAGAATAAAAATACTAGAAACGGTGAACAAAAGAACGACCTGACATTTGAGGCATACTGTCCTCTAAGGCAACAGATGGAGGAGTCAACTCAAAATACTCATGCTCCACAGCAGGATTCCAAGCACTGGCAAAATCTTCAATATAAGGGACTGGAAAAAGGCCTTAATTTTATGCTTAGTAGATAAATCCTCAAGGATTCTCAAAGATAAAATTATGAGAATTGCTACAACAGTAAAGCCTTCTTAAATAACACACTATTTCCAGTAAATTGTAGAGGCGAGTCTGTAGACACCTGCAGACTCAATGATTTAAATTGCAGCCCTGGGAAGGTCTTTGAGGGTTAAGGTTTTTGAGGTTTTGGTGAGGAATAGCAGAAGATTTCCTTTGTTTTCCTTGTTACCACCAAGTACTGAGTGATTTCCAAACAGCTCCTACCATGCTCTGCAGGATTCTCAGGGCTTCATCTTTTCCTTCAAGCTGTCTTTGAGATGCTTCAAGCTCAACTTTCAAAATCTCAAGTTCCTGGAGCAAAACAAAGTAGATACACTGAGTAAAAGCCAAGATAACCCTTGGTTTAGATTCGACTGTAAAACCAAAGCAAATTTGCCCTCCTCAAAAAACAAACCCGTTTTACCTGTATGATGTCTTTTCATGGGCTCACCTGGGGTTAAAGAACACAGTGCAGATAGCATGTGTATTTTTACAGCTGAGGACAGCTGGCTGTGATGCCAACACCACAACACATCTAACCACAGTAAAACCAAAATGTACTGCTAGCCACCTTTCAATAAAAATGCAGACTAAAAACCCAAAGATTGCTTACAGTACAGAGTTTCGACCCCCAAAGCTTAATAAAACATAAACATCTGCTAGAAAAGTACAATACCTTCAAAATTCTCTACATCTTTAAAAATATTTTCTCTGCCCCCTTAAAAAAAACCACAAAAAATCACAAACAAACTCCCCAGAATATAAAGTCCACCTCACACTATGATTTCCTGACATAAAATTTATTGAAGCTTCCAACTCCTGCTTTAATTCCAAGAACCTGGGTCCACCCAGGTCCCTCAGCATGCCAAGATCCTCTTGCCACCTTGAAAGGAAATGCAGATTTGGAGAGCAGCACCCTGGGCACCCTGATTACCAACCTCCAGAGCTTCTCGAAGTTGTTGCTTTAGTTCTTCATTTGACACTTCAGTATTAGATTCTGTGGGATTAATAAAAAACACTAAATGATATGATATCATAATATTTAAAGAAAGAAAAAAAAAACAGTGAGGCTTTTACCCTGAAAACAGGTAACATACAAAGGTGAATTTTCATCTTTGTGTTGTGGGTTTTTTTCTTGTGGAGCTAATAAACAGACTTAAGAAGCACATCAATACAAATTTCAAACACATTACTTCACAATTAAAGGAGTGAAATGTGGGGAAAATGTCTGTTGAAGGGAGACACAAAGTAAAGGCAAACATTTTATAACTTCCTTTAAAACAAAGCCAACAAAATTGCCATCTTGATTAGAAAAAAAAGTAATTTTTTAGATACTTTTCTGATTGCAACTTTTCAATATCCACATTCAAAACAACAGCTAGCACTATTTACAAGTACAGGCAATTTTCAAGAGAGACAGAGATAGCTCAGCTTACTGTGGACAGGATAATGGGGAATTGTTTAAAGGAGAGAAATAAGAAAGTTTCACAGAAATACGTCAATTAAAAATTGACAGGAAAGCCGATGGACTGTCATGAACAGCACTGCTTACACTTAATTATTTTTACAGCAGCATTGCCTTCACTAAAAAGGAAGACAAATGCCAATGCAGGTTCCAAAAATTACTTCCTAACCCCTAAAGTAAGCCAATTCACCAATTTCAACTAAAGAGCAAATAAGATTTTGAGTATTTAACTGCAAGCTTCAGGTCCTAACTTTAGGAAGACTTTAACTTACTTAAACAAAGCCGGAATCCAAGCAGTGCCACTCAATTTCACAGATTTCACTCCATTTCAATTCAATTCAACCTCTATACCTAAGTAGGTACGCCCACCACGGGATGCCCTTTGCTAAACACGGCTTTCAAACGCAAAATTAAACCCTTCAAAACAGGACATTTTACACTGGGAACGGTCACTGCCTTGACCACTGAGAAGCAAGTCTGCTGCTCACGTTCTGGGAGGAAGGCAGAGGGTCCCAGCAGGCACCGAACCCATCCGGGATTTTGGCAAGTGGTTTGAATTAAACTTGATGGCACTTTGTGAGGCAGCTGAGCGGCTCCCTTTCACTAACAGAATTTTTTTTATGGTGAATAATTAACTCCCAAACTACTCTTACCACAGCTATCCTGCCGTGCAGAACTAGAGGCAGGTTTTTTTAGTGATCCATCGTAAGAACTGTTTCGTTTTGGAGCAGGAAGAGCTGCAGCATCTCTTCCCTCTGCTACCTTTGCTGACGAGGGGGAATTACAAGTCTTTCCAGATCCCTTCCTAGATCTAGTTGAATAGGAATTTTGCACGTTTTCCCCTTCATAAACACCTCCCGGTCTTCTCCCAAGTCCGTTTCCCAAGTCTCCACAAGTCATGTCATCCTCTTCTGCTTCCTCCATCTTCTCCTCCTGTGTTTTTTCGGGGTTTTGGTTGGTTTGTTGTTTCGGTTTTTTTTCTCCAGACTGAGGGTCGCTCACATCCCGGTGAACAGCGCCTCCCGCAAGGCTGGATTTTATCTGGAAAAACAGGAAAGCTCCTTGTTTACAGCAGCAGGACGAGACCCGAGGCTACGGAGTGGGAAATGCCCCGAGCGCTAGCCGGGGCTGCCGAAATCGCCGCTGCCGCCCGCAGTGAGACCCCGGCCCCTGGGGGGACACCTCAGGGACACCCGCCTGGGGACACCCGCCTGGGGACACCCTGGAGCCCCCCGACCCCGCCCGAGCCCCCGANTGAGCGGTCCGTATTGCAGCCCCGTCTGCAGCACCGCCCGGACGGGCGTGGGGCAGCGTGGAGAGCAGGAGCGGAGGTGACCAGGCATGGTCACTCCAGGCTTTCTCACGGACACTCGGACTCGGCTGCCCCGACACCCCACACGACACGTCCACCTGCTCCCTGCTCCAGGCCAACCCCTGCCACAACGCCCGGGACGATTCCCCAAGGAAACACACTACTTTTAACCATTTCGGTTTATAATATCATCAAATTTGTGTCACGGTACTGCTCCGCAAGCGTCACAAACAAAAAAAACCCCAAAAAACCCAAAAACCCCAACAGCAAATTTGGAATAGAAAATAAAGTTGTAAATATGTAACAGCAACACTCTTCACAACAGAAGTTTTCAAGAAAGTTGTTTGACCATCCAAACTCACGTTTATAAAGGGTTTATAAGCAAGCACACCCTATAGAATCTTTCTCAAGGCTTTCCTTCCAAGCCGTTTTTCTCTGGAGAAAGTTTTCCCTCCCTTGTGCAGCCCTGCCCCCCTGGGGCCCAGGCTTTAACAGCAATCAGAACACAGCCCTGCCCGTGCTTTATCTGTGACCATGTTTAGGATCACTGCAGGTCTATCCCGGGTAATCTTGCAGTGATGTATACATTCCATGACTGGGACACGGGACAGCCAAGACAGAGAAAAAAGGAAAAATAAAGTTTATTGTTGAACACTCCAGACCAGTGCTCACATAGCAGATGTTGCCTTACACATGAGGGAATCCCCAAAGCTCTGTGCAATCATTTCAATGTAACTCCCACATCACTTCTTTTCCCTCCAAAGCAAAGGACCCATGTTACCCTGTACCAAAACCCTCTCACTCTGCATAATTCTCACAGGCCCAAGGCCACAGCAGGTTTTAGTACCACAACCCAGCATCAAACCAACTCCCTTCCAGGACACTGTTTCACCCTCTGGAAACCAAAAGTGCCTCAACTGCCACCTGCTATCCAGATTTTACAGGGAATTCATGGTTTGGTTTTAATTGTATGGTCCAAAGATTCTCAGGTACTGAACACAGCTCCTGCTACCCAGGGCAAACGCCTCATTTCCGTCCTTTCAGTCATTTGTATCGGTTCTGTTGCCTCCCAGGGTGCTGTTACAAATCCTCACAATCTGGCTTCTCTGAAGTTCTTCCACTCCCCAGGCAGTTACAACAAAATTCATGTTCACTTATAATACAAGAATTATGAATACCATTTATTAAACCCTCCCTCCCAAGAAAAGATCCAGCAGTTACTGTTTCACCAAAAGTCAGTTGTTGTCCTTCATCCATTGCTCAATCCATTGCATAATCTGATCCAAATTTCTCTCTAGGTCCTCTGGAGTGTTGCTGGGTAACTGGTGTACAATTTCCTTTCTATATGACAACACAGCTTCCTCATACAGAGTCTGAAAAATTTCACACTGAATGTTGTCCTGCAGCTTCTTCCCCGTGTAGCCCCTGGAGAACAAGAGCACCAAGAAAGTCTGAGGCACAGAGAAAAAACGGAGGTGTTTTTTTGAGAATCAGCGAATAATTCCCTAAGTGAAGTCCCACTGATGCCTGGAAAGGCTGCCCTGGAACAGATGCTAGGCAGAGTTAAAGGAATAAAGTAGGGATTTATTAAAGTAGGGATTTATTAAAAGGCTTTTAAAGGATACATCTTGGGCAGTACAAGAGCCTGGCCATGGTCCAAGATGGACCCAAGATGGACCCTGGGTCAGGAGTTTTCACCCTTTTATAAATTTTGGTCCATTTCCATATTGGGGTTCATTGTCCCATTCCAGCTCCAGGTTATGCAGTCCCACCCTCCCAGGTTGCTCTCCTCAATTTGCTGCTGTTTGCACTTTTTGGGCCTGAAGCTGCAGCAGTGTCCTTGGTTCTGGGGCTGGAAAAGAATTGTTCTGTGTCCTTGGTTCTGGGGCTGGGAAAGGATTGTTTTATGTGACTGAATTTGCGTGGATGGTTTGTGTAAGGAGAACTTGCTGACACTTTATATGAATTTTAGAGGCACACACCAATAGAGCACTGCAAAATATGAGAGCTAAAACTGAAGGCATGCCCAGAGCAGCAGTGTGCCGGTCCATCTGTTTATTCTTGTTTACCATTTGTGCTAGCCCATGACACACCTGCTCTCCAGCCTGTCGTACAGGCACGAGTTCTCCGTGCGGAGCACGAACACGATGTCAAACCAGCGCTCAGGGAAGAAGTCACAGCCATGGTAGTCCACAATCACCCCTCCCTGGCTCATCCTCTCCTCCAGCTCGTCCACCACCTGCACCAGCAGCGCAGAGGGCAGGGTCACCTGGCACTGCACTGCCAGAGCACACAGGGGTGCCTTCAGGGGCTGGGCTTACCCTGTCTTCATCCAGGATGGGGCAGTTGTACTCCTCGTCAAAGCCTTCATACAGCTCCCCTGCAGCACAGAGAATCCCCAGATGTCTGCTGGGCAGCACAGCAGTGACCACAATTAATCTGCCACAATTTAATTTATGTTGCTGCGTTTGTCTCAGGAGGTTGCAGGCAGAAGGCAGAGCTCAGGGTGGGAAGCACTCTGTTTGCAAATCCATGTAAGGATAAACTTGTTATTTATTACTTAAATAAGTACCAAGTGTGAGACTACAGACACACCTGCTGAAGGAAATTCATTTAATACACAGAATCACAGGTTGGGCTGGGTAGGAGGGACCTCAAAGCCCATCCAGTGCCACCCTTGCCACAGCAGGGACATCTCTCACTGTCCCAGGCTGCCCCCAGTCCCAATGTCCAGCCTGGCCTTGGGCACTGCCAGGGAACAATTCCTGCCCAATATCCCACCCAGCCCTGCTCTTGGGCACTGGGAGCCATTCCCTGTGTCCTGTCCCTCCAGCCCTTGTCCCCAGTCCCTCTGCAGCTCTCGTGGAGCCCCTTCAGGCACTGCCAGGAGCTCTGAGCTCCCCCAGAGCCTTCTGCTCTCCAGCTGCACAGCCCAGCTGTCCCAGCAGTGTGCAGGGGCTCCTGGAGAAGCCCAGCAGTGACACGCAGCAGCATGTCCCCGTGCCCAGGGGACAGCTGTCACACAGCACCTTCCTTGGCCAGCTCCCCCACGTTGACGTAGCTCAGCCCTGCTCTGGAGGCCAGTTCCTTTCCCAGCGTGGTTTTCCCAACTCCCGGCGTGCCTGCAGACCAAACGCACATCAGCAGGTGAGGGGACAGCTCGCAGGTCCCCTCAAACACACCCCCGGGTGAACTGGAACCTTCTGGCAGCCCACCCTGGAGAGCCCGTGGGGCGGAAAAGGGGCAAAAAGCTGCAGGACAAAGAGAAACAGACGAGGGGAGTTAAACGGGGGAATAGGGAGAGAACTCTGACGGTGTGCAGGAAGGCCACTCACGCCGTGAGGGTTCGAAAGGAGACCGCCATTCATTTGAAAACCCTCCAGTAAAACAGAGCAGCCCCACGTCCTCGTGAACGAGTGGAGCTGCAAAACCACCCCGGGATGGGACCCAACACACCCCAGGTCGGCCGCCTCTCAACCTAAACCACCCCGGGCTGCGATGGGGCC
>VYXF01011158.1:0-23315 GCA_013397295.1 Polioptila caerulea
ACAAACAAGATTTTCCTTTGAGGTTGTTCCACTGAATTTGAAATGTGATTGTAATTGGCTTTGAAAACAATGCATTAATGAAATTAAAGAATTCTTAGCACTTCTTTTCATTTTTTTATTTTGCTTTGGTTTTCTCATGTTAAAATCTGTGTTCAGCATTGAAATGTTGTCCTATACTACTTTGCATCTGTTCTTCCACCTCAGCAGGACATTAGGACACAGTAGACCAGTAGAAGTGTCTCTGCCTTTGAAATCTCATATTCTTTAGGTAAGTGGGCAGCTGGAGTACATTAGACTCTGCCTGGGGATGGGATCTGATACAAATTATGGGTTAAAACTAAAGAAAAGACAGGCAAAGGTGACATTATAGTTGGTGTCTGCTACAGGTCACCTGATCAAGAATAAAAAAGAGTGGATGAGGCCCTTTACAGACAGACAGAAGTGGCCTCATGTTCATGAACTCTAGTCCTGATCTCTGTTGGAAAGACAACGCAGCAGGGTTGTGAGAGCACTTAAAGAGTAAAAAAGTTCTGATACTTTCAGTATTTTGAAAACTTGACTGTAAAAATTACTATTTATTTTACTGTACATTGAGAATGCCATGAAAAGTAATTTTCATTCAGACAAGATCAATTATTTCACTTATAAGCATACTGTAGAGTAGAATAAATAAATTTTAAAAAAAATAAAAAATAAGTGAACACAAATTGGAGCTCTTTTGGAGTTATGTCTGTTGAAAGACATCTTATTTTATATGTTTCTGACCAGAAGGCCAACTGTGATAAAAAAGAATGAATACCATTGTATTAATTCAAATAATTCATTCAGGTGAATGAACAATACTTGCAGTGGCAGAATTAAATATAATTGTTAATAAGATACTCTCATATATGACTACTACAAGCTTTGTATACTTTTATATATCATTAATAAGACAATCACAAAATAGCTGGGTTTTTTTAGCAAGTTTTCTTCAGTAACCAAAAATGCATTCAGACAAGGGAGGAAGAGAGGGAAGAAGTAAAGGAATTAATGCTAAACTTGCTCAAATTGCAAAAAGCCTTTTTTCACATCTGGGCACATGAAAAAATGTTCTGATAACTGTGAACATAAAAAAGCCTAAAAATGCTACGGACAAACATACAGGTTGTCCTGGGTTGATAAACCAGGACACAAGTATAGACTAGTTGCTCACTTGAAATGGATTGTCTGAGCTCCTGTTTCTTCTCCTCTTCACTAATACTGTTAGTCACCTAGATCTCTGTGCTGTTTTCAGTCTCTTTCCTGCTGCTGCATTTGATCTTTGCTCCCTGACTCTCTCCCCTGCTGCTGTTTTCAACAGTGTTCTGCTTTTTGTTTGATGAGTGGTGAAAATTGCAAGATTCCAGGCCCCTGAAGAACAAACAGAATTTCAGAAATCAGGAAATCATGTAAATTGTGCTTGGCTGCTGGTGCATGCAATACTATTAAACATCAAAGATGACTAATCTTGAGGGAAAAAACCAAAGATGCATATAAAAGGTCTTGTGTTGCATTTGTGTGCATGGAATAACTTCAGACTCTGGTATTAATCAGTGCATGAATTCCTGGCACAGCTTGTTTGTCTTTAATTTTGCAGAACAAGAGCAATTTCAAGTTAAAGTTAGAACTTTTTTTCTCCCAATGGCAAAATTTCTGGAAGTAAGGATTTATCATTTACAATATCCAAATAATTATTTTCCTTTTTCTTTTCCTGATTTCTACAATAAAAGTGAAACATGCACAACAGAAGATGATGTTTTCATGCTTACCTTGAATAATCCCTCTGCCTTGAGCAACATAAAGATCCCATTTTTTTAGAAACTTGTCAAGCATGTCAAAACACACATCTACTCTTTGGTATATGTCAATTTGTGTATATTTGGCATTGTGTGGTATGTAATACTCAAACCAGATGGACATTAATAAATTTAACATATGCATGTGAAAAAGGAATTCATGGAATGGTAGCACAGCTGTTCATAAAAGGAAAAAGCTCTTTTAATGCCATTTTATCTAATGACTGGCAAATTTGGTCTTGGGATGTCAGTGAAAACGAAATAAAATTTTTCCTCATGAATGTGAAAGAAGAAATATAAAAACAGTTATCAGATATAAAAACACTCTTAATAATATCAGAAATTAAGTACCTTACAGCAGTTCAATCCTCCAGCATACTTTAAAATTCTTTATTCTCCTGAAGAGGTGAATCAACAAGTTGTATGCATGCAGCCTTCAATTCGATTATCTGCATATATAATTTTATTTTTTTAACAGTATGCTTCTCAGGGCTGGGAGTGTACTAACAGGCCTTATCTGCCACAATCAGTCTCACTAGCAGCCTCAGCACTCCATTTAAACTCAGGTCATTTAAACTACTTGCCTAAGAACTTGCCTGAGACAGGCTGTAGATTTTTCTGTACCCAAGTGTTCTGTATCCTTAATTAGAAATTAAAATTAGGGTATTTATGGGTTTTAAACTTCTTGACAGGAAAAATAAGTACAGTTCAATGCTTAGCATATAACTCTTGTACAAATTGGGTAGAATTTCAAAAGAGTGATACAAATATGTCTAGAAATGGAAGGGGGTGAGGCTACCTAAGCCATCCTGACAACACTTCCTCATCAGTTCTAAAGATGTAGCAATACCTATTCTATTCTATCTATTCTAGAACAGTAAACTGCAAACTATATTAGCTAACATGTTCTGATATTCTTTTTAGAGTTTGTACAAATTTTCTTCTTATTAGTTATACCTGCATCGGTAGAATTCTTTGGCTGAAAGAACCAGAAATCTGATAACAGACAGGATGTTGGGAACTTTCGCTAGACTCTTAGACTTTTGCACCTGAGTTTATCACCCTTAGTAAAAATAAATAATAGTTTCTGGATGTGAATGGAGAATGCTCTTCCACCAGAGGTCACAGCAAGTATCCAGTCTTAAATGTCACATCATTCCTTGTTCACAATCCAGCAGCAAAAGAAAATTGCTCTACTGTTCAAAAAGCAAAATTTTCATTAGGTTCCTGTTAGCAATTTCTTTCTACTGCTGTAACTGTGATCTCTTAACTGTAGTCATCTTTTGTGTCTCCCTGGGCTTTTAATGTGAATGATAATTTAACTAATTGAGATTAAGAGGGGAGCAAATGTCCCTGCTGTCACCTACTGTTTTTTAAATACAAATGCAATTCTTTACTGAGGACAGTTTTCTGGAGTTTTTTTTTTTTAGTACCAAGTTCTAGTCAGGACATTTAGAATATTATGTAATATTTCTTTAATCTGGAATTCAAAATGGTTACTTACACTAAATGAGGTTCCAACAGTGATGCAGCCATGCTGCAAAGATTTTGTTTGCAGTAATGTACTTAGAGAAGTGCTTTAGCCTCACCAGGGGTGAAATATTCCATCTGTAGAAGTAAGAATGGCATACATTTTATTGGTAACCATAGTTAGTTTATGCTAGATTTTTCTAAAGTCATATTCTCGGTACCTCAGCATTGAGGCTAACAATTAGAATGGAAGTGTTGAATTAAGCATTGGATAATTCTCTTTTGATGAAATGATTCCATTTTTACATTAATGCAGTTGATTACCAATTGACTTATTTTTTACATTCAAATAAGAGCAGATTCTACATTAGCAAATCACTCATGTTGCTTAAAGCTTATAAAGTTATGTCTCCTCTGTCTCTTCCCCTGCTGTGCTTGACTCCTTAATGCGTTTGATCTTGCATGGGATTTTAGAACACAGAAAAGGTGTTAGAAAGTTATTTTGCTCTGTTTGCAGCATAATACTTCTACTTTACCATGATGATTTGATGTAAAGGGCTCAAAGAAGGGCTGTCCTCTTGTCCCAGTTCAGTGGATATAGAGGTTTGTTGAATTCTACAGTTTGTTGAATTCTGTCCCTTCTATAATTGCTAAAACATTTCTAGGAGCACTCTGAAACCCCTGATTCCCTCAAGTTCTGGAATTATTAATGGGTAAGGCATTTTGTAAACTGCCGACATTCATTCTGAGCTATGTCTACATATCCCATCCATTGCTGCATCAAGCAACATCAGAATATTGTCAGAAAACTTTAAAGATATTCAACTTACAGCATCCTTGGAGAATGCTATAAATCCAGGACAGAGCATGGCAGGAATCTGCAATCCAAGTGTCCTCACAGCCACGCTCAAGAATGCCAATCACGAAGAAACGTTAATGTTCTGGCCTGGAGGCTGCCCTAGACATCACGCTATGCATCTTTTACTCCATCCTCTTGGAAGCAGTGAATCCTTGCTGTGCGTTGTTAAATGTTGGATTCAACTTAGAATCACAACTAGTAGAACTGTCATTCTGACTAAAGGTTGTGCATTGAATAATTTTGCTGCTGTATTTACATTAGCTACAGTTTTGAAATAGATAGGAACACCATAGTTTTAATATTTATAAACTCTTCTCTGATTCCCTTCTTTGAGAAATTTCTTTAAAGCTCACTAACAAATATAATGGATTCACCTAGTGAGCGCAAGTTCAGAAGGGGAAAGAAGAGAGGTCCAAGTATATTATAGATTCAAGTCTACTATTTATGCATACAGTGAATTTATATTCTTCCAAGACACTTAATTACAACTGTGTGTAATTCACATAATAGAGTCTCTCGGTTCAGAAGTATAAGATCAGTGTGGTTACTGGAAAAAAATAATGTTATTTATAAATTGCACAGCATATCCCATTAAATGTGCATTGAGTAGGATGATGAATTTGGCTTGCTAATCGTTTTAATTTCTTGCTCTTATTTAATTTTCACTCAGACAATTTTTTTGTATAGACCTTTTGAGATTCATACATGGAAAATTTTTTTACATATTTATTTTTATTGCACATGGTGGGGAGTGATGCCTACTGCAATATCCTTCCTGCAGTTGCATCAAACAGCTGATCTGAATCCTTAATTACATTCTGTAATTAATTAATTAATTAATCCTTAATTACATTCTGTGAGGGACTGAAAATGTCTACATTTTCAGGTCACCCAAAAAGCTAGTTGTATAAATATTCCATCTCTCTGATACAGCAACTTGTGAATTGTAGGGATATTGTCTGTTAACTATTTTCCTCTGTTCTTTATGATATTTTGCAAGTATGTCATTGTCTATATAAAGATTTTAGTAAGTTGATCACCTACTTTTTAAAAGAATTTTGTACAATGGGAAGTTAATATTTTCTTTAAATCTTTTTTACTGATACATAAAGCACCTGATTTGTTGCATTCTTTCTGTAGGTGCTAAGGATAAAAACGGATTCTATGGAGTAAGCTGAATGAGATATTATTAAGAAAGGAAATATGAGCTAGGAACAGGACACTCAGCAAAAATCCAGCAAAACCTAATAATCCTCAAAATGAACAGAAAACAGGCTCTATCTGAAGCTAAAGGGAAGAAAACATTGGTCAATATTGTAAGCAGCTGAGGAGCATATGTATAAAACTTTACTAAAGACTTGGAAAAGGACATTCTGGAGGAATGGCCTCAATTCTCAAGCAGGAAGTTAAGGAATTCTACTGCAATCAATTAAAAAAAAAACAAACACAAAAACCAAACAAAAAACCCAAAAAAACCCCAAATAAACAAAACAAAACAAAATCCCCACCAAACCAAAAACACCTCTGCAGTTTGAATAGCCTGAAATAGAGGAAACAGAAACAGTGGCAGAGTTGGGTACTGTACTCTGATTATACTTGTAGCTCAGGAATCTGATTCAAGCCCTAAGCTGGTGCACAGAACCATAGAATCACGGAATGGTTTGGGTTGGAAAGGACCTTAAAGATTTCTATCCCTCTGCTGTGGTCAGGGACACTTTTCACTTGACCAGGTTGTTTAAAACTCCATCTAACCTGGCCTAGAACTCTTCCAGGGATGGGACATTCACAGCTTCTCTGGTAATCTGTTCCTGTGTCTCACCACCGTGAAGTGAGTATAATGTAAGAATAAATTGAGGTAAACTGTCTTGTAACTTCAAGATAAATAAACTATCTGAAAGAAATATTTCTATTTTACCTTGCACTTCTTTTTTTAGCCAAGGTCTTTGCTGTGATATTGGGGTTTTGTTCACTCACATGTATTGTCCAATCCATTCCAGTCATACATTGTTATGGTAAGGATCATATCAGGTTTACAAAATATCAGAAAAAATGACCCTTACTTGTCAGTGCTGTGCTGTAGAGACAATCCTATCTCTGTCCTATTCAATCATTTCTTTCCAGTACTCAAAATATGGATTCCCATTGAACAAGTAGTTTAAATTGTATTTACATTAGCTAATGTCACCAAAATTTACACTGGGATGCCTAACATAAGTTTGAAAAAATTACAATGTGAACTTGTGAAGTATAGATGCTGCTTTACTTGAAACTTACATTTGAAAAAAAAAAACAAAAAAACCCCACCAAAACCAAAAAACTGCAAGAAAACCAAACAGAAATTGCAGGACCTAAACTTCAGGTCAGGGTTCTAGGAAATTACTTTGCTATATATTTCTTTTTATATTTTATTTATTTAATATCTCTTGGTCAATGGTTCTTTTTTTTAAATCAAAAGGTTTGGCTTTTTTTAATTGCTGAAAGTAGCGAGTTAAGTATCACTGCACTGGGAAAGGCCAGGCTACACAGCCAGAGGAGGAGATAGTGCCGCTGCCTGATGAAACAGAGGGAACACTTCATTCTGACCATCTCGTTTTGATATCTAGCAGTTGCTATTGTGTGTTTGCTGATGAATGCTTTTTCAGGCTGATCATTTGAAGTTGCTGAAAGTAAAGACATCTGCCATTTTTATGCTTATGTGGTCTTAGACAAAACTCCCTCTGTTGTTAACTTGCCAGGGGAGAATACAGCTCATCTTACTGTAGAAAGCCTGGGACCAGCCTTTCAACATCAGCCTTTTTGTCAGACAATACCTTTTCCATGATCAAAGCATGCAAGGGATGTGGTAGTCACATCCAAGTTCATGTTCACACTTCTATGCAGACAATGGGAAGGAAAAGAGAGAAACACATTTAGCTCAAAGAAACAGCCTAATTCTTTCTAGAAATCTGAATTTTCTTAAAGAATGTATATTCTGATAAAACATATTAGCAGCAGCATTTGTTTGAATTCATATTGTCACCCAGTCCACTAACAATACTTTTTTTTCTTGAGGTTTTCTTTAATATTTTACTCCCTGTAAATATGCATTCTTTTTCCATAGATTTCTTTTCTTTTTTTTTCCTCTATAGCTTTTTATTAATTAAATATATCTAGAAGTAAAGTCATTGAGTCACAGTCACATTCATGAACATGATCATTGATGATTAATGATTATCCTTAACCACTTTTCCCATATTTTGGCCAATACATTTTGGATTACAATGATTCATCAGTTGTATTTAAAAATAACTGACAAATTAGTAAATTCATTTTTTATTTTGGGGAACCACATATTTGCAGCTACTGAAAACTGGTCTGTAAAAACAAGGAATGCAAAAACTACTTCTATGTAAACCAGATAAACATGTAGAGTTTAACAACATCATCAACAGTTAATGGGGAGTGTATCTCTAATTGCATTTGTTTGCTCTCACATAATATCATAACATTAAATTGGTTTCATTACTTTTTATTGACTATTAGAAACTTCTTTACCAAAACTTTAGCTTGCCTATGTGCTGAGTTAAACTAATGGAATTCATTTATGAATTGATATATTATTTCATAGTTTCAACATTGTTCAATCCAGGTACTGAAAAACTCCAATTATATGAAAAATTCCAGCATTAATATTCAAATCTTTATTCTTTTCTAAATAATGTATACTTTAATTACTGTTAGGATTGCAAAAGATATTTTAATACTTTTAAGCAGATTTTATCTGCTACTCTTCACAATGTACAAGAGTAAACCAGCTTTCATTACATGTACAGAACTTGTTTGTTGCTTTTATAGACATCACTCTTCCACAGAAAAAAAAAACAAACAGAACAGAACAGAACAAAATAAAACAAAACAACCCAATAAAAAAAACGAACAACCAACCCAAAGTAAAAAAAAAATATTTCATAAAAGGAAAATATTCAAAGAAGAATACATTATTATTTTTAAAATTCCATGAAAACAGAAATTATTTATACCCCTAATTGTTATCTTCTAGAGAGTGACTGTGACCTCCATATTAATTTCCATTAAATTCCCATGATATTCACACCTAAAATCTGTAAGTTTCCTTTTTTGGGTTTCCTGTATGCTATCTATGTCTTATTTGGAAAAATGGAAAGAATCTGTGCAAAGGCATCCATAATTGTGGGGATATTTCAGAAGAATACAAGGGCCCAAATCACCCAGGTAGCACCAGGTTTAGTTTATAGTACAGAAGGAAAAAGCAAACACATACACTTTTTCATAAATGTTGGTAGTTATTGTGGTAATTAACTCAAGAAGTCAGATACAGAAAATTCCTTGGCAGAATTTTCAAACTCAAATGAAATCTCACTATAGTCCTGAATTAAAAAGATCAAAACCTCAAGCAAAACAAACACTAGCTTTTTTTTTTTTGTTGTTCTATTGGAAAGATTCTCTATAGAAATATTTTTTCACTTTGACCATGAATACAAAAACTGTCTGTTGTATTGGAAGCTGAAATCATAGGTAATTATGTCTTGTCTGGCTTTCACACCTTAGACAAATGTATTCTTGGAGTATTTCTGAAACTACTAGGGTCTTGGATAATATCTATCAGCTTTCATGTACAGATTTCAAGTTCTCAAATTACTCTTTCATCATAAAGCTAAATACATTAAATTCCTCTGAAACTGTCTTAGAGAAATATTATAAAATACCTCAGTTAAGCACAGGTTTTCTCAAATTAGTCGTTCCCGCACTCCACAAATATACTAGATAATTCTGTACTTATTCTGGACATTCCAAGGAAGTCCATGTATATACCATGCACATGCATTTCATGACAAATGAAAAAAAAGTAAAGAAATTGTTTTGCTGATACATATTCACTGTTCCCCCTAACAAAGAAGAAATGTATAATATGGCTGTTTAGTCATCGTAATCTTTTTATGGTGGATTTCACTCTAACTCCAATTTCCTTCAGAATCTCAATACAGTCTTACATTCACCTTTGCCTTATTTAAAGTCAACCTGATATACTCTTTGTAATAACATAGTATAAAATATATCATGAGGATAAGGTAAAATATATTGCTACTGCTATTATTAATAAATTTATATTTAAAAAAAATATGCTTTATTGCTGTCTAATTTATTTCCAGTCATCGACTGTAGTATTGAGTTTATTTGACAGAAAACTATTTTAGGACCAAGTTATTTACTAACAGTATACCCTATAAAATAAACAAATTAAATTCTAATTCATTTCTCTACTGAAGGAAAAAGCTAGCCCAGACTTTTATTCTAATTCTTAGATCCAATTACATTATAAATAATTAGAATTGTTTTTTATTTAAGAATGCTTACAGTTATGTAAATATATTTTACACACACACACACATATATATGCATATATATATGCATATATATATGCATATATATATGCATCTATAATATAACTATATGCATACTTATTTACAATAAACAGAATTGAGCTATTCTCCCAATGTTGCCAATCACTTACAATGAACTTGACAAATAGTTTACAATAAGACCTTAACTATTATGCCCTCAGCAGCAAGCTATGTATTACTACTATCCTTTTATAAGATGTTGCTAAATTTACAGCTAAAACAAGATTTAACATTTAGCTTTGAACCTCAGGAAGATTTTTTCCCTTTCTTGGTTTCTTCTCCCATTGTAAAAAAATTCTTAAACCCAGTCTGAAACCACATTGATTTCTGCCATAGCTATATGCAGTTACATAATGGATGGATTCCTGCCCGTATAGATTAACAGATTGGATGGTATGGGCCTCACCTGCTGGGAATGGGATGGTACTACCAGGGTTGCTTTGCATTTCTTAATAGCAGAATAATAGTTTCGGAATAACAAATGTGTAGACTCAGAAGAAAATCATACAATTTACTGGAATTGAGAAAACAGCTGGGACCTTTGGCAAATGTTTCTATTCTTCCCTATCATTGAGTGTTTATTCTAAAAGCATCTGTAGCGCCACAGGCAACATTTTTTCCTGAGTGAAGAACCCTGTGTGGTAAGTGTTGAGTATCTTACATTTCCCTCAAAAACAGCTTGAAAACTTTCTTGTTTTTAAAACCTTTTTCTTCTTTATCTATTGAATGAAGTAGGAGACAAGAATCTAGCAAATATAGGACTACAAATACGTTATATGGTTTTCCATATAGAAATGCAAATTGATTATTCCATTGACAAGAGTTTGTGATTGCTGTGCTTATATCCAGCTTCACAAATTAGTTACTATCCAACTAACATATTGTTTAGTTTTCTTTTCTCAATAAAACTTCTGTCCCTGTTGTGTTCTCTTTCATTTTCATCTATATTATGAATTGTTAAATGAATTATGAAACACCCTTAAACTACAGAGCAAAATTTCTTTTCAGCCTGGCTACAAGTTGTCAATAAATTCCTTGACTATATTTTCCTTTGTAAATTCTCATTAATTATGAGATATAAACACATCATGGTAAGAAAGAGGAGAAAGATAATTTGTAGGCATTTTAAGTGAAAAATAATTGCTTGACAGAAATAATTTCTTACAGAAGCCTTTATTCAGCAGAAAAAGGAGAAATTAGGATACTAGGCTAAATTAAGGGCAAAAT
The DNA here is from genome assembly GCA_013397295.1 of Polioptila caerulea. Lineage (NCBI taxonomy): Eukaryota > Metazoa > Chordata > Aves > Passeriformes > Certhiidae > Polioptila > Polioptila caerulea. The sequence continues at coordinate 10,794 of VYXF01011158.1, forward strand.
GAAAATGTTCCCTCCATATTCCTAGATGGATTGTTTGTGTTCTATAGAACATTTGTGAATGGGTTTGTGGATTGGCTTGTATCCTTTAGGTGAGAACTTGAAGCAAACATTTTGAACCAAAACTTCCAAAGATATTTTTGAATTATGTTGAAATTTAATTCATGTTCCTGTTCTATTTTTTTCTCGTTTGACTACATATCTTTGTGAACAGTAAACAGAACATTCTCATGTGCCTTAATCAATTCCTACTTGCTTTAGAAACTGCTAGACTTTCCAATCTTGAATCATTTATTTAAGTTTTCCAGCACTTCTAATGAATATGGTAGACATCTGAGGCAAATATATCCCTGATCTTTTAGTAGAAGCATTCTGCTACAGGACAATCACAAGTTGCATGTTTCCTCACAGTCCATCTCCTCCCCACTATTCCTCTTCCAGAATATGTCCTCAGAACAACTTTTCCTCATATTTACTCTAGCACAGTGTAATTTGAATTCTGTTCCTCTTCTGGAGCAAAATAAATATTTCTCAATAACACTTTGCAGGTAATAGTAACTCATCTTTCTCGAGTTGTTTTTTTTTTGTTAGGTTTGTTTTTTGTTTGTTTTTTTTTAATCAGTCAACACTTTTTCTAATTTGTATGATAGTTTAGACAGAAAATGTATATAAATACATATAAAAAACTGTAAGGACAGTATTTACTTTTTCTGCAGCTTGCTGTTCCCTTCTCTCCAGATCAATATTTAAATGAGAACAGAAGAACAGGTATGGAAAAGGGGGAACTATCTTCAAAAAGCTTAATCCTGGTGAAATGAAGAACATCTGGAAATAAAACGGTTGTTTATTTTTAAGTCTATTATATTCCTGTGTTTAACAAGATATTTGAGATGAGGATATTTATAGTGTCACAAGACTGTAAATTCTCCATAATTTGTAAAACTGGTGCTGTTATAAAAGTTTTCCTAAGGTCTTAGGAAAAGAAAAAGCCTGAAAAAAAGAAACAGTTCTATCAGTTCTTGCTAAAGAAACATGATATTTCAACTTTCAATATTCAAAATAATTTCAAGTAATACATTGTTTTGTCTCATGCCCTTGGTTTCTGGCACTAATGTGATCCATTATTTAGATTATGTGAGTTGGTAACCTTGTAGTAATAAATTTATTTTCTTTCTTAAATTTCTTTTTTATTATTATTTTTCTGCTGTACTAAATTAAAGCTGCCATAGAAAGCTTAACTATTTGAAGTCAGTATGATCAGTAATATGTCACTTCACTTGTCATGGGATATAATATTGCACACTTCATGTCTATAAAATAATCTAGATGGGAAATCCAAGGTGGCTGGTCATGGTGATTTGTTAAAGACATGAGAATCTTGCTCCTTTGGCTGTATGCTATTAACTAACATTTGGAATCCAGACGATGGTGTCAATTATAAGAACAAAATTCCTTCAAGAAACTTTAAACTTATGTAGTCTCTTTGGTTTTGGACAGATTTTTTTTTAATCCTGATCACTGCACAAATCAGATAAAAAGTGTTTTGGAACTATAACCACAGAAACCCTAATCCTAAACTGCTAGAACAGTCATACTCTTGGATTTGACAGGTGATAGCTTTTGGTTTTCAACTTTTCTCTGCCTTTGCTTTTGAGGAGGGAATTTCTATTTCTTGACCAAATATCATATCCACTAAAAATATCTGTGCAATATTTCTACACATATAGCTCACCTCTAATCTTGTCTCAGTCTTGGGTGATGCTCCTTTTGTTTTGTCACTGCAGACCTTACAAAAAGAACACTCCAGAGCTATCTTAATTTAAACATTAACAGAATTTGTAACCCCAGACCATTTTGAAGTTCTTGAATATTTAGATTCTGTTTCATATCAATGGGAGACTGAACTTTCTGAAGGGAAATGTTTTGTAGCTGTTAGGTGGCAGATAAGCAATTTTCCTTTTAAGTTCTTTTAACATGTCTAGTGCAATAGATATACTTGCCAGGAGAGAGTTGACATTTAATCTGGTGTAATAATAGCAAAACCTTTGGAGGCCAGTCAGTCATGTCCTTCATCTAACATGAAAAATGTGTATTTCTATGCAAAAGGTCATGTTTTAAAGTCAAACTCATGCAGGAAAAAAAAAAGGGCATGGCTTTTGAATAACTGAAGAACTGATAGAATATAACAAAAATGAAGGTTGAAGAGGGTATTTCTAGAAACACTAGAAATGTATTTTGATATATATATTAAAAGAAGGGAATTCTAGGACTGGATCCAGCTATGTCTTTATCTACCAGTAGTTAGGAGCTTGATGAGTTAAAAAATCTAAAAATATTACAGTCTTTCAGGCCAAAGAGATTTAAATATCAGGAAAAATTATGTCTATTTCAGATATTCTGAACTCTAGGAGCTAATTCAGCTGCAGAGACTTCCTCAATAGTTAGTGGAGAGAGAATTATTCTACCAAAGAATTGATTTCACTTCTGCTTTTTTTCTATACCTAAAAATGTAGAACACTCTAGAATCAATTTATGAATAGACAGGCAAATTTTGCTGGCACAAAACTTGTGTGTATTTATAAAGAATTTTTATTTTTCAAACAATTAATTTTTATCAATATATTTATGATTGTATTTATCTATCATCAGAAACAGATGAACAGTGATGCTGATGAACTTGCACCAAGAGAAAAAAAATAGATTTAAGATCTTGAAAAACATCTACTTTTTTCCCTATTTGTTCAGGTTTTACTGGGGACGAGACTGAAGTCAAAACTGTTTTGCATAAAAAGTTATTTCAGTATGAAAAACTAAACTGTTTTTTAATTACTTTTTTTTTTTTTTAATTTTAATATTAGAAGCAGTCCTAGATTCAGCATGGGCTTCTTCATTTTACACAGCACCCCACCAAGGATTTTGGAGAACAAACCAGTTTTCTTTCCTTTATTTTCAGCTTATTAGGTGCAAGAATTGACACATACTGATCCAAGACCTGTATACTTCTTCCATTTAGGAAGAGCTGCATCATTTTTATGATAATGGAAGATTGTAATAATGGTTGGAGACATGTTATGGTGGTTATGAAAATTAAAAAAACCTAAGAGCAGTTCCTGAAGGACATGAAGCTCTTTACTGTAAAAATAAAGACTAACAAGCCAACTCTTTCCTTAAGGCTGATGACTTCTCAGAAATTATGCTATAGCCATCAGCTTGCATTTTTCTTTCAAATCAAAGGATATGAAATTATATCATTTAGAGTTTTATTTGCCTCAAGCATTTGCAATTGAAAACATATTGCTCTATGTTCAGAGAATTTTTCTAATCGACTGCCTTCCAAAGAGATCTTTACTCTGTCATCCATATAAGCGATGCAGTATCAGCTTGGGGGGTAGGGGGGGGAAATAATAAATCATAAATCTACTCTTTCTTGAAATGATGCTTTGAGAACAGAGAAGATTCTCATCAGTAACCAATTTACAACATAATAAGTAGCTAGCTTCTTTTTCTCCCACCAAAGAAAAAACACAATTTGATCATCTTTTTTGCTATAGCTGCCAGTAAAATACAGATATTTGTCCAAAGTTTCCAGACAGCCACACCTGAGAAATTATCTGTTGCTTACCACACAGATAACTTATCATGTAGCATTTTTGTATTTGTCCACAGTTTGCATCAGTCTTTGGTAAAAAGTATCATACTTGTACTATTAATAGAGAATTTGACCAAAATATCTGGAAATCAATATTATAAGGCAATATAATGAGACATATATTTTCACTGATGAGCCCAAAGAGAGAAAAATATATATTAGGTATTTCCTCTGAACTTTATCACAATACCAGACTTTGATTGTTGCAACAACACAGTCATCTATTCTGTAAACATGTCCTGGAATTATCCACTGAATTTTCATCAAAGTAAGGATCAAAGACACTTAAATCTGGCTAGTAATATCAGAAAATTATTAGGATCAACACTCTGGTAAAGTTTATTTCATGTAAGAAGAACAGAATGTGAAGAAAAACAAATAGGCTTGTGATTTGGCTAATGAGGGCATAAACAGAGATAAACTAACTCAAACAGATGGTCATAAACTGGTCAGTATTAAACTCAAGCAGTAAGTTCAATAAAGTCTTGCTTCCAGAGCACAAACAGACAGATTTCTTGACCTACTTGTTCATTTAATAACACTGGATATAGTAATGGATACATTTTTGAACCTGCAGCAGTACTCGAAGACAGGACTGATAATCTTTGAAGGTCCCTTCCTACCTAAATTATTCTATTATTCTATTTTTTCATTGCTAATAACTTTTTGTCCAATCAAATCCATCCATATCCGTTATTTTATAAAGACTTCTCTGCAAAAAGTCATATTTTCTTTCTTCAACAGAAGTTGAAGAAATACTTCTGAATACTTCTGAATACTTCTTCAACAGTAGGTATTCAAAGACAGTGCTCATCTGCTTAAACTAACAATGTAAATGTATGTTAAAGAGCCTATAGTCTCTATTTTCCTACTCCCAAATGGCTGATTTCTTTTTTTTTTTTAAATAAATATTCTAAACCAAAAATACTCTTCAAGGGAAGATGAGGTAAACTTTCAGTAAGAAAGACTGAAAGAGAATGCATGACGTATTATTATCTACTTACATTTCTCAAAAATCTTGCTGTTCCAATATAATTTTAGAAGCCCTTTAAGCTACTTTGCTGATGAATATAAGTACCAAACCCTTAACACTCTCTGCAAATCATGTGTAAGATACTTGGTACTACTACTTGGCTTGTCTTTCTTTCTCATTTATTGTATTTCTGTCTTCCTTGTGTACAACTCTCAGATCAACATAACTTTTTTAACTGTCATCTGTGCATTAGATATATCTTTTTCAATGTTAATTTTTAGTTCAGGAATACTTTGAGCTTTTCCTTCAACAGGTTAAAGGAACATTACATTGTCCTTTGATGGTCTTTAATTTGCAGTTACTTCACATGAAATTTGTAAAGACTTTGAGTACTTTTAAATTTCATCAAACATCAGTTCATCTCTTGACCTTTCAAGACTCTCTGTTTCTCAAAATAATACTTCAAACAACAGTATGAAAAAGGAAAAAAAATAGTAAAAAAAAAAAAATGAGATTCACAATTTCTCTAAGTATTATTTTCTTTTAATATTTGGAGAGATGTGGAAGTATGAAAACCTCTTAATCAAAATTTTATTGTCATATTGCAACTATATTACTAAAGTTTAAGGTAATGAATTTTATTAGGGACACATATACACGCATACAAGTATGGTTAGTTCTTTCCTCTTGTTCTACAGCTTCCCAAAGGAAAATTAATACTTAATTTTTTTATCTTTTAATATTTTGATTAATTAAATAATTTAATACTTTTTAATAGTTTAATTTAAGGTTAGCATTAACTGTCAGCATTCTATGTCTTATTAATAAAACCTCTTAAAGCACTGAGCTTTACAAATTTTCATTTTTACTTCTTGTATAATATTATTTCTAAGTTAGTGTCTATATTATATATACTGGCACTGGGAACTCTGGGAAATTTTCTTTAAAATTAAGTTGATACTTTAGTTAGAGACTCAAAGGACTGCTACAAAGACAAAGCACAGTATTCATGTGCATTTACAGCAAGTATTCATGAATAAATGTAGATGAAATTCACCTGCTTTCTATTCACACACTTTGCAGTTTGCCTCTCCCTCATTTTATGCCTGCAACAGCAAAGCTGCTGAGCCAAGAAGACAATTTCATGTTCCCAGTCTAACTCTGTGGAATCAGACCTCTCTGTGCTGCTACATCCAGACTCAATGTTTTGGGTGTCCAAAGTTTCAAAGATTAGTAATACAAGTTGAGGGGGCATGAGGTACTATTGCTACTTTGTCATATTGTTTCTTCTAACTTAGCAAAAGGAGTTTTATTTTTAAACATTCTTTTGTTTAAATATTTTACTATTGTATATTGATGTCTTCAAAAAAAGGGCTCGCCCTCTTTAGTGATGTTGATGTGCTACAGAAACGGTAAGAATCATGCTTTTTGTCCTGCATGCTGGGAGTATACCTCAAAGACTTTAAAGCAACTATCATTTTGCAAATGTACCCATGGAGAAATTGAAGCAACTGAAGGACAAACTGTTCTTCTGACTTCACTCCGCTTTTGCAGTACTGCTCTGCATTCAGAGATAGACTGAGCTCAAAAAAATCTAACAAAAGTATTCCATGGACTACTACTCTACTATGAAGCATCATTTAAAATATTGTCATTTCCTTTTTTAGGTTTGTTTTTGTTTTTGTGGTGTTGACATTTATTCTTGTGATTATAACATGCTTAATCACTATAGTCTCAGGGACAAAGGTATTACAGGCAGATGATCCTTTTATTTCAGTAAAAGCAATAAAAAAGGGCATTTCTAGTACCACCTTTATAAAAAATGAGTGAACTTTTGGTTGAATTTCTTGATATGAAATAATATAATTTTCTTGATATGTAAATGGGCAGGAAAGATTGACTATTATTTCCAGATTCCTGGAGATATTTGCTTCTAAATAATTAGGATCTGACAGAGATACTGTTCCTGGGACCATTCTCCATCTAAGCTGCAAACTGCAAGCCTTGCCTTTCCATCTGCATCTCTACCACCCTTTATTTCAAGAGCTTCTACTGCTTGCTCAAAAACAGAGGAGGATGCCAGAATATGAAAGCCACTCTATAGGGGAAGCACCAGCTGATATTCTGGCACAGAGATGTGTTTAAGAGAATATTTTTAGAGATTAACAATTAACAAGGTGTGGTTTCTTGTGATCATGCTTTGGCATCCAACATGATCAATGGATCTGGCATATGGACTTTGCATAAGTTCTTTTTAAAGGCTCCAAAGGATATGAAAGTATCCATGTGTCTCTACTAAACAAGCATTTTAAAGAGGAAAAGATGTCATTTACCAACAGCTGTTCTTCTTCAAAATATAGATATACACTCTCAACATTCTTTCCTATCTCTTTATCTAACAACAATTCTAAAGTATGAGACTTTCCATCTGGCAGGAACTACATTGGGAGGTCATGTGGACCACACAGAATACAAATGGAGCCCCAAATGCAGACCTAAGAATGATACTGTAGTAAAATAAAAATCTGTCAGTTTTTATGTATAAATAACCACAAGTGTAACTTAGATTCTGCTCACACCATTTCAGTTCATGATCCCTGATGACACTGCCAGTGAGACTGGAAACAAGCACAAAATATAATGATTGTTTAGGGGATGAGCATAATTACCACTTGGGAAGTGTCCTGTGTCAATTAAATTCATTCTTACAGGCCCTCAATTAACAATAAATTTCAGACACTAGTGACCTCCAATTAATTTTAAAAAACGCACAATCTAAAAATTGGGGTAAAGCAAAGAAATGCAGGAAAGAAAAATGGACTTTGTACTTATAATACAACTTTAAATGTACATGACTCTTCTAGCATAGAAAGAACTTAAAATTGCATCAACAGTGAAAGTATTATCCTTTAAAGCAGAAAGCTTAACCCTCAATCTTTTTCTCAAAAAAACCCCATAATTTTCCCCTTTTTTGTGGAAATGGGTGTGCAGGGAGGGTCAGGTGGCCGAAAGGAATGTAGGTGGGAAGATCTTTTTAACTATAATAAAATTCACAACTATGAAATATTATGAGAAATTTTCACTGGAAGTCAAACAATCTAGTGTCATAAATCCAAAGTTCTTCCCATGTCATATTGTTCAAATATTTTTTTCTCTATTAAAACAAGGCTCAAATATACAATTCTTCCTTACTCACTTGAGAAATGCGTGTTCTAAAATATTAATTTCAGTAGTATTATTTTTTTAATTAAAATTAAAATCCTTAGTAATGTAAGAAATCAAACTGAGTATTTTTTATGTACTTTAGTTTCCATGTTCCAATTTTTTTCCTGCTGTACATATACTAGGGGAAATTTGTCTAAAAAAATATTTTCTTTGTTTTTCCTTACCTGACTAGAGAAATCTACAAACAAACAAACAAACAATACCAAACCATATCAACCCTGACTGTCAGAAATTTGTGAGGAAAATAAACTATTTTAAAACCTCATGTCTGTGCAACCAAACTCTTCCAAAAAAATTGTTACATAGTTAGTTAAATTTATTATTAATTATGGTTTATTTTGATAATTTTTAAGCTGAATCTCACTTTATCATATTGTGCAGCATATTACCATGAAGTAAATTGTATAATTCTTTATACAAATTAAATAAAACAGAAACTGTATTGTTAACAAATTCCCAAGAGAAAGTGTAGCTTTTCTACAATGAGATTTTCTTTATTCAGCTAAAATGTCATATTTGCAAGAAACCGAGTACTGCAAAAATGTTCCCGTGTTTTTCACTTTGCTCACCTGTCTTGAAGAAGTGTAGATAAAACACAGTTCAGTCATGTCTCCCTCATTATTTTCAAAGAGTTTCATTTGCAATTGACCTTTTGCTGATTCATAATGAGGCATTTAGAAATGTTTTAAGTCTTGGAAAAAGGGAAATGAAGCAGTATGCAGACTAATGATAATGTTCATGAGTAACACCAGCTATTGCTTAAAAAAAGGAGGTGATTTAGATGGAATAATAGACAAAAGACCTGATGAGCACACAAAACTTTTATATTACTGTATCTACATTAATTTTAGTAAAATTGACCCTGATAGGCATTTACAAAGGAAAAAAGAATCATACATTCCCTCCATTTTCTTCTCAGATACACCTGAATTTTACATCTGTAGTATTTTATGGGTTTGAATGGATGATGGCAGGCACAGTTCAACAGGAATTCGCCTGAAGATTTCATACAAAAGTATATAATCACTGTTTTCTATCAATAAAGAGGTGATTCATTTCAGACCTTAGTTATTCAGTACAAGTTCTTTAAAGAAAGTTAAAGTAGGAGGTGTTGGATTATTTCCTCTGTGGAGAAGCAAAATATTTTCCATCTCAGTTACTGAAGAAGAGAGCAGATGTAAGGTACATTTTATTCAACAGAAATGTGACACTCTTTTGCACATGAGTTAAAATGCAGGATGATGATGAGGAGGATCATAATTTTTAATTTCCAAACTATAAGTAGAGAAAATAAGGTCAAAGGTAAACAAGCATTGACTGCTTTTATTTGCAAATAAAATGTTATGACTCTCTCGAAAAATATTCACCTAAAGCTAAATTTTCTGCATACAAAAGGGTTTGTCTTTTTCAAAGTTTTACTTAATTCTGACTGAAATTACCAATGTTTATACATGCTAATTCTTACCATTAATTAGCTCTTCAGGTAATGTAGATTTTAAAGTCTGCTTCACAGAGAATTAAGTTAAATGTAAATGAAATTAGAGCAGACTAATATTTGAATGAAGAAATCAGTACTTCACATTTGTCTTAGCAGTCATCCTGTTACCATCTATCCTGATTGCATTTTCCATAGATTAGCAGATATGTTTACCGGCCTTACCATCTGCTGAGCTGACTGTTTGCAAGTTACCTGCTTAAATGCTGGCAGGGAGCATAAACTAAGCCATTTGTCACTGTATGTTTGTAAAATGAAAAACATTTTGACATTAGAATAGGTACATACAAAAAACTGCTGCTGAGGAACAGCCAAAGAGATTATATCCCTAAATTTAGCAAGGTCAAATGAGGAAAAGGTTGGAAAACCTGAAGAGAAAAAATCTAATATCCCACCATGTTTAAATCACCTAGCCAGATTTTAAGAACAGTGAAATTGGAAAGCATCCAGTTTATGCTTTTCTTTTTCTTATTTGTCTCCTGCCAGGGTAATCATGGCAGAAAATTACTTCCTCTCTCTGTGTACAGAAGGCAGAAAATTTTCCTTAACCCTTCCTTTCCAACACAATGAAATAGCAAAGAAACCCTTTCAGCTTATTATAGTTAGTAAGAAGAGCACTATCAAAACTAAGTACAAACTGAGTGAATTTCCCTCACAGTTTAGTACACAACTAGAAATTAAAATTTTCAAAGCAATTATGAGAGATATTTGTGGCACTGTAATATAAAGCTGTATGCTGCATATTTCAGCATACTTTGGAAATTTATATATGATGAAAATTTGCCTATTGCTTTTACTAGAATATTTTAGTAAATAAATAATTAGAATGAACACTTCACAATTGAAAATATTCTTATGGAATTTTATAATGAAAAAACCTAGAAAATCAAGAGGTTGAAGATATGATGCCTTTTTTTTTTTTTTTTTCTCTTGTTAATGGTAAATGTTTCTAAGGGGTTATAAGANATCTCTTGTTAATGATAATAGCAAATGTTTCTAACGGGTTATAAGATAGAACTTAGAATTCTGAAAGTCACCAGTTGTATCTTTGGTATCACATGAAATTACATGACAAATATATACGTGCAGATTAATCTTTCTGTTTCACTTCTAACACATTTGAAATATATTCCTTCTTTTTACTAAGCCTTCCAAAATAATTATCTTCTTTGCTTCTTTTTCACATAGCTAAGCAACAGATTATTTAGTACCAGGGCATGCAATTATTATCTCAGACCTATCAGTTCCCTTGTCTTTCCCAGCAGAGACATCCTTATCCCCAAAATCCTGCTTAGTAATCCGCTGGTGTGACACAGAAACAACAGCATGAAGACGTTGTTTTTAGCCATTGTTTTACTCGAAGCTGCACATTTAGCATCTGAAGTCTTCAAGGGTGAAAAATTGGCAGATAGCACTAAATTTCTCCTCCAAGCCTCTAAAATAAAAGTGACTTGCTATTTTGTTTAACTTCCTAATGGGAAGAAGGAGTCAACTTAAATGGTCTTCCCCTTAGGACAATACCCATCAGCCTCTCATATCAGAAATGTGACAGAAATAAGTTGAAATAAAGAAGAACAGGATTAGAAGTTTCAGATAATCATCAGGCCTACAAAATCAGAAAGAAGCAGCATGTAAAGGACTTTTCAGAGTCAGGGAGCAAAAGTAATAATTTACATTGAAAGAAATCTCTGGAGATTATATAGTCCACAAAAAAAAAAAAACAAAAACCAACAAAAAAACAAACCAGGACAAACAAATGAACCAAACAAAAAACGAAAAACACTAAAACCACCACAAAACAAAACCAAAATGAAGCAAAAACCCCAAAACAAAAGAACAAACAACAACAAAGGACACAAACAAACAAACAAACAACCCAAAAAGAAACAAAATTATAAAAACACTCCCCCTAAAATTATAAATTCTTCACAACAATCTGAAATGTAGTTAGAATATTAAAAAAAGTGGTGAAAATGCATAAAAGTAATGAGCAATATGGATACTCTAACAGCAGCTTCAGTGATCACAGTAGGAATATCACAGGATATGTGGAAATACATTCCCTTTGAAGTGACTAGCAGATTAAATCTTGACAAGCATAACCTAAAAATGGGTTTAAATTGAAAATTTTGAAAAACATGAACAAAGCACTATGTTTCACACCCAAAACTATTCTCAGTTCCTAAAATTGTAGTAAGATACTTTTGTAATGATTGAGCTGCTATTACTTGGAGAAAAGGAAAAGAAATGTAACTGATGGGCAGAACATATGTGTGAAGAAACTTATACTGAGAGGAGTCATGGGCCAAAGGGGTTGCAGGCCCCTGACCCCCAGTGCAATACTCATGACCTCACGTTGAGGAAGGCTATTGCAGTCAGCCAGGGAGCCCCAGAGATATGGGCAGGAACATATAACACCAGAGATGAGCAGTCTTTGTCATATCTTTTGTTTAACACTCAAAAAGGTTAATGAAGGTTTTCTGTAATAGTTTATAAAATATTCATTAATACCTTTTGTAAGTAAGTAATTGTAACTGTTATGTTTTTGCTTACAAGTTAAATATTTGTCTGTATATATAAGAGGTGTGAAGGTTTTTGTCTGAAATAGAACATAGTATCTAAAATGTGACAGTATTCTTCTAGTGAATTTTTCTACATTGATTAAAAAAAATAAAAATATTTTAAGTGCCCTATGTAGAATATTATAGTCTCTCTATATTGTATTCTAGAAGTTCTGCATAAAAACAGATGAGGACATAAAAAAAAAGACTAATCTAATTGAACAGCTGTTTTTTTATTTGGGTAAAAAAGAAGGGTAGAAGAAAAGAAGCATGCAAAAAGTATTAAGAGGGTTTTGGATTCAACAGCCTGGCAAGCTTGCATTTCTGCTTATTAACTTGCTCTCCCATGAGCCAAGTTCCACATCCTTCTTAGTCTTTGAAGGTTGCAGATACTTTTTAACGGGACTGGTTATTGACAGCAGATCTTTACAGTCTCTTTGTCTTATTTAATAAAGTACAAACAAGAAAAGTGTTCAGATGGACACTTATAATGAAAAGGAAAACAAAAGAGTTTTGTAGAATTTCAAAAGCTTGAACATGCATGTAACTTTTGTGTTTGAAAAAACAAAGGTAAATTATTTGGGTCAAAATGTCTCTTGTAGCAAATTTTTTTTTTTTTTTT
>VYXF01011158.1:23364-40604 GCA_013397295.1 Polioptila caerulea
AAGTCTTAGCATTAACATGTCACAGACGTGCACAAAAACAACTTCACACAGATAATGAACTCAGACAAAATTTAGTTAGCAGCCAAACCAAAGGGAAAAACTAATAAACAAGGAGGGTTACCGTGATGACTCTCCTTCGACATTTTAAAGGCTACAAGTTTGGTGTGGTAGTCAGGAATGTAGTTACCACAGGAACAAGGATGATGGTCCAAACCACACATAAACTCATTTTCTCATGAGAGACCTCTCCCTCAAGTGTACCCAGAAGGTGAGTGCACTTTATCCGAAAGGGTTAAAGGATCACTCAAAGGCATCCTGCAGAAAAACAGTCACTCAAAAAATGTTGGTCGTAAGTCTGGGGTAGTTGTGAGAGGGGAACAGTGAACTTTTTAATGGTAGTTTAAGACAGAGTGTTGTAAATAACTGATGTTGTCACATAAGCAACTTTGCACAAAGAACTTCTTGAGCTGGTGGATATAACCTCAACAGGGGCATCTTAGCTACATCTTTTCATCCAATCTCTGGCAGTTCCAGGGTGGACATGCTTTACCCTTATCCTGTGCCAACTAGATGTGCAGTTTAGAGGACAATTAAATGAGTTTCTGTTTCATGCATTGGGGCTCTCATTAGTATCTAGGTCAGAATGTTTGACACACCAGAGGCACTTAGTGGCTTGATGTATACTAGGGTGTAAACATCCTCTGTAAACTTCCTGAGTGCTTGTGCTCACTGGTTTCCTGTGGGACTTCAGAGCAGTGTGTAGTGTCATTTGGGCTCCATCCCATGGCCTTGTGAACTGTCTGGAGAATATATTTAGACTTAGCATCCCATACTGAGCTGGCATTTATTTTGCCCAGTGGCCAACTATGAGCAATGTATGTAGTCTACATCCTTCATGGCTTTTAAAAAAAACCTGGCTTTAATTATTATAGTGTGCCCATGTTAACCCAAGGGCTAATTACATGACATAACAGAATATTCTGACTTGGAAGCAACCCTCTAGGATCATCAAAGTCCAACTTCTGGCTCTTCACAGGGCAGCCCCAAGAACCACATCTTGTGCCTGAGAGCATTGACCCCAGGTCCCTTTCTGTGGCAGGCACTGCTCTCCAGCTTCTCATTCCCTCGTTTGCCCACAGATCCAGAGTTGCTGTCCCAGGTGCAGAATCTGGCTCTTTCCCTTGTTGAACTTCATATGTGATTGCCCAGCCCTCTAATTTGTCCAGGTCTCTCTGCAGGTCTTTTCTGCCTTCAATCAAGCCAACAGCTCCTCACAATTCAGTATTATCTGCAAAATAATGTAGTATATTTTTGGGCCATGCTGACATTCCTGTACAAAAATTGGCATTGTCGGTTGACTTAGGGGTGAGTAAACAAACCATTTCTAATATTATGTTCATTATTTGTGTGAACTCCACCATTATCTTTGCTACAACATGGCCATCAAGGTCCAGCTTGTCTGCACTGACCACTCTTGCTCCCAAAATGAGCAGCAGGATTGTCCTTTTCTGCACTGTTCTGTAAGAGACGTCATCTTCCCCAGCCTCAATTAGTCCCTTCCCCAGGAAGAAATTAAATAAACAGTGGATGTACAGTGTTCCTTTCCATGTTCTAGAGTGACAAACTCTTTCCAGTGCAAAATCTTTCACAGTATCCAGGAAAATATCTGCTCTGCTGTGGTGTCTTCCATGGGCTGCAAGGAAGTATCTGTTTCTGTATCAGAGTATCTTCCTCTTTCTTCTCTTGCATTGCTGTTCACTCTGTGTCATCTCACATATTATCTCAATTTTTCACTGTTTTATGGCATCCTTTTTCCTTTTACAAGTATGCTTTCAAGGCAACGTTATTTCTATTACCTTAACAAATATATGCTGACACATGCACACTAAAGCTGTGAGTCAGTAAAACCTGTATTGTCAGGTGTCCTCACAAATACAAATTATTATAGAAATTATTTTTCAGGACCTTTCAATATTTTTTTTTTTTAACATTCTCATTTTCATGTCCTAAAATAGTCCACATCTTCTGCAGAAAACCAGAATAGACAGAATGAAACAAAAATGTTTCAAACATGTTTTCCAAAATACTGTGACATATGGATGATTAGCTAGCAAATGAGTAATAGGAAAGCTAGAAAGATGACATTAGCTTGCTTCGTTCATACAAAATGTACTTCTAAATAACTGTTCTTTGTAATTGCTTCTCTCTGCCAACTAAGCACCATACAGCAAATCAATCACATTAGACATCTGATTAAAAAGAGAACAATGAAAATAACAGGAAGTTCAGTACAAATACTAATGAATCAAAAAGAATTTTTTTTTTTTTTTTAATAATCACAGACTCAATTAAGTTGGAAAATACCACTGAGATGATCATGCCCAACCCATGAGGCAGTTGCTCACGCACCACATGATGTGTTTATCCACCTGAATGTTGGACATTTTGTCCAGAAAGATCCTGTGAAAAAGTATCAAAAGCTCTACTGAAATCCCAACAGATAACATAACTGACTTCCCTCGATCAGCTAAATGGGTTACCTTGTCATAAAAGGAAATCAGGTTTGATAAACAGGACATTCCCCTCATGAAGCTGTGCTGGCTGTGATCAAAGACTGTGTTGTCTTTCAGGTGTTTTCCAACATCTCCCAGAATAATCCTCACCATAACTTTATAAGGCACTGAAGTGAGACTGACAGGCCTGTAAGTACCCAAGGTACTCCTTCTTGCCCTTGAAAATCAGGGCAATATTCACAAGCTTCCAGTAAGCTGGGACCTCTCCAGATCCCAAGACTGCCCAATAATCATCAAGAGAGATCATTTGCCATGATATCATCTGGGACTTTGAGGACTCTTGGATGAATCCCATTAGGCCCTGCAGATTTTTAGGGATCCAGCTGGAGCAGCAGATCCTGTACAACTTCAGAGTCACCTGGAAGTCGATCATTTTTGAAGTCATGGTCCTCCAGCTCAAGGCACTCACACTCCCTTGGCCAATAATCCATGTTGAAGACAGGCAAAGAATGCATTAAACTCCTCTGTCTTGTCTCTGTCAGGCAGCCATCCTCATCCCATTATGGGCCAATGCTATTTCTACACTGGCTTTTGTCATTCATAGATTTAGAAAAATTCTTTTTGCTGTCTTTCACAGTTCTGGACAGTTTCTACTCCAGTTGAGCTTTGACCACATGAATTTTTTCCCTATGGTGGCAAGCAATATCTCTGTATTCTTCTCATTTCACCTGACCTTGCTTCCACTGAGCATACATCCTCCTTTTCTTCTTATTTCCAAGAGAAGCTCCCTGTTCACCCAAGCTGGTCTTTTGCCTTGCCTACTTGACTTCTGACATTTGGGAATTGCCTGCTTCTGTGCCCTTCAGAAATGATGCATAAAAATTGACCAGTACAGTGGTTGACCCCAGTACCTGCAAAAACATTTTCCCAGGGGACCTTACTAATTCCCTGTGCAGACTGAAGTCTGCTCTCCCCATATCCAGAGTTGAGGTTTTGCTAGCACTTTTTCTTCCTGTCAAAAGAGATTTAAAAGTCTATTGCTTCATGATTGCTGTGGCCAAGACGGATGCCAATCTCCACTTTACTCACGAGATCCTCTCTATTGACAAGCAGTAGATCAAGAAAGGCATCTTTCCAGGTCCCTTAAGACCTGTTCCATAAACAGACTGTCACTCAGTCTTTTTAGGTATCTTCTGGAACAGCTTATACCAGCTGTTAGATGTTCACAATTTCTGGCAAGTTGAAGTCCTGTATAAGAAAAAGGGCAGTTGCCTGGGAAGTGCCCCTTGGCACCTCAAAGAATAATTAATTGGTGTCATCACCCTGGCTAGGTCTGTAGTAGATTCCCACAATGGCAATTACATCATTTGTTTGCCCCTTGATTCTTACGCAGATGCTCTCAACTGTGCCTTTATCAACTGTGGTTTCTATACATTCTAACACTTCTATGACATACAGTGCCACCCCTCTGCCTCTTCTGCCCTTCCTATCCTTCCCAAAGAGCCTTGAACATCCAAAAGTCCACTCCAGTCACAAAGGACTCATCCCATCAGGTTTCACTTATGCCAATGATGTCAAATTTCTGAGATTGAGCCAAAGCCTGGAGCTCCCCTTTGTTCCTCATGTTGTGTGCATTAGTGTAGAAATATTTCAGGTGTGGTATGTTGTAGTCAACACCTTGTGAAGCAGATTAAGAGGTCTTTTATATACTCACTTCCTCAAGTTTTGTCACGCCACCCTATTGCTCATCACTGGTGAATCCGTTTTGCCCCTTTTTCCCCTTCCAAGCCAGTTTAAAACTCTGTCAACAAGCCCTGCTAGCTCCTTGCTTGGTTGGCTTCTGAGGACTTTCAAATCATGATGAGACTTGAGGCTGTTGCACAGTTTTATGAAATAGGGAACTCAAGTGTATATTTTGGTGTAATATAAAGGCTACTTTTAAGAAAAAAAATATATAACTTGCCAAATGAAGAAGTTTTCACTTTGGCATCATAGAATGAAATATAAGATTGCTATTTTTAAATTAGTTTTACATTTAGTGGGGGAGGGGAAAGTTCCCAAAGGTTTTTCTAAAATGTTTACTTCTCATCTGATCACATATCTGTAAAATCTCAAACTAACAAAACCACAAAGTTAAAAGAAGGATTTTTCTCAGGTCAATATTCAACAAAACCGTTAAAGTTATGCCCAATTTTTTTACCATTCTAATTCAGCAAAAACCCTTAAATATTATTTTAATATGATTTAAGCAAGTGTTTGATTTATTTGGCAAATCAGAACCTTTAATCAATATTTCGATTTCATTTCCAAGGCCATAACTTGGAAGAAAATCCAAGGTCACCTGTATATAATTAACATACTTCTGTGGATACTCAGCTCAGGGTTACAATTGAATGGAGAGACTTGGCAACCTCCTGGGATCTTAGATGAGGATTTTGTAGAATCCTCTGAGAGAATCATGTAATTCTATCAAACAGGGTCTATAAATGACTTTTTCTTCTGTGACTAAAACCATCAAAATTCATTCTTATTCAAGAAACCTTGCATGCATTTGATTAGACTATATCAGAAGACATATGCTCATCAGAAAAAAGTCCTTCTTCCCATGTTTTTTAGTAACATTAGAAACCTAATTATTTTCAAAATATACTTTTGTCTGAGCAAATTAACCTTTAAAAGAACTAGTTGTCTTTAACTTATAGATATAGTATGCAAACTCCCAAACACAGAAGTGCTCAGCAAAGAGCAAGCTCAGGGTTCCTCATCTAGGAATTTAAGTGCCCTGTGTGGGATGGACTAATATGGATTAAAGGTGGCCACCAATATAAGTGTGATGCTGAAGGAAATCACCAGCGTTACTGAGGTAATGAGTACTATCATGCAGAATTTACAAGACCCTTGTTCTGCCCCAGTTCCATCAGGAAAGATCAGATAGAAACAGTCCCAACAACTTAGAGCCATTATCCCACATATATACCACCTTTGTCTAGGAAGCAGCAGCCACTAAATCCTGTTTTTCCAATATTTTGATGTTGAAAGAATAGGCTCATGACTTTACCATACTAGTCTGGCATCTGACTGAAGGTACTATTCTATTGTGTTTTTCAGAAGACCCCAGCCCAGGGCTCCTCTAAAATGTTTTCCCCTTGGCATTCCAGTGCTTCCTATTCTACATATCACCACAATATCTGACTAGCCTGGGACTTTGAAGTGCTTCTACCAGTAGCTTTTTGTTAAAGTAAGCACACGTTAAAAAAAAAAAAAAATTAAAAAGCCAATCTTCTTTGAGTTTTATAAATTAGTCTTCAGCAAAACCTAATCCAGAAGTAGACAGCTTAATAATATGTGTACTTAAAAAAAAACTTAAATAAGAAATTATAAGAAATTATTTAAGGACGCTCCAGGCTATTTTATTGTCCCATCAGAGGACAGATGAATTCCTCTTTCCTTGTTATCTCTCCAGCAGTTTGAAGCAGCTTTCTGTTTATCTGCAAGGTCTAAACAGTTCCCTCTAACTCACTGGAAAATATTCTTTCTTTCCCCCTCCCCCCCACGTCTGATTCTCATTATATGCCTATTTCCTTTATGTGCTTGTTCCCCTTTTTTGCCACTGACAGTCTTTCTCATTAGCAGCCTCATATTTTCCTCAGAAGTTTCTTCTCCACCAAGGACTCATTTCTGTTCTCAGTCCTATTCCCTGCTCAAGAGAGGTAAAACTCATTTAAAGCAGGGCTGCAAAGCCAAACAGGCAGCCTTCTCTTTATTATTTACATACCCTTTAAGCAAAGCATCACTTTAAAATTGCAGGTAAACAAGCAAATTACTTGCAGATATGAGTAGTTGATTTGGTCTTGTTTTTAACTACTCCATTTAAGAATTTTGCAATGAAATGTTAATCTTGTAATTTTGATTATTAATACATTTTATTTCATAATAGAGAATGAAAATTTTCATTTGAGCTGTTTCAGCTCCGTTCACCTAATGAAGATTTAGACAAATATAAGTAATTTTTCCTTTTATGCTTATTCAAGATCTTCTGATATTTGCAAAAATATATGTGTACTGCATCTCCATGGCTAGGCTTTTGTAGCAGAGGGGCTGTAGAGTTGGATTTTTTGAGGAGCCTCCCCCATGTCTGGCAGAACTAATGCCATCTGGCTTCTAGGTGGATCTGCTGCTGATCAAGGCTGAGACCATCAGCGATTGTAGTAGTGCCTCATGCATAACATATTTGAGAAAAGGGGAAGAAGAAACCCACCTGTGGGGCAGCAGTAGTAGGAGAGATTTGAAAATATGTGAGAGCAACAACCCAGCATACATCAAGGTTAGTGGATCAGGAAGGGGACAAAGTGCTCCAGGCACCAGAGCAGAGATTCTCCTGCAGCCCATGGAGGTATGTGGAAGAGCAGATATCCACCTAGAGCCCATGAAAGACTCCATGATGCAGCTGGCAAATGTATCCAAAGGAGACTGTGACACATGGGGAGCTCACAGGCTCCTGGCAGAAAATCTGACCACATGGACGACCCAAGCTGGAGCAGTCTCCTCCTAAAGGACTGCATCCTGTGGAAGAGACACACGCTGGAGCAATTCATTTATGAAGAACTGCAGCCTACTGAAAGGAATTACATTGGAGAAGTTCATGGGAGACTGTCTCTTGTGAGAGGGATCCCATGCTGGAGCATGGAAGAGTGTGAAGAGTCCTCAGCTGGAAGAGGAACAAGTGGCAGAGACAATGTGTGATGAACTGATCACAGCCTCCATTCATGTGCATCACTGCTGTGGAGGGGGAGGTAGTGAAAACTGGGAGTATAGATGAGCAGTGGAAGAACAGAGGATTGGAGGAAAGGAGTTTTAAGATTTGTTTTTTAATTCCCATTACCCTACTCTGTTTTTGTTAGTAATACATTAAGTTAATTTCTTGAAGTCGAGTCTGTTTGGCTCATCATGATAATTGGTGAGCGATCTCTCC
This sequence comes from Polioptila caerulea, assembly GCA_013397295.1. Lineage (NCBI taxonomy): Eukaryota > Metazoa > Chordata > Aves > Passeriformes > Certhiidae > Polioptila > Polioptila caerulea. The sequence continues at coordinate 30,850 of VYXF01011158.1, forward strand.
CTGTCCTTGTTTCAATTTATGAATCTTTTATATATTTTCTCTTGCTTGTCTATGTGAAGCAGAAGTGATGCCTCCTCTGGTGGGCACCCAGCATCCTGCGAAGGTCAACCCAGCTGAGTCCACATATCTACTTTCAGGACCAATAAAGTACACATATTAGAAACTACTTTTTTCCCCAGTAAACAGTTTTCAATGCTACAAAATCTGCTTTAATTTTAAAAGTTAGATAATATGGTTTTCATTTCTTCTATTTTCAGCTGCATAGAATTTTATTTATTGACATTCTTATTGTTGTATTAATTGATCAATGATTTGAACAAATTATTAGGCCCATTTGGCCAATATTGAATAAATAATATATATAGGTTATCATTCATATGATCCTTGCCAAAAGCTTAATGTTTATATTTGTGATACAGGGTAAAGACATACACTATTATTATTTCTTTTTTTAATAAAAATATTCACATGATAGTAAAAGTGATAAAATCTCAAACACCACAATAATTTCAGTGAAATCCCAGCTTTAGGTGGCTTGTGGAGGATGGAAGCAACTCTTTCCACCATCTCCAATTTTTGGCGTTGGGTGTCGTTCATACTGCTGATAAACTTCTGGACTTCTGCCTATCTTTGTGCTTCTGCGGACTTTCAATTTATGCTGTCCTTAGACTCTTTCTACCACAGATGCAATAATTATGCCTTACTTAAAAGAATTTCATTAGAACTAGTTCTCCTTCTCAGAATATAAATCAAGAGAGATGAACAAGCCTCTTATTTCATACATATCCTTTATCTTCTTTTTTTTTTTTTTGATCTGTACTAATAATGTACAGATGCAATGAATTCAAAATAACATAATCAACTCTACTTTCATCAGTATAAGAGGTAACTTGGGAACAAATTAAATGTGTATAAAAGAAATAGATAAATGACTTTTAGATGCTGTCCATGATTAGTCCACGTAACCGTGTAAATTGAGGCATAGAGAGGTGTGTTTTACCCAAACTTAGAAACAGTTCTTGCAAGAATAGTTATAAGCAACTAGAAAAGTAATAGGGTTTGATGCCTTCTGGAGGCTGACCTGGAACAGACACTAGACAGAGCAAGAGGATAAAGTAGATATTTATTAAAAGGCCTCAATGGGTACACTNTAAAGCAGCACAGGATCTAAAAAATATAAAAACTAAAACTTAAGGCATCGGGGTGACTGACTGGATTCTTCAAAATATTTTGTAATAATAACAGAAACAAAAAAATAATTGAGAAAATTTTGAATTAAAAAAAAAAAAAGAAAAAGAGGATTTTCATTTGAATTACAACTGTATGAGTCACTAAGAAAAACAGGACTAGAAAGAGTGATATACATGAGAAAACTGAAAGGACAAAGTGAGAGAAGGATTTGCATTATATCCACTTAATTATTACAGAATATTTGAAGTCATATGGAAAGAAAATGCTTGCTAAACTAAAAATATTGCAGTAACTCTAAAATAAGTGTGATGAACCAAGTATTCAATAGACTATCAATAACAAAAGACAATAGTAAGGCAAAGTAGAATTTAAGCAATAAATAATTGAAAAAAACATTTTTAATCATGACTATGAGTATGTGATTAAGGTCTGTTAGCCAAGACAATAAAAATATCTGCTTTTGAAACATATATTTCGATGGGAAGTTAAGAAGAGAAGATTTTAATGTTCCATGCTTCTTCAGCAAGGATGCTTCTGTCGTTATTTATATCCTAGAGACAAAAATAAATATGTATTAGGCAATAATATATACATTAAAAACATTTTTTGAAGTGAGTTTTCAGAACGCACATGTTAAGTCAGCAAATGGAATATTTTGGAGTGGCCATGTCACCCAAAGTTACCTGGCAGGGCTTCCTGTGATACCATAAAGTATAATTATACTGACACGATTAAATTTCCTATTCCTAAGTATATAAAGTAAGCAGGTTTGAATCCACATTGGAAGCAACAGTAGCAAAAGCAAACAGAACAAGTTGAGTTACTCAGGAACTAATCTGACCTCTACTTAAGGTATGTACAAAATAGCTGCACCAATACTGACATTTCCAGTGCCTCTATGACCAAAATATCTTTTATATCAACAGCTCAGCCCAGGTTTCCAAAGAAAACCTGAGGCATTTATTTCTAGGGTACAGTTCTGTTCTAATTGACATTACAGACAAGAATTTCATTGCTTTAATGAGACCAAAATCAGGTTTCTTCTTTATGCCATGTGATTCTTCATAAAGATTTTATTTTTCTTTCATAAATATTAAAGGAACATATTTTGTGATATATAACTGTTGTAGTATATTGTACCATGAATTTTAGTAATTAGCTAACTTTTAGTAAAGAATTTTCACAAATGAAATTATAATTTAAAATATAGTTTTAAAGGTATAAAAAAGAATAAACATTTTTAAAACATGTTCTGAAAAATGTCAACATTTGATTTTCCAGAGTTAGAAATTATTTGCTATGTGAAGTATTCAGTGTTCTTTTTCAAATTTTTCATGGGATTATTTTCCTTTAGAAACTGTGGAAGATATACCCTTTTACAGTTCTGTGTTTGGAGTAGGAGCCTTCTCTGATTTTATCCATTAGATATCCAGTCTGGAATAGTTTATCAGACTTTCTGTAAATTTATCTTCCTAAATGGAAGTTTCACTCCCCGAAGGAATTCAGTACGCCTCGTTAGACCCATATATTATATCAGGAGGAATCTTGCTTTGGGGAAGCACCAGTTCTCTTTCCATTGACTAAGGATAGACTTAAATTACTCCTTCCAGAAAACCATATAATTTCTAAAGGTCTTGAGTAAGATCAAAAGGACTTTTATTGTTCCCTTAAGGGAACAATAAAACCTATTAATTGTTTGATTGGTCACTTCAGTTAAATTTTTAATTTTAGTCTTCATTTTCAATCAGCTATTAACAAATACCTGAAGTATGAGTACATGGAAAACCCTTAAATAAAACAAAAATAGTATAAGCCCCCATAAATCTTTCTAGATGAACTATTAATGAACAAAGAGTAAGCAATCAGATCCTCAGTCAGCATGAGTGAACATAATCAATCTAATCAGTGCTATCATACCACTGCATATTATTAGAGAAGACAAGTCTAGAGATACATCCATTCTCCTCTTTGACAAAATTTCAGAGATCATAAAGATAAATGAGAATTGTGACAAAAAAGTTTATTTCTTGTGGCATGATTGCATGTGAATTGTTCATTGAAAGTCACCAGCACATAATTTCAATCATTTTAACAGTAATGTTTCTACAGAAATATTTGCTATTTTTTATAAAAGAACACTTTTTTGTTTTGCACAAGATTTAGAAGAACTCGTTCTGTGACACTAATTCATAAAGACAGAGTAGAAGTTGATGTTTAGTAATTCCTTATATAGAGAAAATAAACTGAATATGACTGTCTAATTGGATGAAATTTTGTTTCCCTTTTACTCAGTCTTTGTTCAGAGGAAACCCAACTGGAAGATTTAATTCCTCATAAAGCAGGTGGGACAGGAATCACTGCAGCTGCAAAGATTCCTTGGCAAAGGCCTTCTCTGTGTTCCGTACATATGGCAAGAATTGAGCATCCTGCTACTGCCCCCAAAGGAATGAGCTGGATGCAGTGAAGAAGTGAGGAGCTGTGTAACTCGACAGTAACAGGCAGTCAATTCCCTCTTCAGCAGGCAGGTACTCAACCTTTGATCTAGGTTATCAGAGTAACAAAAAATTATTCTACTGCAACTCCTGCATGACCCGCCTTGGAAATAATGGTTTAATTTTCATTGCCAAAATGCAAAAATGAAACAAAGGCCTTAAGGTCTGGAAAGAGCACTGGTATAGTAAAGAACAGAAAGGGTCCAAAGACTGGTTCTTGGACAGAAGAGGCATAAAGGTCTCCTTGAAGAGAACGAGTAATAATTATTTATGGCAAGCCTATTTTGGGTACACAGAAAATATGAAAATGATGAACAAACCCATTCCTAATTTATTATGAAGTCAAGATTAGAAAGTGTCAGGATTTTTTTCTTACACCACATTGTTTAATTTCCCATTATTTAAAATGCAATAATAAATCCACTGACTCTAATTCAAAGATTCGTAACTCTTTTGGAGATGTTATAGCTTATGTGGACCTATATGTTATTCATAAACTGGTAATGTAACATTTGAATTTAACTATAAAGAATCTTGCTTTAATTTTTTTACTCTAGGTCACCTTTCTTCTTCCACTTAAATTAGAATAATCACCTTTTTTGTTCTTCCTAGAGAAGATGAATGTGCAGTCAAAATGTTTTAGAACTGAGAAACACAACCAATAAGGAATTTCAGCGCTTTTCAAGACCAGCATATGCTCTTCCATCCCAACGTAAACTTTATTTCAAAGTTTTTCATGGTTAGAATATGTTCACAGTGCCAAGTTTACTCAGTATTTGTAACTTCATTTGTGTGAATATATTTAATTTATAAATTAATTCATAATTGTTAAATTTTGGCCAGTTATATATAAACTTTCAAAAACGATGTACACTTAAGTTGGAGACTGATATACATTATTTCATGTAAAACTAAATATTTGAAGACTTGCAGTAATAAGAAAAATAATCAAAAATTACACCACCCCACTGTATTTAAAAACAACTATTGACAGAATAATAACAGTTTCCTGAAAAAACAAATTAAAATGTGATTTCCTGATCTAAAATCTCTCTGGTACATTACTACACTAGCAATTGATGTAACTATGATTTCTGTTTTTATGATTTTAGAAAATCAGCTAAGGAATTGCACTATTATATGTTATTGAATCTTTTCTCAAAATGGAACTCCAGTCTAGTTATGAATGGAATAGATTTTCTGACTTTATTGTTCTTTAATAATAACACCCATTGAGCTTTCCAGTCTAATAATTCTATGAGCAGTTAATATTAAAAAATATATATTCTATAATATACAGTATACTGGGATATAACAGATAATCTAAGATGCTGCAATTATAGAAACGAGGGCTCACTGGGTAGCTCTGAGGTAATGCATGGATGCAATATGGAACAGTAATGGATGAATCTCAAAAAAAAAAGCCTTGTAACAACTCATAAAAAATTAGCAAAATAGTTATAAAGCAGGATAATGATAACACTGGCAAGACTATATTTTTGAGGTCAGAAATTCTGTCAAAAAATTGGGGTTTTTGCTGGTATATTTGCCTTCTGTAGGTAACACTTTCTAATACTACTTTGATTTCAAAAGCATTTAAACTTTCTCCTCACTTTTGTGAAAAATTTAGGTTGATTCATTTTTTGGTAATTCAAGCTACTTTATTCATCCTTAATGGTTAGGGAATGAGATGAATAATCAGCTAATCATTTTCAAAAGACGAAGAACAGATTGCCCACTGTTCTTTGGCACTGGGAACATTGCATGTCGTGCAAAGCCTTGCTAGCATCTGCTTAAAAATATGAACATGGGTGTATAATGAATTGAACTGTGCTTGAATCAGCCCCTTTCAATGAGCAAATGAACACTTTAGAGAAAGTCTGGAAAGAGTTGTGGGTTTTTTTTAAGACCTTGGCTTTGTCACGTCACTGCTAGTTGTTAGTTTAAAAAGAAATTGTTAAACCAGGAAAATGAATGCGTCCTTAAAACTTTCTCTTTTCAAGTAGGAAGCATCTGATTAACTTCCGAAAAGAAAAATACACCTATTAAAAGACTTTTATTCTTTTTTTACAATAAAATAAAAAGTGATTATATTTTCTTAATTTATTCTATTCATATTTTAGTAATAACAATAATAGTAGAGGGCAATTCGATAATGTAACAACAGGTAGACAGAAGAGGTTTGGTGTCTTCTGTTTATTATTTTGTCTGAGTATTTTTCTCCCCATACTTTATATTTCTTTTAACCTGTGTATTTTTTTTACAGCCAATCATAGTAAATCAGGTTTTGTTAAGTAGAGCAATACATTGTATTCTAAGACCTGATTCTGCCACCATATCATCAGAGAAAGATTCCTCATCCTTTGATGACTCCTGGAAGAATCAAGGACTTAATTAAGTTATGATTATAGGAAAAGAACAGGATGAAGTGCCTCCACCTCTTGCTACTTAAAAAACGAATCAATGGGATTGAGTTCACTATCAAAGGCTTTACTGAGTAGGAACTGAAGTGAATTAGCAAATAGGATCTATTATAGCTTTTGCAATCCGGTGAGAGTTGGTGTAAAGAAGTTTTTTTACCTGTTAAAATTTCATTAAGAAGCATAAAACCTTCAATAAATAAAACAAAAGGTATGAAACTTTTTCTGCGCCTAAACAAAATATTTATGTGGGGATGAATTTCCCTCACCCTCCAAAAGCAAAGGAAGGTTTTCACTCAGACACACTGGTGTAGGAGGCCCTATGGACCTTTCAAAATAAGACTTTATAATTTGAAATTACCATTTCAACAATTCGTGAATATAAATTCCAGTTGTTTTGCTGATAGATAGTGAAGGGAGCCAGATTGCTCCTCATAGAGGAACGACAAAGTTTGACTTATTGTTCTGTTTCTTTTGGCAGTACTGCTGATTTACTTAAAGTTATCAATAATCACAGTTTATATAGTCCTCTGACAGGAGGATTTCAACAATTTTAGGTGAAAATATAGGTATGTCTTTATTCAAAATAACAATAAATATTTTACCCCTGAAAACATTGAGAGTTACTTATTTCTGAACATTTTGTTAGGTGTTTGGAGCCTGAACCATAGTCTGAAAGATGGCCTCTCTTCCAAAGTCACAAGATTATTTTTTCAGGAAATTATGTTGGAATTTATTCCCATGCATTCTAAATGGAATTTTATCTATAAAATGAATTCTGTACACTGAAGCGTTGTTTAATCATTAAGGCTCTAAACAGATGGAGTCATGAAATTTGAGTAGACTAGCAAGGTCTAGTCCTCTTCAAAAAAGGAATAAAATTTCAAATTAATTCCAAAAAAGGATCGGAAAAATATAATCTACGGTATTACAGCACAAATAAATCACTGGTCTAATTGAAAAGTGAATTTTTTGTCCTGTTTCCTTCCAGCTCAGCTGTGTTGCTTTCAGAAAGAAGCTGCTGTACTGCAATGAAGCCCTTGTGCATACAGATGGCTGTGTTTCCTTATAGGCACAAACAGCTGCACCCATGCTTTACAATCATATCAGCACTTTCTAGTAATTATCTTTTCAATGAATTCTGATTATTCTCAGTTTTTCACACTAGAAAGCCATGGAGGTTTATTTTTTTGTTCATTCTGTAGAATTCATTTTAAGTTCAAAGTTTGATTGTGCATGTATGGCGCACATACACAGAAATTGCAAATATGCAGAGTAACAACACAACATTACGACTAAACACTGGAAATTTTCAGAGCCCTCATAACTGACTGCCCATATAGTAAACCCATATAGTTTACTTCTTATCATAATATTTAACTAGAAAACTATTATATTTTTCCTCATCAAGTTATAAATAGAATAAATTACAGTATAAAAACAAATTCTGAGTGATGAAGACATATGACAGTCTTTTCTGATCAGGAGACCAAAACATAACTTCTAAAGTCCTTAAATTTTTCATGGAACGTGCCTGAGTAATGTAGTCAACATACAAAGGAAGAGCTAGGAAAAATAAACAATAGTACTAATACTAATAATAAAGAGAAATTGAAGTTGCTCAAATAATATATCACAGATCCACAGAATATTCTGAGTTGGAAGTGACCCACAAGGATTATAGAGTCCAGCTCTTAAGTGAATGACCCATACAAGAATCAAACCCACAACCTCATTAACACTATGCTATTTATTAGCACCATGATGTGCTTGTCACCAACAAACACTATAAGAAGGTGCATGTCAAACTAGGAAAGGGTTCAATATCTCAATTATTCTGCCTAAAGAAATGGAAAAAAAATTGAGACAACTATTTAGCAAGTGGCATTCCTGCTATTTAGAGTATGTGTTTTAATGGTGTTTCTTGACGTTGTAGGTGTGTGTAGCTCAACAAATTATGTTTTTGAAAATGGTTGTATATTAACTACAACAGCTACAGACATTATTATCTAGTCAGCATTCAGATGGCATCCTCTGTTGTTAAAGCTTGTATATTTAAACTATGAGAAGTTAATCTCATGTGCAAATCTTCATATTGTTTTGGTAAATGGTGACAGGAATAATTTCACTTCTGAAAAATTAATAGAAAAGATGAAAAGAATTAATCTCATAGAGCTATGGGAAAACATTCTGTGTTATGTATTTTATTATCCTTCTGCTTAAATTAACTCCTTTTTCTCTCATCTGGGTTGATATGTCATAATCATGACACTAATGAAGCAATACAGATTGCTGTGCTCATGCTATAAATCTCATATCCAGAAAATGTGGTTATCAAGACCTACTGCTGAGATTTTAGGGTTTGGCAAAAGGACTGCTGTCGTTTCAACAAGTCTGTTATGTATTCTGTAAATTTTATAATGAAATAAGTATCTAGTTGAGTATGATGATAAAATAAGTCTATTCTCTGGGGAAAATAAAATGTAGCTATGAAGTTCTGTTGTCTCCTGATGGTGCAATAAGTAAAATGTTTGGGCTTTTTTTTTTCCATCAGGTAGAAGATTTTGATGACTGGAATCTTCAAGAGTAAAGTATAGGATATCTTTTAATACATCATCACCAGTCCAGTAAGAACTTTAATAACCTTAATTAACTCTTCTGTTCATGAAGTTTGATCAAGACAGTAATGTTCTGAATCTGCAATTGTTTTATTAACACTTAGAGGAACTATGTTTAAACTCAAATTATTACCCTACCTCTGAATAAATAATTCAAGAGTCTTAAAAGAGAACTATGTAAAAATTTCTCCTGTAGTAGAATGTAGCAACATTATTACTGGTGGAATAGCGGAGATTTTAAATACTGGAATGCTTAAAAAAGAAAAAAAATCTAATTTTCCTGCAGTGTTTCGTACAAATCAGATTAAAAAGTATTTCTTCATATTTCTTTCCCATCTTCCAGCCCAATCTGGGGCTTAGCTTCCTCTCCTTCCTAAGTGAGTGCCATAAAAAATGTCAAAAAATACAGTAATTAAAATGTTCTTTTCTTCAAGATTCTTATACATTGACCCTTTCCCTCCTCTTCATTTCCACTACTCAAAGGTATTATCAAATCTACAGAAAAAAAAAAAAAAAACCATTGCTCATATTTAGATGAAGAATGATGGTAGATACCACTACTCACACTGCCAAACACAAAATATATCTCATACCCCTCGTACCAGTATGGATTACAGAGCTGAGCATTTAGACACCAAGATTTACATACACAACCATCTGGACAATTAAAAAACCTGAAGTTTGTCATTCTCGTGCAACTGATAATAATTGGACACCTAGAGATTATGATACCACTAATATTTGCCAAATTAAAAAACACACTATAATACAAACATGTAAATACACATGTATGTGTGGGCATCTGATAGGTATATTTTCTCTGAGTATAGAAAATCCAGGGTTATTTGTCCAGATATTTCCCAACACAGCTAGATTAGCATAGCTGCCTTAGTTAAGTCAGGTAAATCGTCTTAAAAGGATGCTTGTAAAGCAGATATTTAAGATTCAGTGGTTTAAATTTATAAATGTATACCACTGTAATGATTCCTTAATAAAAGATCTATACAATTTTGAATTACTTTTTTTTTTTTTTT
>VYXF01011158.1:51254-85774 GCA_013397295.1 Polioptila caerulea
TGATAGCATAGACCACTCCCCACCCCCCACCCTGCCCCATGCACACACATGCATAGAGAGTACAGAGATCCTTGCCAGAAAATAATCAAGGTAGAGTTTAATGAAGAGACATTATTACAGCAGGCACAGGGCATGGCCAAACAAGCAAGCTCTTTAGCCTCTTCTTAAATGCAAATGGACCTTTTTTTTATTCCTTTTATCCCTCTGTTTTCTTATACTTAGTCCCCCACAATGAACTCAAAGTTCTTTTTTTCCACCTTTGGTGTCTCCTTTAAGCATTCCATAGTTACTTCTGTATAATCTCCAGATGCTTTTTTCCCTAAATCCCACAATATATCTCATAACCCTTTCCATTATTCTGAAAGATGGCAAGGTGGTCTGGAAAGCTGGTTCTGATGATTCATCCTGATGGGTTTCTTGTGTTAACAAGTCTGATGGGTCTGCTGGAATAGAGCCTGGGAGTGGCTTGGACAAGGCATTCATTCCTTAGGAGTCTGCAATTTGGTTTCTGCCTGCTGTTGTGTCCCTGTGCATTTCTGGGTTTATGAAGAACCTTTGATGGGGTGGTAGCTCTCCTATGTGGGCCTGGGAGCAACAAGGACAGGTTATTAAACAAGTTATTGTTCCTGTACTTGTTTCTCCTGCCTTCTTTTTTTGTGTGCAGATGAGCTTCTCATAACTTAACCCAACATAAACTCACTTCAAAGGTTTCTGGTAGCAGGACTTTGCTAAAACACTTAAATATTCTATAAGTTTTGCTGACAATGTATGTTTTGGAATCTGTCAGAGAATGATATTCAATTTTGATATTGTATTTAAGATGCTTATCAGTCTGTTTTTTTGCATAACTAAGGGAATCTAATGAGCAGCCTTGGACTCTTCCTAAAGTAAAAATGTAGCTGACTTGTTACATTCAGGAAAGAAAGAGGTAACGTTATAGAAATATTTCCTAAAAATCAAGGTCTTCTAACTGTGCTACTGTGACAACTGCACATGCATATGCAAAGCTGAGATATAGAGGTACTACTAAGTAGTAGTGTTTAATGAAGCAGTACAACATTTTTGGTTTTAAATATATAGAACAATATATTAAAATATCAAAGATGAAAATGACAAATGTGTTTTATGCACAGAAAACAGTAGACTTCCCCTTACATGTATTACCATACTGACCATATGAAATTAAATAGGGTGCTATAAGTGCAATTTTTTTCATTCTGTGCATATAAACACACAAGACTCTTATCTATTCTACTGTGTATATTGTGCTAGTGGCTGTTGTCTGGTCAGCTGGTATCACTTTGCATATTCTGCAATCCAGTTTGGCTCTGGTCAACATCCCATCAGTAGAAGAGTTCAGGTTGTTGTCCTCTATTTTTCAATGTGTCAATAGTATGGTAGTATGCCAAACAGTGTTCTCCTGTACACTACTTTGAACTTTGAACTTTGGAACAAGTATATTAATGTGTAAATCTGTACGGTTAAATAACTCCACTTTCCAGTTCAGGCCTTGGTCCTGATCCCTGACTCTCAACACTATACAAACATTTTTGAGTCTCATTTTTATAACAATCTTTGAGAATTATGAAGATAGTCTCAGGGCATTTTTGAGAAGACAGAGGGACGTGCCCAAGCAAATTCTGGATCAGAGAGAAAGGCTGTCTGATCAGTGGTAGCCACCCAATGTTTTCGGGGGTGAAGGATGTTTAATCTGTTTCAACCACAAACTTGGGGATATGCTAATTAGATTTAGTATACTGTTTTCTTGATTTAAATATTTTGGTGAAAACTTGATTTGATTACTGTATAAAAAACAGGTTATGTGTGTTTTGATCCATTTCAGTAGTGAGTACTGGTCCCACTTTGCACAGTAGTTGTATTTAACAGGAAAGAAGTGTGTGAAATGGAGCAGGGAATCTTGTCCACAGTCACTGCATGCTAGCAACCTATCTATTTTGAGGCCATGGATATTTTCTTTTATTAAAAATTCATTATATTCTACTTTGATACAACTTGGAAATTCCTAGATCTGACTGATTTAAATTAATCTGAATTATATAACCTTCTAAAAGAACGTGTAGTAAATTTATTTAGTTTCTGATGGGATCTTCTGTACTGGTTCCCAAACTACACTAAATATTGACAATTTAAATCAGTTTTATCTTTTCTCTTAATATTTGCCCACACTCTTATTTTTTTTGACCCTGACAACTTCCATCTGCTCTTAGAGAGTTTTTGTGTACTTATATGTCAACATTTCTTAGCATCTCATATTTATTCTTTTTGCTTATGCTTTTTCAATAATATATGAGTTATTTTTCCCAAGTTTTATGTTCTACTTTGCATTAACAACTATGCAGTAACAAAATGACCATCTGAAAATGTTTCTCAGAATTCTGCTTACTCAAAATGAATTTCTAGCCTCTTAAGGCTTATTAATATTTGGAATCAGACCCCACAAATGTCTCAAGAAAATAGACAATAATTTTAGAAACATTCTCATGTATTTATTCAGTTAATACTCTCTTAAAGGGTCTGGAAGGACTAATGTTACAATGGTGTTTGGTGTGTTTTCTATCCAAATTGAGATTTTCTAGGATGAATAGACAGACATAGCATGAAAATATTCACACAGCAAATTCTGCCTTTTTCTTATGCCCATATTATAAAAGTATTTGCACTTTTAGAGACAATAAGTAGTGGTACTTAAAACACTTGTGTGTCTTCTTGTCTTGTAATTGTTGATATAAAATGAGAAAATGAAATATTGTTTTAATTAGCGAATTGTAACCGTCAAAAGAACCACAGGCATATAATTGCTTTACTAGAAGGCTGGCATAGTTCAAATCAATTCACTCAAACACCTGCTAACAAGTACTTACTGCCTTTAAATAATAAGATGTGCACCTGCCACTTGAAATACAAGGACAGGAATGCTGCCATTTAAAAAATATTTTTATTGTTTTAGAGTACCTATCTTTTTCAGAAAATTAGAAAAGATAGTAACAGTTACTGAAGAAATTTTTTGTGACAGAAATATTAAAAAAATTGTCCCTGTCAAATGAAAAAGTAACACCTTCACTTGCCTATGTATAAGTAGCTAAAGACATAATTTTGTTTATGAAAAAGACCTCAGTACTAAAAAAACCTCTGTAATTATGGCATCCATCATACAAATCATAACTCCATTTTTTTCCAATAAAAAATTTAATTATTTTTATAGTGTTGACACTACTATTAATATCATTAATTGCAACCAAAAATCCCCCCTGCCAACAGAATAAAATGCATCTCTTTCAGATGTGTGTTTTTTCCAGTGAAGTAGAGAAGGTAGGTACACACACAGGATTTTGTAAAGAATTTTATGCATGAACCAGTAATTCTTTGTCAGCTTCTGAAGAAATACAAATATGTAGGGTCTTGAGTTGTATTCAAGTCTAGAGAAACACATCTAAAATGAGATATATTTGTCCAGTGTGTTCTACAAGCAATTCACCTGATTTCCTGCTTTGTCAGTATTTCGAGCTCAATGCAGTTGTATATTTGCAGATGTCTAGTGGTAATGAAATGAACTTAAGACAAAATTAAACTTCATCTGCCCAGCCATTTCAGGTGAGGTGGGCTATCCTATCAAACCGCTAACTACTTCCCAGAAGATTGCAGCATTCCTGCAAATCCTGATTTTCTGTCTAATAATGTTCTGTGGTCTTGAACATCCATCATACCTCAACGAGCATCAGTGTTTTTATCTAGCATTAACTTTGCCAACATTTCTACCAAGCTGCTAATGCCCTACAAGTAATTTCTGTGATGAATCTGTTTAAGAAAGCTTTTTACTTTACTGCCTGTATTTGCTGCAGGATTGATTAATTTGATCACACATACTCTGGTGATTTAAAATGATTGGGGCACTCTGCCTAGAAGCCAGGTTTCACTCAAGATAAATCCTTCCCTTGATATTCTCATATATACCAAGTACTATCTTCTTGTCCTGTATCAGATATCCTAGGGAAAAGTCAAATGGCAAAAAATATTGATTATGTATGCACTTTTGACTAAACCATTAGTGCTACTTGTGCTGCTTGGATTATCCAAAATAGATTAAGCAGAAGATTTATGTTAAACTTGTACACTTTTGGAGCAGCTGTTAGAGGAGCAGCTGTTGGAGACCAGCCAGGTTTCTGTGACTGATCCTCATCTAGAGACCAAATATAAATACCTAGGCCTTGACTGTGTTACTTGTAGAAAAATTGTGTCCACTGCCATTCAACAGATCCTAGAATATTATTCCTTTTTGAGAGTCAAGTGCTTTCCACAAATCTTGATTCAGATCTGCCAGGTTCAGTGGATTTCTTTGAAATTATATTTCTTCAGAATATGCAATAGAATGTTGATTAAATTTTGATATGTGTTGGAAATGTTAATTGTAACCTACTGAAACTGCACACCAGGCATGAAGACACATTTTTTAAAAAACAGACTTAACACCATTTTAGATATCTAGAATATTTTACTTGATTACCATCCTCCTTTCCAGAGTAGAATAGACCTGTATGCCCTCCTGCAGGTATCTCAGGTACCTACAGAGCAGGCATGAGATTTCTGTACATGGCAACTGGCTAAATTCAGTGTTTAAGAACAGATGTTTAATCCCACATGAGATACTCTGAAATTCAGACAATTTTTCAACTGGCATTAGAGCAATAAGTTGGTCTACATATGGTAGTATCTACTAATGTACTTACTCTAAATTTTCTTCATTGGCAATTGAGAGGAAGAAGAAATTTTAGAATGCAGTTTGTCATACTTAAGGTAGATGAGGTCTATCAGGAGACAAAACATGAGATGGTGATGTTCCCTTGCCACTCAGAGTCTAATGGTATCCTAGGCTGCATTAGGAGTGATGTCAGAAGACTGAAGGAAGTGATCTTCCCCCTCTATTTAACACTGTTGAGGTCACACTTGGAGTCCTTTGTCTGCTCCTGGGCTTCTAAGTGTAAGAGACATGGACATATTTGGAACATCTTCTGTGTGAGAAAAGGCTGATAGTGGGACTGCACAGGGAAGAGAAGAGGAAGAGAAGAGAAGAGAAGAGAAGAGAAGAGAAGAGAAGAGAAGAGAAGAGAAGAGAAGAGAAGAGAAGAGAAGAGAAGAGAAGAGAAGAGAAGAGAAGATTTGGATGGATCTTTTCAGTGTATACAGAAACCTGAGAGGAAGCTGGAAAGAAGACAGGGCCAGATACGTACAGAGGTGCCCAGTGACAGGTCAGAAGGCAATGGGCACAAGTTGAGTCAGAGGATACTCCCTCTGAATATCAGGAAGAACTTCTTCACTGTTAGTATGACTGAATTCTACCGAGGATGCTCAAGAGAGGTTGTGAAGACATCTGGAAGTGGTCCGGGACAGGTAAATCTAGGTGGCCTTTCTTAAGCAGAGTAGTTGGACCAGATGACCTCCAGAGATCCCTTCCAACCTCAACCAATCTGTGATTCTGTGATCTTGTTCTCTCCAATGGAATTAAATGACACACTCAGGTAGTTATCTCGGTTCCAATATTTAAAGTATCATAAAGATAGGAGAATTACACCTCTATTTCTATTTAAATGTTTGTTTCTTCTAAATCACAGTAGTATGAAGATTAGAGAAGCAGATATATGGTGACTGTCAAAACAAGTCAGTAGCTAATATAAAGATTTTCCAAATTAAGCAAAAACTTTCAAATATTTTGTATCCATCCTGTTCCAATTTTCTTACATAAATATTCTTACTTTCACTCCTTTTTCCTTCTTCCTCATGACAGCAAGTTCTAAAAGCTAGTCTTTTATTCACTGCTCTCAAGTGGATTATTTTTTCAGGTAGTAATTAAGGTTGCAGCAAACAACCACCTGCTTCTCAGATAAGCCAAAACACCCAAAGATTTTATTCTTCATATCATAACAGTGTGAAAGATTTTGAGATGCTTGCAGACATGGCTTTGAAATACTGCCAATGTAGTTCTATAAAATGAAGTGCAATTATTTGAGATTCAAAAGCCTGTTTTGTTGTTTAAGACATAACATAATTCTGCAATTTGATGATAAAAGAATGTATCCACAAGCAAGACCTAGCAGGAATTGTCTTTGTCAGCAGAAAAAAAAACATTGTAAAACTGAGAGGACAGTGGAAGGGGAATAGGGGGAGGGAAAGGGGAGGGAAGGGCAAACTTTCTATTCAGTTGAAGTCAGCAAGGAAAATACTGGTGGAGGAAGCAAAGCTCAATAAATTAGTAAAGGTTCTAGTTTAACTCTCAATCAGAACATCCAAGGCTTGTAAACCACTATAGTATACATTTACCCTTAAAAACAGTATAAATAAGTACACACAAGCAAACTAACCAACTAACTAAATAAATAATTAAAAAAGTGAAATCCTTCATCATAAAGATGATAAGAGTTTCTTGCAGGTGTAAATGAGATCAGTTTTATATTCAAGAACTATAATTATATTTTCAGAATTTTAAGTTACTCTTTATGACTTGCTGTTTGGAGGATAGATCAGCAAATCAGTTTGTCTGTATATTGATTTACTGATACACTTTGAACTAACTTCTCATTAGACATCACCACAAAATCCTAAAAGCAATATCATCTTAGAAAATGTAAATTTCACAAAGATATTGGAAAAGAATAAATACTTCACTTGGAGTCATTTTGTATGCTTTATAAAGCCTTGAAAAGGCTTAGCTTAGTGCCATAATGATATTTGTGTTCTTTAGAAAAATGTCAGCCATGCTCCTGAATAACATATTGTGTTTAAATTAAATTTAAATTATGAATTTAAGGCAGTCTAAATTTTAAAATTTCAATTTTTTTGAAAATTCAAATTGATTAATTTTTTATTCACAATTTTATCTTGACATTGTTTTGGCAGATTGATGTCCCTTAAAAAAAATAATGTTCTATTTCCCCTATGAAGCACATTCCACTTTCGTGTAAACATAGGAACTGTGATTTAAGCCATGCATTTAATACTTAAAGTATTAAGCAATAATATTCAGCTTATTTAAATTTCTTTAATAAAGATTACATGACTCTAGCTTCAATTATCTATTTTTCTTAAGGCTCTCAATAGAATAAGAAACATTTTTTGTTGCTCTCAATGGTAATTTTATTTTTCTTTAGTTAAATTTGCTCACTCCTCTAGAGACACAATGGGTTGGGGATTTTTTTACAGACTGAATAACCCTTTCACAATCAACTCATTTTGAGCCTAAGGCATAGCAGGCAAACTAAAAACACTTCACTTTGATGCTGCTTCCAGAAACATGACCTATAAACCACAAAATTTTCTACAATAGCTGCCTGGCACCAATCTCACAGCCTTTTTCTTTCCTTGGGCTTTGATATGTCCTGAGAATAATACACATAATTCATGCCTCATATCAAAGAGTGTTAGAAATCAAGGACTTACCCTTTCAGTATTTAGCATATCTGCATCTGAAAATATGTGGTTTATTCTATAAAAGATACACTTTATGGAAACCACGATTGTCTTATTTTTTAAAACAGGCTAAGACAATACTTGCAAAGGGTTACAAGCATACAATTATGATTGTGGGGCATAATTTCATTAATCTGGAAGCTGTAAACATTAAAAAAATGCAATTAGTTGTCTGAAACTCTTGTAAGGTTATTTTGTTTGTTCGTTATGAGAACTAATCCAATATTCTGTCTATACTGTTTCAGAATTGTCTGCTTGTCTCCCCCTTTTTTTTTTTTTTAATATATATAAATATATTAGGTAACAGGAAGTCACTATCAAAAGCTTGCATCTTGCCAGTACAACTCATGTGTTATGGACAAAGTATTTGTCTCACTCTGCTCTTGATGCCTTTTGCTAATATACTGGTTCAAACACAAAATGTGGAGGGTATTATTCCTTCTACACTGATTTCTAATCTTTCTTCATTTCTGCCTTCAAATATGATATAAATACGTAACTAGAGAAACCTTGTTCTTCTGACAGGTCCTTTTAGACAGCAAATCTAATACTCATCTTGAGTGTAGAGGATCTAATTTATTGAGATGCCCAGCTCATGCATTCTGAGAGACGTAGCATTGATTACCAATATCAAAACATATGATATATGTCCACTAAATTTCTGGCACTGAATTATGAAAAATTATTAGGCATTTCAATTTCGTGCTACGAAGATGTAACCCATAGTGGTTCATGTAAATAAATTCTCTTCTGTATTGTTCCTTATAATTGTGGTGCCTGGAGAGGCTACCTAGAACAGAGGCTAGACAGAGTTAAAGGATTAAAGTAAGTATTTCTCAAAAGGCCTTCAAAGGATACACCCAGGGCAGTGCAAGAACCTGGCCATGGCTCTGCCCAAGGTGAACCCAAGATAGACTCCACGAGTTTTCACACTTTTATAAGTTTTGGTCCATTTACATGTTGGGGTTAATTATCCAATTAAATATCCAATTATAGCCTCAGGTCATGAAGTCCCATCCTCCCAGATTGCTCTCCTCAATTCACTGTTGTTTACACTTTGGGGCGTGAAGCTGCAATGGTGTCCTTGGTTCTCAGGCTGAAAAAGGATTGTTCTGTCTAACTAAACTGTGAGGATAAATTGCTAACACTTTATATGAAATTCAGAGTTCTATGCTAATGCAGTACAGAATCTGGAAAACATGAGAGCTACACTTAAGGCATCATTTCCCCCCATTGCATCAATTGCAACCTCAGGAGGTCTGGGTTGTTATATGAATTCTTACACAATGAAGAATATATTCATGCCTCTTTCTTTCAGTCACAATACAGCAACATTTTGCCTTGAATCCAGTAACAAACAGATGTTGGTAGACATAAAACAGACCTCCAGTTTTACATCAAGTAACATTCCTCTATCACAAAAGAATGCTTTAAGAGTACATTATAAAGCATTTGCAAAATATTATGTTGCATATAAAAAATGGAAGGTTTTAAAAATATAGAAATATTTTGCTTACTGAGAACTTGAAATGTAGCAATGTTTATGACTTGGCTTCATAGAACTAAATAAATTTGTTATGATTCTATTTAGAATAAAGAAAAATGCATTTAGTCTGAACATGTTTTCATATTCTTTACAGAAAAATAAGTGCTTAAATATTTATGTAATCTGCTTCAGGAATATAGCTTTTTTCCTTTTTATTCTTAGATTTTTTTCCCCTTCCTATATCAGTATTCATTTTCTTTGTCCTAGATAAGTTTTGCTACTAACCACTAGACTAAAAGTATTACCACCTAATAATGTGCCGTTTTCCATAATGGCTTTTATTTTCTTTTATTTATCATATAAGTTCAAGGGCAAAAATTATATATATCAATATGAATAGGTCTTAATCAAAAATGACAGTCTTCATTTAAACCTAATTCTGTTGTTAGCTGATCCAGTAAACATGGCAAGATCAACACCTGGAACTGAAAGCTAGTATGACTGTTTTCTAGTTCTGCCATGTGGAACTGTACTTTTAACTACTAAGTGTATAGTTACTTTTACAAATACCTGTTCACCTCCAAATTTTCTGTTTCACTGTATCTAAATCATAGTAGTTTGGCTTCCAGTACCTTAGACTTAGCTCTCTAAGTCTGAGAGTTTGTGCTGGATTATTCCAGCCATATAAGGTTGAGGTTTTTATCAATTGCTACATTAGCTGATAAATTTAATTCGAACATTCCTCTCTATTTTTTTTTTAATTTTTTTTTTTTTTAATTCTACATAGGAAACTTAATTGTACAGTCAAAACTATTTGGTTCATTCTTGCTGCTTGCTTCCTACCAGTGACCACAGCAACGTGGAAGTTTATCATAGCAGGTACCTTAGGACTGGAAAAGTCTGTGTCCTAGGTAGCTTCCAACTGCAGGCATTTGCAAGTGATCCCTCAGGCATCTTTGTTCAAACTCATTCCAGTTTTCCCTTCACTTGGCATTGAAAATAAATGAACTGGAGATTAGACTAAAGTCTTCAGGCTATTAACTCAAAGCTAAAAACTTTACATTATGGACTTACTGGTAGTTCTCCTGTGTGTCTTCATTTTTTAAAGTATTATGCATCAAGACATTCCCATATCACAGAAGGAAAACAAATAAATGATTGGTTAAGACAGTAGATCCCCTCAGGGTCTTTGTCAGACCTGGATATGCTGACCTGAATTTCTGTCCTAGAATTTTAATCTGGCATCAAAAGAAAAGCTTTGGGTTTTAATATATTTTGTATTGCCTTATTATCTGTAAATTTAACCTTAGAATGTTTGCCACCTAGAAGTTTTTTGCTAAATACTCTTCATTCACCATTTATTTCCATCAAATACTTTTTTTTCTGCCTATCTCATGATACTTTAAACGCATAATAAATAAAATTTAACTGAACAGAATTAGACTGATTGAGCTCTTGACCATATATTGGAAGACAGCCTCCAAACTTTTTTTTCCTTAGTTAATATGCTGGATACAAGTACTCATAACAGAATAATTTTTCTTTTTAGTATTGCTAAATATATTGAGTATACTACAATTATAGCAGTATGACAATGCATCATACCTAGAAAAGGGAAATAGGAAAAAAAATCTGATTCTAGTTAACTATTGCTGGTTCATAACGAGCTATCAAGGCTTACCTTCAGATACAAAATCTGTTTTGAGTATAAATATAAGCAGACATTGAAGTGTTGGCATTTGGTATGTATAAATAAATCTCAGTTCAACAAAACAAAGCATTTCAATGTATACACTATGTCTACAAATTTAAGCAAGACAAATAAAGTAAGCACTGTTGAGCCAGGGCCACAGTCAGCTAACTTTTAAAATAAAGTGTAATAGTTTTGTTCACAGAATAATACAGACTAAAAGGTACAAAGTTAAAAGCATAAGAAATTTAATCATAGAAGTGTTGCAAGACATTAAATCATATTGTTATTCTGTATTTTGCACACAATGGCACCAGCAGAAGAATAATCATAATGCACACACCTATCAACATAGAATATTCCTTACCTATTCATGCACATTCAGATGCTTAATAATTTAACCTATAGTAGCCTCCTATTTTCGTGCTTTAACTGTTGATATCTGAAATCATGTCTGTAAGGCATAATTCTACATGTTTTTAGAAAATTGTTGAAAATTCCAAGCATAGAAATTATTGTAGTATAAAAGATATATTCCAATACTCTCTGATTCCCATTTCCTTTAAAGCCTTTTAGGTCTTAGACTTGGACTAATGAACCATTGTTTTAGAGAGGGAATAGCCCATGGCTAAAAGGCCCCTCTCTTCCTGAAAGCTGAAGTCGCATTGGCAAAACTCTAAATGATATGATTTAAATTTTTTATCAAAAGCAAAGATTAATAAAACTAAATGTCTCAGTGGAAAATATATTATCTGTAATAACTTGTTAATGAAGTGCAATTTGCATGAATATAAATCTTGTGAAAATGGTATGTGATACTAAAATTCAAATAAATATTTAGGCTTTCTTAGTTGAGCCTATATACAAATTACTCATGTACTTTATTTTGACAGAAGTGGTCCCTACAAGATGTACCAAAGCCACCTACCAATTTATAATATTAGTGACATTGTTAAAAAAGTAGTAATCTTATGAAGTGAGTCCATCTATAGATACTTAGGGCGGACAAATATAGATAGCACCTGTTTCTGAAACTCAAGGGGCTGTATACATAATTAAACAAGATAGGCAAACAAATATCCTTACAGAGAGTTTATAATTATACCTTTAATTTCATTGGAACTTTTTTGTTTGTTTGCAGCAATTAAAAATGTTCAGGAAAGGGACCAGATTTGGTTTTGGGTTTTTTTTTAAATATGTGCTGATTTTTACTGAAAATTCTCTACAGATAAGAGAAAGACCTTTAAACTTATTTTCTTTTATTTTCACTTTCTTTTTGTGTATCTCAATCCAATAAGAACAATCAGTTTTAATGAGCAAAAATCTAGCAGTTTAATGGCTCTAGGCAGACAAATAATGAGGGAGAAACTGGTAAAATAAAAAAAAATACAAGTAAGGGTGAACTGTTTATAAAACTGTGTTCCACCGAATGCCAACAGAACTCTTTTCATAATGGTAGTTTTGTAGTTTTATAGTTTTATTTGCTTGTGTTATGTGCAGTGATATCAAATGTGAAAAACAAGTCAGAGCCAAAGAAGTTTTACTTTTAATTCTAGAAATGGAGTGAGACTAATATGAAATATTGTAGAGGAGCTGCCTGTAAAAGGCTTTCATCTTTTCTCTTAAGGTGTATTAAGGTAAGACTAGAACTGTGTTTTAAAAAAAAATGGAAAGACAACGACATTATTTCTGATGAAAAATACACATGCTTTACTAATTATTAGCTAAGAATACTAACATGGGCCATTAATCGCAGAAAGGGAAAAGGATGAACTGATGGAATGATTGAAGACAGTGCCGTCTTGACTATGATATTTGTAAGTCAGGACTGATCTTCAAGGACAATCTCTGCAAATTAAAAGGTACATTTTGAAGTGCATAAAATCATGCATCCATGGCTGAAGGATAGCAAGGGTGGACAAGGAATTTCAGGAAAGATTTAATCAAAAAATGAGCAATCCCAGAAGGTGAAAGCAGGGATGAGCAACCTAAGAGGAACAGAAAGATCCTGAGCATAAACCAGGGCTTAGAAATGTGAAAAATAAGGAAGATTACTCTAAGTACCTTGATTATAAAGGATTTCCACTCTAAAGCCTGCCCTTTGGACTCCCAGGCCTCTGAACGTCCAAAGATGCTCTTTGAGAATGTGAAATAAGTAAAATTAGGATTATTTATGCAAACTATACGCAAAGAAGTCCAGAGAAGATGCATCCAGCTGTGATGAGGGATCCACTAGATGAAGTGTCAGTTGCCTGCCAGTCTGAAATTATGGCTGAATCCTAAGGATCTTCAGTTAAGTTTAGACAGATTGCTATTACTAAGAAGTTAATGTATTAAAGAACAACCTTAGGTTAATGTCATCAGCATTTGATTAAATTCTTGAGGTAGTTTACTTTTCTCTTCATACACAGATGATCTATTCCTTTATGATTCAAAATACATGTTACGATTGTTCTAGATTTGAAGTCAAATTCATGGGATTGTAATTCTTCAGGGGATATGTATTTGCAAAAAATATTTGCAATTTCCTAGTAAGGCAGCAGATGACATTGATGATTTTGTAAAATGTCCTTACTATTATTCTATAAATGAACTATTAGTTTTTAATATTAAGCAATATGAATGTTATCTCCATCTGTCTTTCACAAATACAGTTATTCCAGTCTTTTCTGATAGGTGTTTATGCTCATGCATTTTAACATGTGGACAAATATTACCTTACATATGTTAGGTAAAATACTAGTTCTGTAGTTTGTGTGTATTTGGCTTAAACTCCATCCTATTTTATCTACTGTGACTGGTCTCACCATTAGTATCTTTTCTAATTTATGAATCTGAAAAGTTACACATGGTTTTCTTTGTTCAACAAAATAATTGGGCATTTTTACTTTATTTTTTACATTTAAAGCTTCAAAAAATTTGACAATTCAAATATTTCAAATACATGCTTTTCTATTACATTTGCTTTACATACATTTTATATCTCTGTAAGGTATTTATTCAGTCCTGCCCTATTACATGCTTTGCTTGCAATTTGGATAGATGTACTGGATAATATTTGTATTTTTATAATAAGAAGTAGCATCTCATAGCAATGTTAAAATTTCTACGATTCTTTTGTTCAAGATTATTCTATTCATGCTTGTGGCCTAAGATAATTTCTTTCATAATTAATTTTTTTCTACTTATGAGTGTCAGAATAAAAATTATGATGTTTGCCACTGTTACAATATACTTCTGAATAGTGTATTAAAGGTTCTATATATTGTCCATTTAATAAAATCATGTGTTTGTATATTGTCTTTCCTAAAATTTGTAAAGATGATAATTTAGAGATTCTCAGTATCTTGTAGAGTCTTGTTATATGTAGACTTTTCATACTTGGATATTGTTCCTGACACTGGGAATTTACAGTCACTGGTGACTTTTGGCTTGAATAAGACAACTCAGATTAACTTTTGTTTTGATTTGGAACCAAAGCTGAGTGTAAAAACAATTTGGTAATTTTACCATGTTAAAGCAATTGACTGAGAACTTTAAGGACTGTCTATTATACTGACATAACAATAGAAATTCTACCCTTTGCAAATCTAAATTTTCAAGCAATAAATATGCAATTTTCCAAAATAAATTAGTTGGATATTATTAAAATAATAATGGCAGGCTGTGAGCATAAAACTCACCTGATGAGGGTTTTGATTCGTAGATGTACAGACGGCTATTGCCTTGATTTCTTACAGATTAAATTATAGGGGCAGACAGCATGTGAAAGGAGAATGGATGACCCAGCCCAGCTTCAGCGTCTTTCTCTTCCAGCTCCAGCCATCCACATGTATCACTCAAATTCTAACTTTCACAATGCTGCTCGTGGTCACAACCTGTGACTTGCTTCTAGCAGTTTGAGGTTTTTTCTAGATTCTTCTTGAAAAGTGGGAAAAAATACTTTTTATTTGCTCTTTATGTTGAGAATTTTCTTTGGAAAACCTTTTCTCTTCTCAGTGGTCTTGATATCCTAATGTACTTAACATTGTAATGGAATCACTCCCTGATGGTGAACACACTTCAGTGAATCATCCACCTTGAAGTGCTTGGCTGAGGCACTTAAATAAAAAAACACAGTTGTCCTTGGAATGTTCTACGAGTGAAGAAAAATAAATCACTTTTAGAGGGAGAATGAGATCTTAGATGGGTTGAACTGTTGTTTGATAGTACAAAGCTGTTTTCTGTTATTAATCACCTTAGTCTCTCTTTTGAGCCCAACTATTCTAATTTATGCACACATTAAGAGCTTAAAATTAAGTGCACTCAGGCATTCAGGCCTCATTCAGATGAAAAATAATTTGAGAGGATAATATTCAATAATCCTATTAAATATTTATATTTTAGACTGTGAAGTGGGAGGAAAAACGTGCAGGAAAAGAGTGTCTATAGGAGGGAAGACGTCTAAATTTCCTGCTCCCTCTTTTAAGTAATTTATTTTTATGCTTTTTTAACTGCCAGATAAGGTTTAAAAACAGCGAGATTCACATAAGACTCACACAAGATGTCTGTCAATAAATAGATTCCAAAAATGTAACAGAGTTAAAATACACCTCTCTAAAAATTAGCAAAACTTAGTATTCCACAATTTTTCATGAAAAAATTTAATCTAGGTAATTTTCCTCATTTCAGCAGACAAACAGTAAGTAACTTTTTACTCTTGCATTCTTTTATCTTTTGTGCTGATTCTGGTTTTCTTAGTTGTTCTCTATAATTGATGAGAATTTTTCTAAGTCCTGGGGTCTCTCTGAATTTAGCTGTAAAAATAACAAAGCACTGATAAATTATGTATCTGCTTAATAACAACAAAGTTTTGCTTAAGTTCATTTCATTATTTCATTTATTGTGTGAATAAGAAAGGAGACTTTTTAAAACCATCAAAATTTTGATATATCATATAATGGTAAAATTTGTAATAATTGTATTAAAGAGAAGCTCAAACAAAAAGCTAAACAAAACAAACAAACAAACAAACACCCACAAAATATCAATATGGTAAAGAGAGGTACCCAAGAAAAATCTTGGGTAAATACACTCCTAATATAAATGAGTAGGACCAGGACAAAGAGGGAATAATCTATTTCTAGTGAATGGCCACTATTTTCTACTCTTCATTGTGAGGTTTCAGGAGTAGTTCAGGTGTTGCTAGGGAAAGCAGAGCTGACGTTTGTATGGTGTTGTGCTGTTATAGGGTGGCACTGTTTTACAGATGACAATCTGTATTCATATTCTGTTGACAACATATAGGAACACATTTCTGTCTGTACATTACACCATTTTTGATTCTGAAGTTCTGATTATATTACTTAACATGTACATCTGTATATTAACTAACAATAATTGAAACTGTGGATGTTATGGAAAATCATTTTCTCCAGATAGGTTCAATCAGTTGGGGAAAATATTTAAAATATCTTTTGATTTTTCATATGCTGATTTTTGTTTAGTCACTTTCAATATATTCAGCTGTTTTATTTTCCCCTATTAGACATTCCTATACTTCACATTGCAGTTGCCCTGTAGGCACCACAGACGTGGCTGTCTCTGCCCAGCTCCCTCAGGGCTCACTTCTCAAAGCAGCTGCGTTCATGATATCTTTCTTTCCTGGGAAAACTGTCCAGGACGTGTCCCTTCTGTGTCGTGAGTGGATGCCTCTGGAAACCACCCTAGAATTGCAGTAGAAATGTGATACAAAGAATAGAAGATGAAAAGAGGGGAATGTTTTTTCAGTATCAATGCCAGAGATGAGTAGATGCTTTCCTCAGAACTTAGTGGTGCAACAGATGAAACGGCTCATGAAAACTCCTTCATATGCAGGTTTCCTATAGGAAATGTTCAAGGCCAGGCTGAATGGGGCTCTGAGAACCATGGTCTGGTGGGTTGTTTGAATTAGATGATCTTTAAGGTCCCTTCTAACCCAACTATCATGTGATTCTATGTCTCTCATGCCTCTTCATACCCCTCCCACCTTCAGCCCAGCCTGGAATAGGCATGGAGGTTCATAACTTCATCAGTAGATTAAGTTACTACTGATTTTGGGGGGGAAATATGAATATGTACTTGGAATATTAGTCACTTGAGATATCCCTGAGGTGGAAGTAAAGGCTTCCAGCAGTAGTGTGTTATTGTCTACAATTCTGTCAATAAGTTTATGGAAAGGAATACAGGAACACTTTTTCCTCATTGTCTCATTTTGCCATTTCTGGATGCTTGATGTAGATACAAACTGTCAGGAAATGAAATTTAGTTTGCCTTATAATAATTGTAAAAAATATATCACAGGTGTTATTAACCTTCCTACTCAAGGGTATAACTTGGGAGTCAGCAACATGTCTTTTAGACTGATTGTTCTATGAATCTCTGCTTTGGATAAAAGCATTTCTCTGTGAAACATCTCATCCACATAATTGGTCTGCCACAGAATAAAAAGAAGTGGCATAAATGAAGTTATATTTTCAATGTGCATGCAGTCTAAGACTATTCTTGTGCTAAGAATTTCCTATTTAGCCCTGTTTTTACTTCTAGAATTTACAAATTTAAAGAATGTTTCTGTAGGTGACTGTTTCTGTTTCTTAAGAAAATAGACACATTTGTTCAACAATATGAACAAAACTTCTAAATGTAGTTTGGTTATTTTTATGCTTCACAGGTGAAGTGCAGTGAAAGAAATATACACCTGTAATATTACCATGTAACATATAAATCTTAAGAACTCTGAATCACAGTCTTTTCTGTAACTGTCCATGATCCACTACTCAAAAGTCCAAAAGTCATTGTTTTATTTTGTTTTCTTAGATAGAAATAGAAAGTACCTACTTTGTTTATTTATTTTTTTTTATTGCTACTATTTTGAATTATTGCTACTAGGTAGCAGTCAAGAGTTTTGTCTTATAAATGCTTCTTTAATAGACTACCACTATTGTTTGTTACCATACTGTAATTATCTACTGTATCATGGTGTCAAGTCTGATATTTGGATAAGAGACATACTTCAGAAATTCCTTTTTTGGTATTTAACATCTACTTAAGAGTTATTATTAAGGAAAATAAAATATGAAGAGTATTTGTCATTATCACTGTTAATAAGATAGCAACTTGTCTTGTTAAGGTTGTTTTCTTAGCATCCATATAGCAGTTTTGCATCTGTTCAATGTTCCTGCAGAAGGAATATGGAAAAATAATTGAT
The DNA here is from genome assembly GCA_013397295.1 of Polioptila caerulea. Lineage (NCBI taxonomy): Eukaryota > Metazoa > Chordata > Aves > Passeriformes > Certhiidae > Polioptila > Polioptila caerulea. The sequence continues at coordinate 69,135 of VYXF01011158.1, forward strand.
GGTGTGTTATTTACATAGTAACTGTCCAAGGATGGTTGCATCCAGCATTTTGCCTATTTTTCAAGTCATTTTTTTCTCAGATTGTGGGATTTTATTTTAGGAATTTATGTGTACACTACAAGTCTATGCTCCCAAACAGCATAACAAGAACCTTATGATTGCAAGAAAGTTTAACTACATTCATATGAATCAAATAATTCAAGAATGACAGCTTTCTCCCACATCATAAGAAATTAAATGATATTCATAAAATAACCATTCAACTGGAAAATATACACAGATGAGCGTTTTCTGCAGTGCTGTCGTTATGTGTAACATGACCATAATTCTTACTGTTCAGCACTTTAATGACTTTTTTGTACATAGTTTCCCATACTCATACATAATAGCTAAGTACCCTACAGTGAAAATATAAACCGAATAGCCATATGCCTGCAGTCTTCTTGCAAACTGGGCAGGTTTTGGATTGGCTCTAGCAGGTTTGGGGAAATGACCATTTCAGACAGGACCCAGTCAAGCAGAAAATGGGCAGATGCTCTAAGTTGCATAATCAGTACAAAGAATACTCATCTGCCATTTATAGTACACGAGATTAACTGAAGGGATACCGACTGATTCAGGCTATTTTAATGACAACCTCTAACCATCTGGCTAGAAAGCTGTATTTTACAAAGGCCTAATGCTGACCCACATAAGTTAGCCTAAAAAAACATTTGGTGAGTTTAATAATGGATTATACATCAAAGCAAGAACTCATTACTGTTACAAGTCATTAAATATTTATTTTTAATCTGACAGTTCTACTACTGCTAAACAATAAGAGATTACACAGTGAAGCAATATATATATAATAAATGACTGACTACTTTTCTGCTGTGCTAGTAAATGCAAAGCTTTCCAAGCCCAATGATTCCACTTGCTGACAGTGAGAAAGTCTAGGAAAGAGACCCTCCCCTTTCTTCAATGGCATGAGGTCTTCCTTTGCTCTTTGGATTTATAATTTTGCAACAATATTCCCCATAACAGTTGAATTCAACTCACTTGTTAGTTTCATTCTATATATCTTGATTTTATGAATAGTCAGCATCCTAGAATTCAAATTATACCCATTAGACTTTTGCATGAAAAGTCTTTTGGAATTTTATTGAAAAGGGAAATTGGTAGGAAAAAAATGCATAATTCAGACCATAATATGGCCGACAAGGTCCAATTTACTGGTGGTGGTTTGGGAAGTTGAAAGGACCCAGCTAGACTCTTAAAGCTAAGAGCTGGCAATTAGAAACTTCACATCAGCAGACTTAGTTAAAGGCAATGAAATAACCATTCAACTTCCTCAATGCAATTTTTATGGAGCCATTGTTATTAACAGACTCATATGTCAAATGTTGCTGAAATATGACAATGAGGAGTGTTTTTTAGGCAGGTTGAATTATTTTCTGAATACATATATTACATTGTATAAATGCAAAATTATGTATTCACACTTAAAATTTTCATAATTTTTCTCTTTTTAAATCATGTTTAAATGCAATTTATATATAATGGTGTATACAAATTGATGAAAATGTTATGACACATTCTGTTCAAAGTATCAGGCATCTGGGAACATCTGAGAATGGAGGAAACTGCTGAAAAATCAGAGTATATTTCCCTATAAATTTTACACAGCTATTAGGGGTACTGTTAAGTTCTTTGAGGTAAAATACACCACATACTAAAATACTTTTTGCTGTTTACAGAACATGTATTGATCAAAACTCTTCCCTTCCTAAAATCTATGGACAAACATATAAGTCCCTCTGATGCTGTTTAAGTAGTAGTACCTACTTACTCACAGATTTTAGAAAACCTCATATTTCTGTTTCGTGGGAAAATTCCATTCCTTGTCCTATTCAGGCAACACTATTTTGTGGTTCCAACAGACTACAAACCATTTTAAAAACTGTAGGCAAACAACACAGAGAGATTTTCCTTCATCTGGAATGAATTGTTTAGAAAAGTGAAAGTGATTAACACATTGTTTGAGAATTTGTCCTTTCTTTTTCGCAAAAGTATGTCCTAAGACACATCCAAACCGCTGTCTTGTCCCAGATCAATGTAGTTCTTGTCTACAAAAGAAAGTTGACTCACTGGGGAACTCTGCCGCTTTCAGCCATTGGAAAATGGCAAATCCTCTGGCATCTTCAGAGTGTGAAGTAGTCAAAATAGTCAAAAAACTGCCATTCAAGACTTAGTTGTACTACCAGTTTTCTTTCACAGATCTTTCTTCTTTTCAAATATTGTACATATTTAAATTCAAATTTAAAGCCAAAATAGAGCAAAAATATTGCATTAGGAATGCAAAGTTTCCCATTTTAGCTTCTTTTTTTTGAGCAACAAAAGATACAGTACCCTTTCTTATAAAGGTGTCTCTCTCTTAGGAAAACTTTTCCCCACTCAGGCTATTTCTTTTCCAAGTATTTCTTTTTTGGTCTTGGTATATTTCATTTTTTTTTTCACCCTTATGATTTCTATCTTGCCTTCTTTCTCTTTCTTTCTCAGGGTAAATTTCATTGCATGGTTGACCTGAAAGCTACCTCTTACTCAAATTATGTCTGATAAGATCCAAATATGGATGCAGCAGCATGTATAAACAGGACAGTGAAATCTGTCTCAGAGGGTGCTTGCACAAAACTGATCATGTCAAACCTATTTACGCCAAAACTGATGATACCAAAAAGACAGATAGTCATCAGCTGGGCCAAAAAATAAACATTCACCTCTTACATATAGAAGGGTAAAACCAAAATATCAGCATGTCTGTCATTCTTCCGCTATGCGCATGAGTTGATGAAAGGAAAAAGGTTGAGATTTCTTCTTTCAATAAGAAAGTCAAAAAGTGAAGTAACTCCTACACACATCTGTAATCTGATGCTGCAGGCAGACCAATTCTTAAGTGGAAGATATTGACCACATTATGGTGTTGTCTCTTGTATTGGTTTGCCTGTTTACAGAGACTATTAAATTTTATCTTATTGTTAGAACCCACAATGAAAAACCACAACAAGAATGTTGCACTCCTTAAAACCAAGTCAAATCACAAACATTTCTGTCTTCAAGTTCTTATGCAATTGATTAATGTTATATGATAGTGAGAATAAATTGTAATTCCCAGAGACCCCATTCCTCACTTCACCTGTCGTGGGATCTGCTGCCTACTGTTGTGATAAAAGACATACATATAATGGAGTCTTTATTCTGTTAACCATAGTGACAGAATAAGCATGTTGTCGACCTGGAAAATGATCCAAACATTTTTTTTAGACCCAGAATCTGAAAGTTTCTTTTGACAAAATATCAGCCATATTTCCAAAAATGGTCTGCTCCAGTGTGTAACTACATTCCTTCTTTCTATCATCCTCTAGACATGCATCTTCAAAATGTAAATCTGTAAAAACTATTAACTGGGAAATTAGGAAAATCCAAGTAGATTCAAGGAATTTTCTTTCTTACTTTTCTTCCTTAAGAAAGAAAATAAAACAGTGTCAAAAAAAGTAAACTATTTTCTAGTTTTCATTTTAATTATAATGTAGATATTTCTAAGATAAAATTAAACATGTTTTTCAAATAACATGCTCCAATTTTATTTTGGCTTTGTTCACTTCTCTTGGATATTAAGCCTCAAGTTCATGACAGTAAAGACTTCCCTCTGCTTTTACATCCTGATAAAGTTCTTCCTTATTTATGATTAGCAGATCCAGCAGAATGCCTTCCCTAAAGGTTTTTTGATCACTTGCATAAAAATTGTCCTTGACCCTTAGTAGAAATCTTCATAGTTGAGACTACTTTTTTCATTTGAGCAGATAGCAGTGTGATTAAATCTTTCTTCAGATCTTTATAAGCAAGCTCTTGACAGGCTCATCACTAGTTTCAAGGAACAGAATCCCTGCTTTTCTGTCTTGTCTACCTAAATTACTTTTATCCATGAACTGCAGAACTTTAATCACTCTTTTAGTCACAGGTATTATCTCACAATGGCTCTGTAATCACAAGGCAAATGTTTCTCTGTGACTGGTCACAAAGTTCTAAGTCCAACTGTTTGTTTTCCATGTTGCAACCATTTGTTAACAGGTATTTTTCACTTCATCCTCAGTGACAGCTTTTGTGGGTTTTTTTCAGGCAATCTGAAACATCATCCCCAACTATGTTATCCTTCAGCGACTTAATGTCTTGGGTCTAAACTTTTCTTCAGACATTAGGCACTATGCCCCAGCAGACCTAGTTTAAACTCCATGTCAGTAGGTTAGAAGGCCTATTAGTAAACTGGATGCTGTTCTACTTTGTCAGGTGTTTTCTATCTCCCAACAGTCGCTCACTCTTCTAGAGAAGGTTTAGTGGTATAAAAACCAAAGCTTTGCATGTAACACCTGCTATGCACTCAGATGTTGACAGGGGATCTCTGCTCCTACCTGGGCCTTTTTGCTTTACTTACAAAATAATAGAGCACTACCTTGGATCCTGACCTGACCTCTTCAGCCTTGTCCCAGGGCCCTAATATATTTAAACTTGGTCTCTCTTGGTAGTATCATTGACTCCTACATTGACAAGCAAGAAGAGCTAGTAGTCCAAGGCTTGATTTCTTGCATCTGCTTTTTTCTTGGAAACTGAGAGATGCAACACTAAAAGAATCCACAGGGGAGTAAATACCAGGAACCAATACGTACTCTTTTACAGTAAAAAAAAGGATAGTGAAAATGTCAGAGAGAAACATCCAAAAGATGTGGAACTGGAAGGTTATTTTTTGTCTAGCTTTATCAGAAGTTTATGTTTATTTGTAGTCTGTTTACAGATGACCAAATGAGTGATCAGAACTAGTAAAAATTAAAAGGTAAATGAAATCTAATCTGGTTGCTATTTAATCATAAACCAAAAAACATAGTTCACATATAAATCTATTTGTATTTTTAAATTAAAAATTGAAAGTATTCTGAATTTTGTATAGACAATTTTGTATAGACACATTAACAGGAATGCTCATACCAGCGAGCAGATATCTTAACAGGATCCATAAAGTACAGATGTAGAAGAAAGACACCTCTCTATATCTTTTCCAAAAATCTCTTTATGCAGATTATCTTTTCAGATAGATACAAGTACTCTTGGAATGATTTTTAAGAAAATATGAATTACCTTGAAGTTATTTAATCATTTTAAGATTAAAATTGAGTTGGCTGATTTTATAAGCCATGCGAGATAAAGAGTTTGATCTTGACTGTGAAAATGGCAGAGAAAAAATACACAGATATGCACATTTTCACACATACAAATAAAGAAGATACCTAATAATTGCAGCACAAAAAAAAAGTGAGGATTTTGAATAAAAACACGAGAATATGCAACTATGTGTGCATTAAGGACGTATTTCTCTGGTGGTTTAGGTTTATAAACAAATTGGTCTTTNTAATAAATTATATATTATTATAGTATATTATTTATAATTATAATTATATAATCAATGGCTTGACTAAGACTAGAGTTGTAAGCACTATAAACAGCTTGAGAATTTTCCCCATGAGCTTCAACCACAAGTTTAGCTCAAAAAGCATTTTATATTTATTAATAGGTACCCTTCTACACCTTTTTGTAGCTGATCTCGTTTGCAAAATAATTTTAGTTGTTGTTCAGAAGTCACAGAGTAATTCAGGATGCCACAACTATTTTTGTCTAGTTCAGAGTTGTTCTTATGGTTCTTTTGGGACATATTTGATATCAAAAATAGCCTGCAGTCTGGAAACTGATCATATATTATTACACAACCGAATACACTTAACATCTATGGGCACTTCCTCTGTTTTTCATTTCTTCATCATTTTAAAATGTTTTTATAATGACAGAAAAAGTGCTGTATCTTTTCACCCTGACCTTTGATCAATGTCACAGACACCCTGCCTCCTTCCCCTCTGTCTCTTGATGCCATTGTCAGTGTAGGCAAGATGCTGCCCATGTTATCCATGTAAGGTAAGTTTGTTTTAAATCACACTGACATCGTGGAACCAAGGGGAGGTGTGAGTCTTACCTGCATTCAAAATGCATTTACACAATTGCCTGTTACTCTCAGAAAATGCAGAACATCAAGTGTCCAGGCAGTCTGATGCAGGCAAGGCATTCAGTGACTTGCCACACAGGTGCATTGTTGCTCATTTTTCTTACTGCCTCACTGAAGTTTGGTTTATAAGAAGCTGTCAGACCACATTACTGTTCATATCTCTCTTCTTGGACAGAAAGGAGAGGATATTTTGTAATCTCCCAGCTCTGTCCTTTACAACAACCAATTGTGTATTTTTGAGTAAGTCAAGAGAAGTCAAAAATCATCACCACAATAATAATTTATACGTAAACATGATATTTAAAATGCAAAAACAATCAATAAGTGAAAGTTACAGAGTTTTTTAAAAGGAAAAAGAAACACTAGCCAGTATTTCTCTGAATACCCTATGTCTTGTATTCATTTGACTTGCCTGAATGTAATGTATTTTCCCTACCAACAGGATCTTGCATTGGAAAGGGAACAAAGAAGTTGTCATAAAATTATTTACTGAACATCGTTTATATAGATAGATTTTTTTTAACTCTCTAGAATCTATATTAGTTTTGGAATTCAGTAATTCTTGTGAATTTAAAAAACAAAATATTTTTGTTTCTAGGTTCTCATCTATTTTCCCATACAAGTATATGATACATTAAGCTTGGCCATATGAACAGTTGTTAAAACCTCCCTGAATTATTTTTTTAAGTAGAAAATAACTGCAAATGCAAACACAAAACTGCAAAATCTCTCATTAGAATTTTGCTTCTAAGACTGAAGAGAAAGCTTCATGTTTAAGAAACTTCAACAAGTGTGGGTTTTTACATTATGTATTAAATTTAATTCTTTATGTAATATATGATATAGCAAATCACTCAGTGTAGTTGACAAGAAAATTTGTGTTCTGTTTGTTTTAATGCTATATATAGCAGGTCTCCTCGTTTATGCACAAGTGATTTTATAAGAAAATGTTTCATTGGTAATGGAGTTTCAGGTACTGCAAAACAGATGATTTCTAATTAAATAGTTTGATTTCCATTTTCCAAGGTAATGATAATAATTTATTTTTTCTATTCAATTCAATCAAATCTAAATTTGAAGATCATCCCCACATTCTCCATCAGAGGATTGAGAAATGCTTAGATTCTTTTTTGTACTGAAAGCAAAAGACTGCTTTTCATGCTAATGTAGATCCCTTGTGCCATTTTCAGATTGAACAATGTTTGGTGTGAAAGAATAAATGTTTGAGCCAACTGTAATCTTAAAAATATTTTAGCTAAGAAGTGGAAATTCGGATTTTCTCTCCAGTTTATTTTGTGCTACAGAATAATGTAAATAACACATTTTAGATGTTCTTTCTGAATGTCATATACCAAGATATAAAAACAGCTCTGTTGATTTTCGGAAACACAGTTTTTACCATAATTACACAATGTCTTACAAAAAAATGTTAGATGAAGTATAACAGACAGCAGTGAAATAGCTTTATAAAAAAGTACATACATATATGCATAGAATCTTAGAAACATAGAATGATTTGGGTTGGAAGGATCTTAAAGATCATCTAGTTCCACCCATCCCACCCTTCATTAGACCAAGTTGCTGAAAGCCCCATCCAATCTGGCCTTGGACATTTTCAGGTATAGATGATCTGCAACTTCTCTGGGTAACTTGTTCCAGTGCCTCAGCACATTAATAGAAAAGATTTTATAACTTTTTTCTTAATATCTATTTTAAATCTATTACCTTTCAGTTTGAAGTCATTCTTCCTTGTCCAATCATGTACTTGTGAAAAACCTCTCTCCAGGTTTTTGTAGCCCCCCCTTTAGGTACTGGAAGTTTGCTATAAGATCACCCACAGAGCCTCATCTTCTTCACGCTGAATAGCACCAGCTCCCTGAGCCTGTCCTCATCGGGAAGGTGCTCTAGTCCCAGAATCATTTCCCTTTGTATACATACACCCAACATTTTTCTGAAAGTTTTATGTCCTGTATAGAATTGAAACCTACCGTAAATATGAGTAGTGAATAGTAACCAACAACCTGTCATTCTGTCTTTTTAGGTTAACCAAACTATTAGCATACATTCAGTTCTCAGATGTTCATGGGTATACTCACTTCAATTCTCAAATGTACATGGGTACATCACCTAGAGAAAACTGTTTACTGTTAGACATTTACTGTTATTGGATATTTATCCATTGTTGGATATTTATTTACTATTAAATATTAATCTGTTGTTAGTTATTTAGTATTTTAAGATATTTATCTGTTATTTAATACCTATTATTAGTAGATATTTAGATTAGAGGCCTGACAAGGTAAAGGCCTTGTCAAGCCTCTAAAGCGGAGAAATGTTGCCTTGGGTTTTAACTTATGTATTTTCATTTTATTTTTATATTTTTCAGATTCTGTGTTCCTTAGTATATAACTCTGAAATTTCATATTAGGTGCTAGTAAGGTCTCTTCATAGGGTAGTTAGACAAAAGAATCCCTTCTCTGCTGCAGAATTAAGGACAATTGTTACCCAAAAAGTATAAACCACTGAGAAGGGAAGGGGGAAAGCCAGGGGNTTAGAGGCCTGACAAGGTAAAGGCCTTGTCAAGCCTCTAAAGCGGAGAAATGTTGCCTTGGGTTTTAACTTATGTATTTTCATTTTATTTTTATATTTTTCAGATTCTGTGTTCCTTAGTATATAACTCTGAAATTTCATATTAGGTGCTAGTAAGGTCTCTTCATAGGGTAGTTAGACAAAAGAATCCCTTCTCTGCTGCAGAATTAAGGACAATTGTTACCCAAAAAGTATAAACCACTGAGAAGGGAAGGGGGAAAGCCAGGGGGTTGAGACTTCATGACCTGAAGCTGTAATTGGACAATTAAGCCCAATATATAGATAAAATAAAATTTATAAAAATATAAAAACTCATTAACAGTATCTATCTTGGATCCATCCTGGGTGTAGCCCTGACAGCTCTTGTATAGCCCAAGGTGTATTCTTTTAAGGCCTTTCAATAAATACCTACTTTGTTAATTTAACTCTGTCTTGTCTCTGTTCCAGATCAACCTTTTTAGGCATCGCTTTCAGTCTCATTTTACAAAAGACTTCTATCAAAACTGCTAAATGTAGAAAACAATGATGAAAAAAATCTGAATTGATCTTCAAAGTAAACAATAAAAGATATAAGGAAATAATAATTTGCACTCAAAATATACTACTTATGAATACTTTACTTTTTTTTAATTATGTCTTTGTTCTGTTGAGTGAAGCAGTCAATATGTGCCTCATAATTCATTTATCATCATCTCTTCAGCAAATATTACAATACAGGTTTAATTTTGTAAATTACATTGAAATATCACTTAGTTTTTTGATTTCGTCTCTATCAGCTTTCGCATGACTGTTATTTTAAGCACAAGCCATATTGGTTCAAAGCACAGGGTGCTCAGCCGTAATTTGGAAGTTTTGCATATGGTACAGACAGGGGTTTTAAATTACTTTAATAACCTTGAAAGAGCAAGCATTGTCCTCAAAAGTAGATGTGAANGTTGCAAGATCTACCAGTACTCTTTGGCAAAATGCCCAGGCTTCTCTTTGTAATTCACTGAGGAATACTTCTGTCTCACTCAGTAAATAAGTAGGTAAGATTAGATTTCACTGCTCTAAAGAGACAAAGAAGGTATCTTATATATAAACATATCTTTAACTGTTCTGTGATAAGCATGCATCAAACCAGATCAAAACCCAGCTGCTTTTCACAATGAGATGTGAAATCCCACACAAATGGGTATGACACGAAGTCTCTTACATTCTTATTAGTACTATTGTCCTCTAAGTAACCCTCAGAGCCAAAATTTTAAAGGATAGGATTTTCTCCCAAGATATTTTGAAATACATTAAGTGAAGCACTCAGCTCCTCTCTGACTGTGTCTCTTTAGTCTGTGAAAATAAAAGAATTCTGAGCCTATCTTTTTGTTGTGCTCTGGGCAAGTAATCAAACATGGTCTGCTGGGATATCAGCCTTTCAAAGTGATGGTTTAAGAACACGTATCATTTTCAAATAAGAAAATTATACCCTTCAGAAAGTATTTTCACTCTTTTTAGGGAATGTTTTCAAATCTGCCCAAACATTTCTATTTTCCAAAGAATGGGTTCGGTTTTCTTGCTGGTATTGTCTCTGATTTGCATGTCAAAAGAAAAGATATGAGACACATTGTTTTGTTAACCTGCACCCTTACCAATTAATGTAGTAATGCAGGCCTTCACTCTTTTCTTTACTTCTTCCTTTTTCATAAAGATTATTCTTAGCTCCTGCTTAGGACACATTAACCTTCTGCTATACAAGGAAAAGGAATCTGCATGCATGAGTTGTTACACCATCTTTGCTGTTCCTGTGAGACACTACTGTCTCAGCCCTTTTCTGAGTGCTATTAGGAAATAGTTCCATTTTTGAAATTAGTACCTGAAGCTTGCTAAATTGTACACTAAGTCCAGAGTCTTCTGTGAGAAAACAGAACACCTCCTTATTTCACTCAAAAGCCAATCTGAAGCTGAGAGGATAATTCCTCTTTAGTCTTGAGAAAAATAATATATCAAGGACCTAAAATATTAAATGAACAAGAAACAGGCAAACTGAAACCTGTATTCTGATCTTGACCAGCAGGTGAAGGAGTAAGCTATTAGTGCAGAGGTGAGAGACAGTCAGGCTTTATCCTTTATACAGGGAGTTTAACTCAATCCCTCAATCATTCTCTGCCACAGGTGATTTTATCTCAGCCTTGGGGAGGAGCTCTTTCAGGAGTGATGACCATTTGTTTGTGGTAAGACAAACTTTATGACTGCTTTGTTGTTCATTTCCTTCCTTACCGTGAGCAGTTTCAGAAATTCAATCTAGATAGGAAAACAGCAAAAACAGTTTTAATTGATCCACAGACACTTTTTTAAGTGATAGAAAATAAACTGCAGAGTAACTGAATCACTTGATACAAATAGATAGTAGAGATACCAAATATAGATTTTCAGGGTCCTTATCTGTCCCCTAGAAAAACAGAAAGAGCATTTGGCAAATAAATGAAAGCTCTTAGACTACAGTAGTTCTGAGAATTTAATATCGTCTGCAACATTGTGACCATGGTTAAATTTTCCTGAAAAAAATAACACCCTAGTGAGTTATAAATATGAAAAGAATCCTGTTTTACACCGAGCAAACCCAATTTTTATAAGCACTTTGACTTAAATGAAAGCACATGGTAAGATTCTCTGAACCTGTTTTTCCATCACCATATATTAATTTCCAGAACTTGCATTTGTGGATAGTTTTACAACAGACCTGGAAATTACTGACCATTAGTTTTGTTCTTCATATGCCCTACCAGTGTCATGCTCTTTGGCTTTACAGGAATGAGGTTTGCTTTTGTACAGGAAGTTGGCATTGGAATTGCCCCAGAAGAATGTTTCTGAGCCTTGAGCAAAACTTAAGTGTCTTTTAGCCACAAACTACTGATAACTTTTGGAACATGTGCACTATTCAAAACAAGATACTTAAAGTTCAAGAATAAGGAGTATAAAATCTGGTTCTGGATCTGACCTTTGCACATAAGCAGCAGTAGTTATGCTACACCTTACAATTTTCACTTTTTTTTCAGTATAAGTACATCATATGTAAAGTAATTTAAAAGTTTTATTTATTGCCTTCCATTTCTTTATAAGAAAAATAAAAGCCAACTGTATAGGCAACACCCTCCCTAATCTCTTCACATACGTTCACAAAACCATAGCAAAACAAACTAAACCAAACAAAAAAACCCCAGGGTGATAAAAATATATCTTTGAGTAGTATTTTGCATTAAAATATCATTATTGTCCTTCCTTCTTTACTGCATCTTTAACATGTTTTCAAATCTTGTAATAATTATTCTCAGACATTGAAATAATTGTATTCAGAATCCTGAAACTTACACAAGTTTTGTAAAATTTTGCAGTGAGGAATTCAGAGTCTCATTTTCTGATTTATAATTCTGTCTGTTTTCTTGATGTCAACACAGTAACATGACTAGAAAAAACATCACTCAACAAAGGAGAAGTCCTGAAGATATAGGACTTATATTTTGAAATCTGTCTTGAGACACTGAAGTAAATACTAAGCAATAGCATTATTGTTTACATATAAACAAGGCAGAGACACTTCACAGTGACTTGGCCCTTGCTGTCTAAAATTTGAACCAAAGGGAGTATGGTCCTCACTTCCAGATCATACATCAGCTTTGTTTTGTTTGTTTTCCATCAGAAACTGAGCAGCTGGGGATTAAGTTGAGAGGAAACTGGAAGTTATTCCTGGACCTGGGACATGCTCCCATACTATGTCCCTCCTACAGGCCTCCAGTAGCTTCTCCGTCCTTGTGATGCACACAGTAGCTGGTCTTAACTTATATAAGACACACCTTTAGAGGAGACAATAACTAACAGTGATTTAGAATAGTCACCAGTTTTATGGAAAACTTAAAATCCTCAGACAAAGTCAGGTTGAACTGAATCAAATACTTATAATGTATTTTTTTTTGTTGTTGCTTTTTCATATTTTCATATTTTTCATTTATTTCCCTTTTCCTTAGGAATATTTCATTGGATTCTAAATAAGAATGACATGATTTCCCAAACTCTTTAAATTCTTGATTAAACACAATTCAAGGAAAACTACTCTGTAAACGCATTTTTATTGTACTCCAAATTTCTTCTTTTCAAAATATGGCATTGTACTTTTTTACTCAGTAAATAACTGTAGTGAATACATTATCTTCTATAAATAATTAATCTACTGTGTTGGAAGCAGTTTAATCTTGATAATGGACTTTTAAACAGTTTTCAAAAGTTTTCATCTACATTATTTAAAATAATTGCCTTAGTTAGCAGTCAGCCATGACAATAGCAAAGAAGTGAAGCTTTTCACAAGACACTCTCGAAGATATAACTTTAGTCTAGTACTTCTGATTGACTTCCTCTGGTGTGCACCACAACGAATGCTGTGGGGCTGTGCTCCACAAAAAAATGAGTAGCAATGCCAGGAGAGAAATACTGAGTGTTCTGCATCCTCTCGTCTGCTTTTCTTATTTATAGACTTCCCAGTGTCATAGCTTCTTGTCACCCTGATTTTTCCAAGTTTCCCTGATGCACTTTCTAACTCAATGTTTGGTAGTTCCTAGTTCATTTCTCATTAATAAATACTAAAATTAGAAGCTTGTTAATGTTAAGACAAGGTTGCTAAAAATTCCTTCTCTTGGGAGTGGAAAGCGACTGATTGACAATTGCTTTGGCCAGTGGAATGGGAGAGGTGTCCAGCTTCTCCTCCAATCAATCCCTGGTCTGTGTAGAAATACTATATAATATAAAATCAAATAATTAATAAAGCTTTTCAGCCTTCTCTTGAGAATGTCTGTTGTGTGTGTCCTTGTGAGTGACCCACAGCGACAGCTTCTATTTTGTGTTTTTTAAAGCGTAAACTGAGTTTATGTTTTTTAGTTCAGTTTTTTAAAGACAACTGATTGGAACACTATTTCATTAGAGAATATAATTTAACTATTTTTTATTGCCATAAGTAATTTTTTTAAATTTATTTTTTAATTGACTCACTTTCATTTACTATTTGGATTTCTTAGATTAACTTATTTTATTGTACAAACTCTGCTTCTAAGATAGATACTCTTTGTGAAGGGCTACACTTGACAAAATCCTGTGGTTGTTTTGAGTGGGTTTCAAAAATACAGTTTATAAAAATCAAACAATAAAGTTTATATTCTTGCAGAAAACCAGAACACATACTCAAATTTAGTTAGTCTAATTGCAAATGATAAGGCAAAAATCTACAAGGTATAAATAATAACCATATTTAAAAGGAAATTAATATAATTTTAAGCACACAAATTTTGCCTAAGCCAGTTACAAGGGTTCTTCTAAGATTATACCTGTGACAATTACACATATTTTCCCAGAGGAAAAAAAATAAATCCCCTTGTTTATTGTTACTCTATGAACAAAATTTACAATATACATCTATAAAGACATCCTAGAAAGGGAAATGCAAAACACCTAGTAACTTATGTAGAGAATATATCATGGGAGGCATACTTATTATCAATTAACTCATTTGTTTAGCTTGAGAAAAATGCAAACATCAGGAACATTAATTTTAAGTACTGTTTGTAGCAGAAATGGATATTCATATGCTTTGAGATGTACTTTATCTTCAATACATCTAAAGGGCATCAGATATTTTTCCTTAATTATCACCCATAAAAAGTTATTGTTTTCAATTTCTCTGAATATGTCTTCAGATTTCAACACATTAAATAAACTTTGAAATTATATATGTTTAGTATTTTATTTTGCAAGAAATACAGCAGTGTATGTCAATTTTGTGTAGCACAGCACGACTTAATAGTTCTGAACTAAAAAAAATTGGAAGTGTGTGTGCACAGTACGTATAGACCAGTATAAAATTTTAGCCTACACGCCTTCCTTAGTTGTTTGTCGATTTTGGGAAATATAACTAAAACACAAGATATCTGCCTCTTTTTTTATTCACCCATCATTCCATTAGAAAAATGTTAATAACATAAAGTCACAGATTTCAAGGCAATTATTTTCCCTTGTTATCTATCTTGAATTACTTAGAAAAATATTCTTAAGTGCCACATGAAATTATTTTGCGGATCAGAATTGCTGGATCCTCCATAAAGTAATTTTGATGATTTTTTCCTATATAAATTGAGATCTTAAGTAACTTATGTGCTGTTAAGAAGAGACTGATTCACAGCAGAAGTACCTTTCTACAGTAAAGAAAAAGAAAAGGATGTATTTAAAAGCCTGAACTAAACCATAAACACAAAGTTCTTTGTAATGCCTGAGGGGACAGTTTAGTCTGTGGGTAAAAAACAGTATGAGACAGTTGTCTCCTGACACTAAGATAGGATCTTTGCTCAGGATTTTGTGAAAACCTCTTCATTATGTGTGCACAAAAGTAAGGAACACAAAATTGGTTTTGTGCTCTTCTGTAAAGGTAATACAGCACAAATTTCCCTAGTCTTAATCACTGACTTATTCTCTTAGAAATTAACCTTTGAAGCTTTCAATTTCTCTTGGAAAAAAAAAAAAAAAAAAAAAAAAGAAAGTTAAAGAGTAAAAGAAAAGATGTTTTATGTGGTTTGGTTGTAGTGTATTTTTTTATGCCTATATTACATATATGTACATAACAAAATTCTATTGTTTTGTATGAATGGATAAAATATATGTATCTGTTTCACATAAATAGACATAATATTGGTTTATATTAATCCAAATAAATATTACAAGATAAAAGAAAAATGTTGTTTCCCACATGTCACATATTGAGGCACATCTCCTTTAAAGATTTATTTTCTATAAAGCAAGCTGACTGCAGAAGGGAGTTGTAGTATAATACATCCTTCTTGTTGAGTGCTAAAATGACCTCAGTCAAGCACTGTATTTGTCATCTTAGAAACTGTTACTGGCTCATTCTGAATAAACACAGATAACTCTTGATCTTGCTCTGATTTGATGTCAAATGGAAAATTCCAGACTACTTATATGTCCACAGCATTTCATAGGCTATGCTTTTAGAATTTTGACTGCATTTTTACCAAAACCCAAAAATCTTACTTCAGTTCACAGAGAATCTGCATGTCTTACACTTGCTTCCTTTCTATCTAGTAGACAGATATTAAGCTTGCCATTTTATGCATGCATTTTTTTGGAAAAAATATGCTATTTAAAGTAACAAATAGACAATCTCTATTAGCCAGTAGACAACTTGAAATTTAAAAATGCGAAGATGATGTTCTACAAGGAGTTCTCCTGAGGAATTTATTGTCAATGCATTCATTTGAGTTTGGCTCAATTACTGTGATCTTTCATTGTTGAAATGGTACAAGCATAGTGGGTAATAACCTGAGAACATGGATGACTTCTTATTTTAAAGAATATGGATGTATGCTAAGATATTGATAATAATGCAGGTTCCAGATAGAGTAAGGCCATAAATGACTGAAAATTGAGAAAAAGTGAGAAAAATATAGTTCTTCACTTAACTCATTTAAACAATATGTTAAGCAAAGTGTAACTTAAAAGTAGATCTTGAAGCAAGGAATATAAGATAACTAGTCAAGTTACTGTGTTGAATTGTTGGCTTGGTAAGGTCATTCAGTCTTTAATGAAACTGTCTGAAATAGAATTATTTGGCCTCTCAAAGTTTAGTTCAGGTCATGCTGTTAATCTTTGAAACAACGTGGGATATTGTGGTAGTGTACTAATGCTGTGAGAAGGTTTATTCACAATACTGTTGGTTTTTGATTCCCTCTGCTCCCCACCCTCGGTGGATTCCTGTGCACATAATAACTATGGGTCAAGAATGAATTTCCACAGAACATGAAAACTCTAAGTGAAATAAAAGCTAAAAGTAACCTTCTGAAGTCTAATTTTTAAAAAAGTGTTAAATTCTTCACACTTAGCATTTTTTCTTCATCTCTCTGTGAAGCAGGAAACTTACGCTTTTTTTTTTTTAAATTTT
>VYXF01011158.1:85920-107843 GCA_013397295.1 Polioptila caerulea
TTTTAAATTATTATTATATATTATGATTAATATATTTGTGGAAAAAAATGTTGCTATTAGTCCCTTGATAACATCTCATTTGTACCCTGACCTCTTTATTTTGTCTATTCATGTTTTCAAGATGCAAGTGTTACAGATTCCGTGCATTTTCTCTGTAAGAATTAGAATTAAAAAACTTGCAATTTAGCCAAGTTGGTCTCTTACTCAGCAGAATCTGAGGATAATATTTTGAATTACAAACTGTTCCCTTTCCCACCCCACATCGTCCCCCGCTTCCTTTCCATACCAAAACCACTGTGATATAAAGCTAGGAAAGGTTAGGCACACGTTATTTCTTGGATGTTTGAAATTTTTTGAGAAGAGTTGATTCAATTTTTTTTTTTCCAGATTAACACAATCAAGAGAATTTCCTCCACTCTGTAGAGTATTTCTAACTGTATGTAGGGAACTATGCTCAGCACCAAGGTCAGCTCCAGCATTTGCCTCATGGCAACATGTGGGAAATGATTTTTTAAAAAATTTAAACGGTTTTGAGCTGTAGTTTTGATTCTTCCCATTGTCTACACCTTGTTCAAACAGCACAGATTCCTATTTTACTCACTCAGATAGTTTAAACAGGGACATTTATTTGCAGTGCTATTTGTTGCAACCTTCCTGATTTTTCAAATTCAGATATCAGCTAGTAATTCTTGTGCATTTTTTCTCAGTATTGATTGGAATAAATACAGAAAAGCCTTATGTTTAAGTCCCTAGTTTTTTTTGGTTTTCTATCTTGCTTAAGTTTTTTGCTTCTGATTGAGTTTCCTTTTTCATTATCATACCAAACCTTGTTCACTATGAATACAAAATCTTTTTACATATTATCAATTTGAGTTACTCAGTAGGAAGAATGGTATATATACATAACTTTCTAAAAAATGCTAAAAATTATAATTTTTCCCTATCACCCTATATGAGTTTGCCATTTTTATATTTCTACTCTCTCTGGAAACTCAGCACCATAATTATTTTCAGGGGTTAAAAACATCTCAAATTTCTTGTTTAGAAGGTAGACCAGCCATCACTATCTTTCTTGTATTAAATCAACCAAGGATGTCAGAAAATTCCCCAGGGGGATTCCCTAGATTCAAAATCCAATAATCAAAAGCAAGCTGTTTTCTTGAGTAAAATTGCAGAGTGTTCTACAGCGGGTGTTGTGGAAGCTTTAAAAATTTGCAGGAAATAATTGAATATTCCTTGCAGAAGAAAGAGTAAACAAAAGTCTTGATGCTGTAGATCTTGTACTAGTGCAGTTCCTGAGGGGAAGTTCTGCACTCCACTCCATTGTAATTTGATTTAAAATACCTTCAGTCCTCGGAGCAGTGACTAGAGGCCAGAACTCCTACAGTGAACGTTGCTTGCTGGAATGCACAGTTACATTGCTCCTTGATTTACCAGATTTTTTAATAGTAATTAATTAGGAGGGAGATTCGGTGTTATTGCATGAAATCCAAATACTAAATGTAATTGTGGGCTCTATCAAACCCAAATAATTGAATTTAGGAATCCCTCTTTTCATGTTATTAACAATGAGTTATAAGTTATCTACTTATCGTATACAAAACTCAATCCTATAGTATGATAAGACATCACTCGTTCAGCAATATCAGGTCTTTTTCTCATATTTAGTTAAATGAAGTGAAACAAACTAAGGCAAAAAACCTACATTAGAATAAAGCAACAGTCAAGTACATGTCAGTGTAGTTTTGACAAGTCAAACAATTCTCCATGTAGTCTAAAACTCAGGTTTTCTTAGGAAAATGCATTTTAAAAATTGGCATGAGTTTCCTTTAAACGTTATAAACTTGACACTCATCTCAAAGATTAAGAATGCTGCTTTCTTCAGGGGATTCAGGACTATGTTAGATGAGGTTGTAGATCTATGTGCTCATTTAAATCCAATGTAGCATAGGATGTAGGGTGGAAAAACAACACGGGAATCTTTCAAGAGAATTTGGAAACTTCTGATGCAAATGAAAACAGACTGCTCAAAGTGACTCATTAAAAGTCCTAAGTAGGGGCATCCCATGAGGCATGCCATGAGGCATGAGCTTAGGATCACAATTCAGTTAGTTATCATGCTAGTCTTTGAGTTGGCTTAAGTCATACCACTGACAGCTCTGTTTTTAGACATTGTCATTTATCTTTTAAATATTTTTGATAAGTGAACAGTTTCTACAATAATCTTTTTAGAATTACTTCTTACATTGCCTCCTTTGACAAAGCCTGAAGGTACGCATATAAATGATCTAAGACATGGTCCTAGGATAAATCCTAGGATAAATTACTTTTATTTTTTTGTTTTTCTACTAATTTTATAGTAAAAAAATTCTGTCAGTAAAACCACTACATTACCTATTTCTCCTTTAATCCAGTCTATATTTATTTTTTATCCTTCTTTTATCATTCAAAATTATACAAGACACATGGGTAATAATTATATTTTATTTTAAAAGAACAATGCATTGAATTTCATACAAAAGTTAATTTTTGTCAAAGCTCTCCAGTGCAGTTAATATAAAAATTAAAGCTTCTTTTAGAAATCATAATAATTACTTGAATGGATCAAGAATGTGGTGTAAAACAAAAAAGAGGAATATATGTATAATATGTCTGAAATTGTTTTTTTTCTGTCTTTTTCAATATAGTCATCATTTGGCATTGTTTTAATTAGGTGTATCCTGAATTTGAAAGAAATATTCTACTGTTTGTAGAATTTTCCAGTTGCAAGGAATTTCATTAGTACATGATCTTATTCAAATGAAAGTATTATCCAGTGCATGCATTGGTGGTTATGACTGTAAACAGTCAAAGATTTTCATTTAAGGTATAGGATAAAAATTCAACCCGCAATAATTGTGTGTACACTCTTATTGATCCTGTCAGACTTGGAATTTACCAGAGTTAATGTGATGTGACTAAAAGGAAGAGATATGACTTTTTCTTGTCCTGTGCATGGACACAATAATTGGATGTTTCAGATGTTCTGTGTTTGAGACTGAATGGCCAAACAACATGAAGACTGTGATAAACAACAATGAAATGAGAACTAAGCTTCCATAAAAAAAAAAAAAAATAAAAACCAGGAAAATAAACCACCAAACAACATAAAATAGAAACCAAGCAAACAGTAAATGGACTCCATATAAGGTGCTCAGTTTAGTACATTACATATCCTTTGATATTAATTGAAAAAATCCAACCTTCTAGAGGTTTTCTTGGGGTCACAGAATTTATGCTTAGTGTTAGAGATTACATCTGAAAAAATTATTACTTTAGCTTGANAGTTGTTCAGTTTAGTACATTACATATCCTTTGATATGAATTGAAAAAATCCAACCTTCTAGAGATTTTCTTGGGGTCTTAGTGTTAGAGATTACACCTGAAAAAATTATTACTTTAGCTTGTAGACATAGAATTAGGCTCTTCTATTTACTTTGACAAGAAGTAGCCCCTTAGTCAAGTTTATTTTACTGATTTCAAAGGTCTGAAACTTAATCCAAAGATTCAATATTCACAATAATGCTAGTCTGCTAATATTTGCTTTATAATCAAGGTTAAGACACTTTAAAGGATCAATTCTAAAGTAAGAGAAATTGAACCATGTCTTAAATGTGCCTCCTTCCACTTTGTGGTGATATAAAAATAGAAACTTTTTAAAATTGTGTACAAAGAGTTCAGGCAATTAGAGAATATTTTTCTTGTATTTCATGCCTGACTGTTTTGTGATTCTATGATCCAATTTCTCAGAAAAAATGATACAAAGAAAAGTGCAAAACAAACTCACCAGATATAGCTTTAAGTGTAAAGAGAACACTTACCAACATAGACGAGCCATGCTTTTTCCAATGAAAGTCCATGCCACAATATCAACTTTTCATGTCTTAATTGCTGTCATAAATGTTTATTAAATCTTTGTGGGTTGGCACCATGATATTCAAAAATGCTTTTCTACTCCTATAACAACTTACATGTTGCTTTGACAGGTGTTTGAGTGAATAGGATTTGACTTAGGGTCTGGTTAACATTTCTTGTGAATAAATGTAAGGAGAAAGTATAAATTGATGTCGTTATCCACATAAAATGTGGATAACAGTATGATGGTGATGAAAATAGCCTAATGTAGAGCTAAAAAGATTATAATTGGTATATGGCACATTAAAAATCACTAAGATCAATGAGAGGAACCTAGATTACCATGTTTTATAATTAACTTATAACCCTAATTATTGCTTTTTGTTTTCCTTTAGTTTAAGAAATTCAAAGGAGAGGGTGTAGCCCAGTTGGTGCATGCTCATTGCACCTAGACATGATCAGCTGGCTAAAACTTGCCCAATCTGTAGGATGTGGAAAATTAATTCGGTGGCATTTGGGCAAAGAAATATTTCAGAAAGTAATTTTACTTAGAATTCCCTTTAGACAGAAGATTGTGGCTCCCCCTTCGTCATTCAGCTCTTTCTGGATTTTCTGTGCGATGATTATCACCATCATTAATTATATAACAAATTGAAGAGTGAAATTATATATTTTAAATTCCCCTCTGGGGAACAAAACTAGGAATTTTGATGTTTTGTAGATTTAAACTCATAGTTTAAATATGACAAGTTTAATAATTTATAGTATTTAATAACATAGAAATCCTGCATACTTTTATAAAGAGGAAAAATCTATTTACTGAATATTGTTTTTCCTAAAGTCATTATTTAAATCAACAATTTTCAGCAACTCTTTGTGTTCCATACTCATTCACTGATTAATGTTGACATGGTACGATTATTGTGGCAGGGGTTTTTCTTAATCTGGAAGATCAAAAAGGATGTGAAAGAACAAAGGAAGGAATTGATATACTACTGTAAACTCAGATGTTATCTCTCTCAAACATCATTGCATAGCATATATCATAGAAATAACAGCCCTTTCAGAAAAATTTTAGAATTCTATTTATGAAAAAAATTTACCATTTTTATGGATGCTCTGTACAGAGGATCTTTTCATGCGCAGTAAGTTCCCCACTTGCTGCACATAGTGACTATCCTTATGTCTTTTTTTTTGATATATTTTCTTGATTTTTAATACAAATTCTTCTTCCTTTAAATATGAAGTTTAGGAAATTAGCCCTAAAGCACCAAGGAAAAAAAAATATTCTTAAGCATAATGAAGAGGAAATGGAAAAATGGTCAAATTAAAATAAAGTTTAATATTTTGCTGAGAATAGAAAACTGTGGAGAATTAGTAATGACTTCTTAGACATATTTTAGACCATGGAATTGCCAGGAAGTTTTCTTAAATTATGACCTGACTCTGAAAGAAACTGCAAGACTGAAAATGTGTTCTGAATTGTAAGGAGATTCACAGATTCCCCCAGGTAGGCAAGTGTTCAGTAATCCCTAGGAAATCAGGGCTTCATCACGCCTAACTGTGACTTGGGGAAGACAAGCACCATCATTCTGAACATCCCCCATTCCTTCTCCTTCTCTCGCCTTTATATACTGAGCATGACACCATTTGGTCAGGAATATCTCTTGGGTCACTTGGGGTTAGCTGTCTTGCCTATGTCTCTCCCACACAGTGGGACCAGCAGAGAGTTCTTTGTGCATCTGCTGCCTCCTGGCTGGTAGGGTAGTACAAGAAGCAGAAAATCTCTTGATGGAGTCCAAACATTGTTCAGCAACAAAAATAGCTGTATTATCAATTCTGTTTCCAGCACACATCCCAAATATTGCCCCATACTACCTATTGTGAAGAAAATTAAGTCTATCCCCAAAATGAGCACAGGAACATTCATAAGTAGGTACAATTTCTATTTCATTTAATGATATGCTGAAAAAATTATAAGCAATTTTAAAATGGAAATATCAATGTAAATTTTGGTTATTTATTAATTTCATCCTTTTTTTTCATACACAACTCAGTCTAATTCCATCTATAAGGAAATATTACATAATGCAGGTTTCCAATAATCTTGAAATCAAAACATGGGACTTTATTTTTCATATTAAAGGTGTATGGATTTTTGGTGCGAGTCTGAAAATTTAATTTGTATTGTTAATTTTTATTGATAATTATTAGAGGAGGAATACAATTTTGTCTCCTTGTTAAGGCAACTTAAAAATAAAGGAGTTACCTACAAAAATGCTATAAAGCACACAGTTGTTTTTATTTGATCTGTAAATAAGAAAGAGTTTTATTGCCTTTAAACTGGTTTGGGATTAAATTCCAGAATGGTTGTACGGTTTTTCTTGGAAGTGCTTTCCATAAAACTGATTTAAGACAATGAGAAAACTTTGGTGGGAAAAAAGTAATTTAGGCTACATGAAACAATCATAAGGTATGAAAGTATTAATTGGAACTATATTGGAATTCATAATTATTGTCAGGGAAGAGAAATACAACCAACAAGCAAAAAAAAAAAAGAAGAAACAAGCCAGAATGTAGCCAGACAATATAGCTATTGGTGATAAAAGCCATAAAGCTATTTCTGTCAGTTATGTTGGATTTGGTGCATATAAATAAAAATAATGAATCCATGACGACCTTCAGATATCCAGCCTATGCAGTAATTGCAGAAAAGGGGACAAACTATTCATGCTAACTTTTTTCATGTAGAATTTTTAGATGGAGAATTTTCAGGCCAGAGAAATGCTCCTGGACACAAGCCTCAACATGATGATACACACTGTGCTTCTGAACTTCCCTTATCTCAGATATCATAATGGTTTATTTCTTAAATGCCAACACCTAACATGGACGCAGAATGAAAAGATATTATGAGAAATTTATGTCGCTAGGTTTTTCTCACTTACCTTCATGCCCTTGAAGAAACAGAATGAAAACACTAGTGAAACCTCAAATATCACATTTGCTATAAACTACAAATTGAAGACAGTTCAGCTGACAATACATGATTATATTCACTTGATATAAAAGTTGATCACATTTCCCAAAAATGAATAATAAAATAATTCCCAATATCAGTTGTAAATCTCAAATGCCATGTCATGTCATACTTAGTATGTATTGATGCAATAGTGCAATTGTACACCTATGACAGACAGCAACTTATAGACAAAAGTGGTTTTTCAAACATTAAAGTCTTTTTTGGAAAACATTGTTGTAAGTGTACAATCAGTTGGCAACAACAAATCATATGGTATCCTTGATGAATGAGAGTTTTATTCATGTAGAGCTCTAGCAAGTCAGAATAACCAACATTCACATACCTCATGTAGGTATATTAGGAAAAGATATATAAAATGGCCTGAGTAAAAGTGTAACATTTTGACATGATTTATTCGCAAAAGCTACACAGAGAATGCTTGCTTAAAAATACTACCTTTTCATAGCTAGAGTATGTTGTAAACTACATGCAGAATTAGGCATAAACCTAAATGCTTATGGGTATCCCTATATCAAAAGATAAAAGTCCATGTCATATTTTAGGATAAAGTTGCATTGATTTTTCCTAGTATTTAAAAAGCAAATCAACTACAAAACTCTTATTTTCTTCTTCGCTGCCACTTCTTTTTATTCCACTTCCTCTGCCTTTATTAGTGTTTGTCCTGGTCTAGGGTGACTTTATTATTAATATTAGTTATAATAGTTATTATTTCATTCTGTTAGTAGATTTCTTTTTTCTAATGCATAAACCATTCATATAAACTAAAGGATATTACAACAGTAAATATACAAGCATCACTAATTAGGTCTGCTGTGTAAGATGATTTATGAAATCTTAGGAAAAAAGTTAAAAAACCTTAGACATTCCTATTTTTTTTATGCTGAGAGACTATGACACTAATGATTATGTCTTATTCTTTCTCTATGTAGTTGTCCAAGATTTTGACTAATTTAAAATGTCCTTTGATTTTATTTACATCTCAAAGACTATCAGAAAATTGTCTTTTTAAAAAACATTAAGAAATGAAAATATTGTTTATTTTTATTTTTAATGTAGAATTAAATCTTTAATGCAGAATCACAAACCTGCATTTTTTACAAAACATAAACATTTGCTACTCTACAACTTCAGTGAAACATACCTGCAATCGCAATTATAAATGTGCCAACACGTATATGAATTTTTCTGAAAAAAAATTACATAACTCAGACTGAGGGTCTTTAACAAATATAACTCAAGCAATGAAAATAAGTGCAAGAAGGGATGCCTCCAGGATTTTTTTTTTTTTTTAAACTTAATGTGCTGTTAAAAAATCTTAAGTTTGTTTATTGTTAAGATCCAAATCACGCTATGTTCAAGTGACATTTGAACCATGATAACATGCCAAATCTTTCTTGAAGATAGGAGAAATTTTGCATACCTTTCGAAAGAGACCTGAAATATTTCAGTCAATGTCAGTAGCTTAGAAATAGAAAGGACATTTAAGTCTGTAAGTGAGCTTTGACATAGCATGCTGCCGGTGTGTTCCAAATGGGTGGAGAGTTTTCAGGGAATCCTCACAGTCCTATGGGAAAGACTGGAAAATGAGTATGCTTTCACCAAATTTTACAAAATTTGGCACAAAAACCTGAAGCTGATATGTTAACAACAACAACAAACAAACAAAACAAAACAAAACAAAACAAAACAAAACAAAAAAAAAAAAAGAGAAAAAAAAGAGAAGCTCTGCATCTGGAATTTTTTAAACCTTGTACTCATTATGCTACTTAAAGATGTAATAATTTGACCAGCCAAAATTAGGTAAACTACAAGAAAAATTGTAATCCAAACCCTTAAATATCTGGAGTTGATTTTTTTTTTTCTTGAAAATTATATTTTCATTTTAGTTTTTTATTTTCATTTTTTATTCTAAATTCAACCACTTGCTTTAGATAAATCCATATTTATTTGACCTGGAGAGAATATTTTACACTTAAGAATTATTTTTAAGTCCCAAAATTATGAATTGTTTTAGAAAAAATCCCAAGTAAAGTTGCATATGACCATTGGAATGAAAAGATGCCTGAAATACCATCTTTTGTTTTTTTAACAGCTGAAGACAGGAGCACTTATCTATGTCGACTTCTGTGAAACAAAACCATATTTTATCTAATCCACATATTATGGTCTAAGCCCAAAGCTGAGACACTATATCTTTCTATGAAATCAATTTCAAATTCAAACACTTAAGTTTAACTATCCACAGCAAATGAGGATCAAGCAGGAAAACACAGGACAAACCAAACATTACTAGATGGTAACATGTGAACAAATGCAGAGAGCCCAGTATTGCCTGAAAAAAAGTGTGCAACTCACCAAACATGCACATGTACTTTAGGATGACCTGAATATTTCTCTTAAATCCTGTGGCTGTACTGCATAGACCAAATAAATCATCTAACTAATAAAGAGATATTATAGACAACTTGAATGTCTTAACCTGGGGCTGAATTGCTCCCCAGATATTATTGACTATTTACATTGGAGTGCCTAAATACAAAATGTAGCATAGTACATTGTCCTCAACATGTTTGCACAATTGTTTACACAACAAATTTAAAAAATACAACACCCAAAAATGTACATAAAATGTTACTGTTAAAACTTCAACAACACTTAAACCAATACAATTTGCTAAGCTATATTAAGTCTCTCTATATTGCCAAATGAACCATAAATTAATTCCACTTTCCACTGGGAAAAAAAAAAAGATGCTTTGGAAACCACATATTCTTTGTGACATACAAAAGTGCCTCAAAGCATGAAACCTAGAAATTCATGGATAGTGAATTTGTATTTGAATTGGCCATTATTTCTTGAATATATTCAAGTCATAAAAGAAACTGAACAAATGATACTTGGAAATGGTCTTAAAAGAGCTAACTACACAATCAGTTTGAAATTTTGTAATGTAGTACCATTTACATATGATAATATGAACAGAAGTTTTGAAGATACTCAGATGAGGTTTATAAATTAATGGGAATATACCCAGTATGTGTTTTCTAGTAACTATACCTTTTGTACCATAATCAAAATGCTTTTTTAGATAACTGTCTTTTGAAGCTTTCTATAAAATAATTTGTGTTCAATATTGTGATTTTTACCTTGAAATACGTGATTCAACTGTGACATGTTCTTACAAAATAATTATCTCTGTAGCCTTGAAGCTGCCAGAAGGCTGGTAAGAAGAAGGAAAAAAGACCTTTTCTAGGGGATGAGATGTGAATGAGAAAAGTTAGTCAAAATGTCATTAGTAAAAGAAATAAAAAAGAATTTTTATTAAGGAGGAAGAAAATATGAATGATTTTAAAATAAATCTATTTAAAGGAAAAAAAAAAGAGAAGAAAAGTTGTTAAGGCATAAATTCTTCATGTGAGTGTGTAAGCACATGGTTTGATAGTCACTCTGCAATGAATGTGATATTGATAATCTCCCAGAAAACAGTTCTTCTCTGAAGGTTCTTGTAAGGTACTTATTATTTTAAAAAATCATTATTACAAATAAAAACATTTTTAAAGGAAGAGTAATAAGATTTGACAAAATATCTAGAACACCTTGTGATTAACAGAGAAGCTGGCAATTCTATTTTCTATATGGGAATGTTTGATATTGGTTTATGACTAAGACTTCTGAATGAAATATATACACTGGAATGTGGTGCTTCAATATCGTAATGCACCATTACAGATTCTTAATGCTGGAGATTCATGAAATTTCATTACTCATAAATTCATAGGACAAAACAAAACACCCTACCTTAGGAAATATAAACCAAACTCTACTAGTAATCTTCAAATAAAATTTATAAAGAATAAAAATGTTTTGTAAGAGTTAAAGTGAATGCAGATCATGCACATATTTTGTTCCACAAGCACAAACACCACAACAGTATGATTTATTATTAGGCATCTTTAAATTGTGTGAATCTGGTGTTTACTAAAATGTAGACACCTTCATTGCACCTTAAAATCATTATACCATAATGTGTGTGGTTGCTTTCTTTTTCCTGGAACATAAATCATTGCTTCCAACACATTTAGCAGAAAACCAATGTCAAGGTTACTAGGTTTTTCTTCCAAACACATATCAAAAAACAGTGTGTAAAGCATAATTGCAAGAAAACAAATCCCTGTTTTAGGGGTGGGAATATTTAACTGAATACTTACACTGGCTCCCTGATTATTTTAGCAGATGTGAAAACATTGAAAGGCTTTCAGTTGTTTATTTAAGAAACTGAATTATATACTGCTTTCTTTCCTGTCTTTGTTTCCTAAGAGATATTTAATGTCAGATAAATTATAGAAGTGCTACTTTAATTTAGCTGGTATAAAACTATACTATCATTTTTTAAACTTTCTCTCTGCTAATCTTCTCTATATAAAAAATTTAATCACTGTAAAATATTTCCATTGTGAGAAAACAGGAGTTCTCTCTGCATTGATACTACTGCCAATTTACAAAGTTTATGTTCTGAGTTTTTTGGCCTGCAATGCTCTTGAGATTTCTGATAGTTTGGGCGAAACTAAAATATATCTCTTATAAGGCTTTAGGCAGTCAACTCTGATTTTTTAACTTGATTTTTCATGGAAGTTAATAATTTAAATAATTTAACTTATCTGTGCAAAGGGCTACATATTTTTAGTCTGGTTTAGGTTTATCTGCCTCCTCCATGAACAGATATTAATATCTGTTCCATGAACAGATATTTGCACTGATATTCAATAAAATTCTTGAACTCCAATAATCTGCATAAAACTTTCTATAATTTTTTTGAAATCTGGAAATCCACTTAAAACACAGCTAAAGACTTTGTTCATTTCTCTTGGGTTAACATTACCATTCTGAAATTTGACTTTGAAAATATTTTTTTCTAATTTGATATCTATATTTCCTACTGTGCAGATTATATTTGATTGCACCATTCTTCAATTTAAAATAAAAATTTTCTTTTATTTTAAAAGAAAGTGACATTCCTATCTCAGTCCCAGTTCTCAAAAGCTAAGAAAATGATATTTTGGGTACTGTCCTAAATACATAATCCTATATCTTTCCCTTTTTGTTCTCCTATCACATTCTTGAAGATCATGTATCAGCATATAATAATGTGTCATCGATCCACAAACCAGAACATTACAAAAATTTAAGATAATGCCTTCTGGGTACAAATGACCCACAATTTGAATTTTTTTTTTTTCATTAATATGTCACATTTAAGTCTTTGGATTTAGGTTTTCTTGGTATATCAAACTTGCCCTTTACTTGAACCCAAAATATTAATCTCAGACTTGTTTGGGTTTTTTGGTGGGTTTCTTGTTGGTTTTGTTTTGTTTTTGTTTGTTTGGGTTTTGTTTTTTTTCCAATTTAATTTAAATTGAATCAAACTTCAACACACAGTCTAAGATCGTGTTTTTGTGGGCCTCTTCTAATGTCATAATTAGAAAAATAAACCCAAAAGTATGTCAAAAACAGCATTACTTCTTAGTTTTTCAATAACTATTTGAGGAAGACTTTTTTTACTGTGATATCCATGACATCCCATTTTTATTATTTGAGTTTTCGAATTAACATTCTAAAAATTAATATTTTTCATTAAAAAATTCTTGTCAGTGGTGTATTTATATCCATCCCGCTAAGTCACTAAAAATCTCAATAGATTGTTTTAACATTCTCTTCCAAAGTGATTTGATGGGAATATGTTCCACAACATAAGATAGTTGTTTTTATTTCACAGTCTCTTACATCAGCAATGAAATTTTTCTTTAATGTATACCTCTCTAAGACTAAATGAATTCCAGACAATGATTAACATTTCATTTCCTGTGATAAATAATGAAAAAAGGGAATTTAAATCTATTTTTAATTAATTCTACTATTAGTATTGCTTTATCCATTCTCATATTATCATTTATCTGTTTTTATTTCTCTTATAAAATAAAACTAAATGCAATGTCTGTGCCAGTCTTTTCCTGATTTCTCAGTTTGTGTTAGCCACTCCAGCAGAAATACAAAAATTTTATTCTTTGTTCACACATATGGGATCTGTCATTCCAAATAATTTGTCGTATGTATATCCCAGTGATCAAATATTGAAGGGCTATAAGACTCTAAGGCTATCACTATGTTTAGAGACTTTAGAAATATCCTTTATTGGACAGGATATAAAGCCTTAAAATAAAGAGCTTAACAATCTAGTTATAAGGTAAAGGAGAATCAGAGAAATATACCTTTTCTTTAAATCTTTTCTTTAAAGATCCCTAAACAGTTCTTGACTGTTATGTCTAACCTGATCTTGAAAGCGTCCATTGAAGGATAAATTTCAGTTTCCCTCTTGAAATACTTAAGAACTACTTTTCTGATCCCTTGTAGGCACAGGCAACAACAGATTCCAAGGTTTAAAAAAAAAACCAAACAAAAAAAAGCCCAAAGCAAAATAAAATAAAAAAGAAAAATAGGGTATATAAATAAAAATTTCTTCTTTACTTCCTTCTTGGACTTTCATGTAAAATGATTGAGTCGATACCACAAAGAATATTTTACCTCTTCTTATTACTACACTATCATATGGTATGGCCATATTTTATATTTAATCTATTGAAAACCCCAATCTCCTATTTTTAAATGCCTCTTACACAATTTATGTAAAACTTCTTAGTCTGATCAATTTTACTTTGATATGCTTTTTCTCAGCACAGGAATTCATGTGTAGTTTTAATGGAGTGAAAAAAGTGCTTCTTTCCTTTTGACTATTTTTTACTGTTAAAACTCCTCATAGATCGATATTACCTATTTTTTTTTCTCTTTAACAACAGGAAAACTGTTTGCAGAAAAAATACTGACCAGAATGAAGTCCAAAACAAACTCGCCTCGTATCCATCTGGAAAGCTTATAAAGAATTCTAATTAGAGTTGCAGTACTCGGGGTTTTAAATTATATTATTTTTTTTTTCCTTTTTTTTTTGTTTATGTCTATTTTAGGATTTCTTACAGCCCCTAGTCGCCACATTATTCATGATGTTCCCCTGTAGAGCATGTTGAAAACTTATCAAACTCATATTGTAAAAATTTTATTGCTGATATTAGTTTCTTAATTTCTTCCGAAAACAGGAAAACATAACTGACTTTCTTTTAGATGTTTAATTCTGGGATTTATTTAAATGTAATTGATTATTGATAGATTGTTCAATACCTTGTTTTGCTAATATTCCACCAAAATTTGAAGAGTTATCCATAATCTCCAATGTCCTGACCATTCTCTTTTCCTTCTTTTATCATGCTATAAAGAATTTTCAGACAGATAGCAATATAAGTGATGATTTATAAATTCAAAAAATATTGAAATGCAGATTCTCAAGCAGAATTATCAAATTGAAGAAATTTTAAGTGAACAATTTAAATTTCTTGCAGAGATATATTTAATTTTGCATATGACAAGGACAAGAACACAAAATTAAAAATCTCATAATTTAATGCAGGAGAAACAGTGTGAGAAAAATAAGCTTACTCATAAGAATTTTCACTTTGTGACCAAAGAGCAGTGACAGTGAAATGCAACAGACAAACATAATTAGCTTTTGATGAGCTGATTTAAGCTCATTGAAGTGATTTCAATTCGGATCTGTATGACATATCTTTATCATGAAAAACAGAAAAAAAAAAAAATTCTATATTACTAAACATCCATTTGAAAACTAAAATAAACTTGGTTTTGTAAAGTTCAGGCTCTTTAAGGTCTTTGGAACTCCTAATGTTAGGTTCTAGCATACAAATCTTCAGAAGTCACCAGAGAAATCTCAGAATTAAGATTTTGTAACTTACACTCTACAGAAGACAATCACTTGCAGAGTTTTGTATCTGAAATGCAAAGCTTTTTCAATAAAAGGATATTAATCACACTTTGCATGAATTAAGAAAGTAGCCGAGAGAGATTAAAGGAGTATTGAAAATGTGTGAAGGACAAGCAATTGGAAAAGAGGGAATTAGGAATAAAATGAGATGTGTGTTATGGTCACCCTTGAAGTAAATGAAGTGCACAATGAAATAATAAAATTAACAAGGAAAGTAGGAAAGACTCAAAGAAATAAGCAATTTACCTGGATTTTTAGATATTTAAACCAATTTAATTTTGTCTCTCTTCTTAATTCCCTGAAAATACAAATTAAGAAGAGAGGTTAAATTAGAGGTTAAATTTGCCGTAGGAGAGCGTAGATGCTGAAATATAAAAAGGATGTATAAAGACAACAGATGCAAACCTACTATAATAGTTGTATGGAGATAAAATAGGAAGGAATTTGGATATACTTGGAAGCATTTGAAGTCACTGTAATTTAATGAGACAGAAAGAAAAAAGCAAACCACAGGTATCATATTATGCATAAGAGAAGCATAACAAGTTATCCTCAAAAGAACAACAATGACAGTTCCATTGCTCTACATTCAATTACTCACTTTTTAAGGACATCATAAAAGAACAGATTTTACAAGAGTAATTTAATTTACCAAATGATGCCAATTCCTTAAGTGGGATACATAAGGAAGAACCATTCAGGTTGTTGGCTCTATTTGCAGCACGAAGACGTAAAAGAAGATTTGGTCCTCTGTTATTTCTCAGAGTTGTGCAACAGAATTACAACTAAAAAAAATGTGTACATTCGTACTGTACCTTTGAAATCCTTAGGGAATGTGTTGATATTTACTGTGATCCTACTTTTCATGCTTTAGAAATATGTTTTATTCTTTAATGCAAACATTAAAACTGTAATTGTTATCATTAATTTGGCATAATCAAAAAATTGCATAACAGTAGAAAAACAAATGTTTTCAAATTCAAATTAAATCACTAATAATTAGCATATTAGGAAGTTTCTCTTGAATACTAACTAGAAAAAAAAGACTAGATTCCTCTGAAGAAAGAATATTTGTACTTGCTGTATTTTAAGCACAGAGAAGAATTTTTATCTACAGAATGGCTAATATAAGATCGGTGAATAATTTATTTCAATTTTTTCCAAAACTGTATATGGAAATATAGTTGTTTTTAATAAGGTTGTTTTTAATAAGCTTCCCTAAGCGGGAAGCTGTTTTGTTTAATAGCTTTATTTTTATGTAGTCAGCCTCAGGTCAGGACAGAAGAATAGGACTGTAGCATATACTATAATTATTATTGCTAGTAGTATTATCTAGTCAAAAATTTGCCAGAAGCTGTTATGCTAGGTGCTGCATGAGCACAGAACTGAAGTATAGATCTTTTAAAAGAGTGCTTACTAAAGAATTAGTGAAAACAGGAAATTTTCACAGAATTTCACTTGAGAACAGTAATATCACTTCTAATGTATTATCTGATTATTTCAATAAAGGTGGAGACAATTGCATCACAGGCCATTATTGTATATTAATAGCAGAATCAATCTCTTTCTTTGAAATAATAGTAATGATAAACTAACCATAGAAACACTCTTAGATAATATCTTTCTGTTATATTGGAGAGACTATGAAAAAAAAATTTCTACTTATTACAGTCTCAGAAATGAAAAAATAAAATAAGGGATTTTTCTTAAGAAAAAATCTTCAGCAAAAGGGCTGGATTTAGGTCTTATTCTGAATGCAGGTCCAAATTGATAGGCCAGGCATAATCTTCAGGCACAACTGGTTCTCTGCAACATTGCTGGTCAGAAAAGACACTTCCAAGTAGTACTGCAGAAGGAATTATGATGCAAAAATGACACTAGTGCTGTTTCTTAGTAGTTTTATTTTTGTTTAGTTTAAAGGTAGACAAAAATTCAAGAGAAAACCTGAAATACAATATCTCAGCAGGTTTTAATCTAACATCTTTTTTTTAAGAAAACAGTATTTTGGAATAAGTTACAAAAGGCAAAACTGAGATCACCTACAATAGTCAGAAGGGCAGAGTGCTAGTGCCCTGACTTTAGTTGAAATGTCACTATGTATAAGAGAATATACAGGACTGTGGGAAAAATATTGCCTTGCAAAAAGACAGAATTAACAGGTGAGATGCCTTCAGCACAGAAAAGTCTGATTCAGAATAAGTGTAAATCAATCTGAACAGTCAACTTGTCTTCCATCCCAAGAAAAAGGTAAACTTTGATCAATTTATTTTATACTAGAGTACATTACACTACCATTAAATTTGTCTGAACCATACGTTCTGAGATTAGAATTTCATGGATGAGTTTCTGCCATAGAAATATTTCTATTCAGAATTGATAAATGCCAACATCTTCTCATATGAATTTATCTCCAGTAATTACAGTCAAATAAAGCCCTTAATAATTTCCTGGAGACAGGAAAATCCTAAAGTATAGCGTAACAATTTTCTTGTGCACAAGAAACAGTACAGATTTCTACAACAGACTGATAGGTCATTTTTTACAGCAGTTTGATTTGACACCAATTTTCTGAGCAGTGAGTTTCCAAATGACAATGGACCTTTGCATCAGAAGAGTCACGTGTGTTCTTCTTTGCTTTACCGTTTTCTTTCCTTCTGGTAACTGATTTGCAACACCAGGAAACAGAAATCCTTCTACCACACACATAGTTCATCCTAGACATTATTCATCCAGTTATCCTTGTTCTGAGATCTCAAAATGAAACTGTTCTAAGTAACGTCCTTACTGAAGCAGCTGGACAAGCTTGCCATATTGCTTTTTATTCTTTATTCTGTTCCTGAATCTGGTGGAAGTGGCTTTAGCTGTGTCTTTGGTAGCTGCTGCTGAAGCTGCTTGGCAGTGGAGCAACTAGGTTACAAAACTGTGGATGTTTGGTGTTAGTATATTCTACACATCAATGCAAGACTCTGTAATTTCCAGATATTTCAGTCTTAAGTGCAAAACATCATGTTATCCAGAATCTCAAAATAATGATTTTTATACAAACCTAACAATCCATTGTTGTAGTTGCCCTGTAAGGGGTTAAGCTCGTCTAGCTCGGACCCTGGGCAATCCAACAGGACACTAGATGGACAGAATGAGAGACAGCTCGATTCTCTCCTGGCAGTGAAGGTCCAAAGAGTTTAATGGCAAATACGAGGTGTGGAGGGGGGAGGGGCAAGGAGAAAGCAGGACAGCAAAAGACAAAGGGAGCCAGGAAAGAAAAAGAGAGGAAGAAGGCCAAGAAGGAAAAGAGGCCGGGTGCCTTGAGTGGGGCACTTTTAACCCGGGGGAAAGGGGGGCGGAGGAAGCTGTCCAGAGGCCAATAGGAGACAATTTGATGGAACAGGTAAGGGGAGGGGAGGGACTTTAACCTGAGAAAGTGAGGGGGAAACCAACTATTACAGGGGGTACTGGGGACAAACCATGGGATACAATTCAGTAATACATTAGCACAATACAACAATCCATCATGAAGTTTCTCAAGGAAGAACTGCAGATTAATTTTCAAAGATAATTTAAATCTCCACAAAGGGAAAAAAAATCTAAAGGTATGTTAACAGCAAAAAGAGAAATAAAGAAAGCATGGGTCTGTTATTTGATGAAATTGACCAACTCACACAAAGGAGATACAGCAGAGACATTTAATTCCTTCTTTGCCTTTAAAACCAATGATGAGTTCAGGGAAAAAACAGAGCCCTGGATTAGAGGACCGTGACTGGTAGAGTGGTACATTCCCCATGGTTTTGAACTTGCATGGGATTTGTAACAATTTAATGCCCTTCCACAGAGCCTGATGAGATTCATTCAAGGGAACTGAGAACATTGGCCAATGTTATTGAGAGAGGTGTCTCAGTTATTTATCAATGGCACTGGCACTCTAGAGAGGTCCCAGCTGACTGAAAGCTAGCAAATATTATTCCAGTTTTTAAGAAGGACAAGAAGGAAGACCCTGATAATTATAATTCAGTGCCTGGAAAAAAATATGGAGAAGATTATTCTGTGACTTATTGAAAAACATTTGAAAGACAATGCAGTCATTGGTTAAAGCTAACAGGTTCATGAAGAAAAAGTTATGCCTCAGTAATCTTTTTTGACAAGGTTACTCATCTTGTGGATGAAGGGAATGTAGCCGATGTGGGCAAGGGTGAGAGGTTTTAGCAAAGCTTTTAATGCCATCCCTCAGACTATCCTGGACCAATTATTGCCAGACATGTAAACAATGTATGAGGGGTGAATATGTCTGAATGATTCTCAAGGTGTTGTAGCAAAAGGGATGACAACAGGTTGGGGATCAGTCACTACTGATGTTCCCCAGGGCTTGGTTTTAGGGACAGTTCTCGTCAATATTTTTATCAATTACCTGGGCACAGGAGTTGAGTGAGTATTAAGTAAGTTTAATGACCATAGTAATTTAGGGAGGAGTCATTGATTTCTTCAACAGGAGAGAGACCTTACAGGGAGGGTCTTGATAGGTTGGAATACTGGCCAATAACTAACTGTATGAAATTTGTCAAGGAGAAATGCTGGATTCTGTCCCTGGGTCAGTGTAATCCTGGATGTTCTTCTAGACTGGGGGACAAGAGACTCGAGTACAGCCCTGCAGAAAGGGGACTGGGAGTTCTGATAGATGGTAAGGTCCATATGAGCCAAGAGTGTGCCCTGGCAGCCATCAGTGTGGCAGCCAGCTACATCCTGGGGTGCCTTAGGCCCAGTGTAGCTGACTGATGAAGAGAAGCGATTGTCACACTATACTCAGCATTATTGCAGCCTCACCTCGAGCACTGCATAGTGGTTCCACTATGTAAGAAGAATGGATTAGGATAGAAATATTAGAATTCATCCAAAAATAGGGCAGCAAATATGATGAAAGAATTAGAGGGTGATTTATGAGGGTGTCTGGGGCTGTAAGGTTTGTTCAACTTAGATGGGAGGAAACTGAGGGGGTATGTTGCTGTCTACAACTTCCACACTGCAGAAAGCCAAGAGGGAGGTGTTGATGACTTCTCTCTAGTGTTTGGTGAGAGGATGTGAGGGAATGGCTAATGGCTCTGTCTGGAACCACCACTGAGAGGGTGTTCAAACATTGGAACAAGCTTCCCAGAGAAGTGATCATGGCCTTAATAGTGTAGGTGTTCGAAAAGGATTTGGACAATGCTCTGAGATAGATGGTTTAACTTTTAGATTATCTTGTATGAAGTAAAAAAATTATTAATCCTCCTGGATCCTTTCCAATTCAGGATTTTTTAATTAATGAAAAAAAAGAATTGATTTTTTTTCTGTAGAAGCTCTGAAG
This sequence comes from Polioptila caerulea, assembly GCA_013397295.1. Taxonomy (NCBI): domain Eukaryota; kingdom Metazoa; phylum Chordata; class Aves; order Passeriformes; family Certhiidae; genus Polioptila; species Polioptila caerulea. The sequence goes on from VYXF01011158.1 coordinate 106,078, forward strand.
CTTGGGTTTTTTGTTCATATTGAGTCGACAGAAACCTGATCTAGACCCTCTAAGTTTTGTTTGCAGTCAGTACACATACTTTTAGGAATGATTCTCTTAATTTTGGTGAAAGTGTTTAAGATTAGTTAAAACAAAATAAAAGTGTGTAGAACTGCTTGTTTCCTATAATCCCTATATAAAGGACAGTAGAGGATTTCCAGAGAAAGTTCAGATTTAAGCATCAGACTTAAAAAATCTGTTTTAGATTATATGATGCTGTGTCCTCTCTATTATCCTATGAATAACCCAAAATGCCCTATGAATGATACAATGAAATGTGTAACTGATCTGCAGACATCTGCTCAGAGTCTGATGATGAGCATGATAAACATAAGGAATTCATATCATAAGGAAATAAGTAGATTTTACAAGAATATTAGGTACCACCATGTGGTTTCAAATTAGAGGCACATATTTTACAGCCACACTAAAACTAGACATTAGTGAAGAATTTTTTTTTCATAATTTTACTTCAGTTGCTTCTGTATATTTTAGAAAAAAAAGCAACCAAAGCACAAACAACCAAATTTATAAGACCCTTATTATTTTTGTATTTTTGAACACTTGTGTTTTTTCACTTGAGTCATTTCTGACCCAGCTTCATCTTGCAAACTCTCTGAAGTTCATACATTGTACAGATAGTACCTCTAGGTTTTCTACTGGTGTGTTGACAATGACTCCTTCCTTTTCTCTAAAGGAGCACATAAATGTTAAGAATGTATATAGTCAAGTTGTCAAGTTTCAGAAACCAACAAAATTGTATCATCATACCAGCGACCTGTCACAATGAGAAGACTTCAAGTTCTACTAGTGTCATTATAAAAAAAAATCTGAAATATTATTTCCAGATGTGACATCTGAATTTTGATGAGCTGTAATACATCCTATGTCCTGCTTGAAAACTGTTTTATTTTCCAAGAAAGAGTCACAATAGCCATCAGCAATAATAGTTACACTTTTCTTGAGAATGCACTTAAAAAGACAGAGGCACATATGCAGTGTCAGTTTTTTTGAAGATGCTCTAAGGATTGTTTTTCTTGGTGACTTTTTCAGACTTCCACAAGGGACACAAAAGAACACCTCAGTTCTGAAGGTGTCATTTTCTTTGTCTCAGTAGGAGGGCATATTCTTTCGACATATTAACAGCTGAATGAAGGTGATGCATCCATGTCCAAAGTCATTGAAATGAAAAGTGTTATACAGTTCGTTCTGCATTGTGATTTTTTCAGTTCAATGGTTTCAGTCCTGAATTGAACATTCTTTGAAATTTGGAAATTGACCCTCAAGATCCAGTGATTTATTAAAAAAATGAGTATCAGAATTCTGTATAACAACAAAACCTCACAAAATTTATAATATACATACATTCTCTAAGAGTTAGTTAAGACTAGAAAGCAAAAACATCTTTTCAATTTGAGCATAGAACTTCTGATATTAACTACATATTTTTTTTTCCTATAATCAAAAATTAACAGAATATTTCACATTTTTTCAAGGTTTTAATCTAAATAGAGTATTTTTTAAATTCTTGTTTGTATTTAATCATACCCATAGTTAGTGAACTTCTCAAATGAGGTTTCATCTAATCTGAAATTTAAAAAAAAATACTAAAAAAGAAAAAAAACAAATCCTCCCTCGAAAAAAAAAAAAGAAATTGAAAAGATAGCAGGCATCTAGTAAAGAATCTTGTAAAAAACCCTAATTTATGTCCTCTATTGACAAATATG
>VYXF01011158.1:107934-143599 GCA_013397295.1 Polioptila caerulea
CCCTGGAAAAAAAAAAAAAAATGAAAAGATAGCAGGCATCTAGTAAAGAATCTTGTAAAAAACCCTAATTTATGTCCTCTATTGACAAATATGAAATCACAACTGTATTTTTTTTATTTTCTATGCATTGAAACTGTCCACATTATGAGTTATTTTAAATTCCAATTTTTGTATTTCTTACATGAATGTTGGAAATACTCAATAAAGAGACACTACAGTTCCAGATTTTTTCTTGCCTTAAGGGTACAACTTTTCCCTTTCTCATTACCGTTTATACCTGTTATTTCAGCTCTGGATGTAATTTAACTACCATAAGGCTGAAATGAGAGCATCTTCCATCATTTTTTAGAGGTAACAGATGCAGTCCCCACATAAAATGGTATCTATTGCTTCTGCTTACTTTGTGTTTCATAACCAAGCTCTATCTCCCTGGTGCTTACAGGCAGCAGCCCCATTGCCTAGGGAGGTTGCACGCCACTGCCCATGCTCAGTAACAATTTAAAGTCTGTTTCACTGAAAATAGTACAGGTATCAAAATAGTAAAGGTATCAACTATTAAATTCCATTTTATGGCCACAAGAATCCTCTCTTGAGACACTCTTTTTAAAGCAATATTAAATTTATATATCAAATATTTATATTATCAAATATTTTAACCCTTTTTAGTACTTCATGGCTTGATGAGCTATAATCATGAAATAATTGCAAGTTTAGCAATCAATTGCTAAAATTATCACAATTCCTAATTTCTCTAAGAAGGTAATTCTAATCTGAAATTCAGAATAAAAGCAGAAACCTATCCATTTCCCTTTGCATCTCTCATGACCTAAAGGATTATCCAGCCTCCAGGTGTGTACAGGTAGAGGGTCAATAGTACCAGGGGAGAGATTGTCAGCCCATAGTGGGCATTGCATAGAGGCCGCAGCCTCATCAAAACTGTGCTCAGTTTTGGGCCCCTCATGACAAGAAAGATACTGAGCTGCTGGAGCATGTTCAAAGAAGGGAAATGAAGCTGGTGAAAAGTCTGGAGCACAAAACTTATGAGGAGCAGACGAGGGTGCTGGTGTAGTTTAGCCCAGAGAAAATGTGTCCTGATCTGAGGTTTTTTTTAGAGTTCTGTGCATTTTTTTCATGATTATCAATGTTTTCCCAGGATGTGCCCATTTTCTTGGGACGCAGCTGTACTTCAAAGATGCCAGCTGCCCTTTTCTAGTTCCCAGACCTAGTTCCTAGGCTCACAGTCCACCAGCAGACAGTCAATAATTTCTCTGTTCACATTTTTGGACTAGCATTTTCTTCTGTAAAATATATTTCTCCTTCTAACATTTATGGCTACTTGCATCAGCATCTTCACCCATCAACACATATCTTCTAAATCTTTCAAGGAAGCCTCGTGTTAAAGCTGACCTTTACAGCATTGCATGAAGATTAGTAGATGAATTGAAAGAGCAAATTTAGTAGCATATAATTGATAATACTTTCCAGTCTAATGAAGACTGGGGCTTCATAAAACTCTGATTGTTTTTTGAATCTTCCAGCTTGATACTCATTTTTAATGGTGCACCAGGGGGCCATAACAGAACCTTTTCTAAATTGTAGATGCTTCATATCATTAATAAATCATGCTCCTATTTAGTCAACATATCTTAAATTAAAATTTTTATAAACACTTTATTCTTTCAAAAGCTAGAAGTAAATAATCTCTAAACATTCAAGGAAAAACATTAATATTGTAGATAGATGAACATCTCTTTGAATTGCTGTTCAATTGTTTTGTGAATGACATCTGAATTTATTATAAATTTAAAACCCCAAAAGGATCAACTTTTTCCCAATATCCCAAAACAAATCAAAAGTGGAATATTAGAGCAAATGTGTGCATTGTTACATTGAAATATTTTCAGATTTTTAGGTAAATATGTTAAAATCTGATTTTTTTTTATGGTGGGTTATTTATTTGACAATAAAACAGTGTATTTTTAAGTTGATTTTATCACGAGTTTAGCAGTGTTATATTAACATTTATAATAAATTCATAGAGGTTTCTTTATCTATAGTATTCTACAGTACTAAATTAACATCTAGTGTTCTATTATTCATTAGGTATGACATCTCATCATGGAAAACTGTCAGATTGGCAAATTCATGCTAATTCATCCCCAGACTCCTTCTTTTCTTCCTGTGCCTAGATATACAAGAAAAATTCCTCGAAAATCTTCCTAGGACTGATGGTACGCTGACTGACCTGCAGTTCCTTAAAGCCCTTCTCGCTTTTTCTGAAGATGTGGGTAATATTTGCCTGACTATACCCTTTGCTTGACTATTTCCCATAGGATGTTTCTACATTCATTGGAGAAATGTACATTGAATGTACATTGACAATTTTTGAAATTAATGTAAAGTACATGTGGCCTAAAAACAGTACTGATCTGATTAAGGCCTTATTTACACAACAATTTAAAGCTATTTCAATCTGTTCTATACCTTTGTACTTAGAAAACCCTATCGCACTGATTAAGATTAGAATATGAAATAGATAGAATATGAAAACAAAAATCACTGTGCTTGATCAGAAATAATTTTGTGTTTCGATGTCTTGGATTTGTATCATATCAAATAGCTATGTTGATAGTGTTAGCTGTTAATTTTTTTGAGAACGCAACCTTGATGAGAAAAGCAAGATACATTTAAACATATTCAACAGAACAAAAAACCTGTGGAGGTTTACATTTTTGAAGATTATGAACAGACTGTAATAAAGTGTAAGGTTACAGCGTAGAAGGACAAGAGGAAGACAAATACTTTATTTGTGTTACCATAATACTGTTGGTTGCAGTGCTATCAGCTTTCCTTTCTGTGTAAGAAAATTGAGCAGCTTAGTAATTCAGTGTGAGAAAATCTCAGTCAAGAGAATGCTTGATCTTTTATCACTCTTTCACTCACTCTTCTAGCCCTCATTAGTGTGCATTGTCCCTCTGAGACTCAGAATGGGAAAAATCCACTGGGAGCATTTGCCTGTGAATTGGCTGGCAAGCTGAGTCAAAGACCCCGTATTGCCATCAATGGCTGTATCAGAAGGTCATGAAGTGCTCTACATCTCAACACATTATGAAACACAGACACAAATTTATGCATTTGTTACCACATATAAAAGTAAAAAAAACAAATTTCACAACAGATGGTCCTCTAACAGCCCACCAAAGGAAAAATCCAAATATATACCTCTATTTTTCACGAGATATTTTAGTTTAGAATGTTTTCTATTTTACATCTGTTCAAACACCAGCATGCATCTAAAATTTGCTCTTCCAACACAAATAGTACAGTAGACTGACATCTACTCACAAAGTAATTATCAGAGTAATCGTTTATATGCCACAAACCCTTGTATGGTTAGTACAAACTTATTACCTATATATTGATTTAGAACAGAGACAGTTTTGTTCCACTTAAGGAAATGTGTATTCTTTTAGGCAACTGACAGCCAAATGAAGAACTCTTATCTACACAAATTAAAAAAAGTAGCAGTGATGTGTGTGGTATATTCCAGATTAAAATTGAAGTAAATCTTTCCAGAGAGTTTGCAAAAATACAACAAAATTAAGTTATGGGACTTGCTTGTTTAGTGGTTGATGGTTTTGACCCCAGGTCAAAAGTCCTCCAAGGTGATCACTTAAAGATTACTTTGCCTAATTTTTCTGTGTCAAAATAGCAAGAATGTACTGAGTGAAGGTTTCTGTCCATATTTCAATTAATTTCTGTCTTTTCTAACAATTCTGTTATATTTTGGTAAATTGTTGCAAATATATGTATGTATTATAGATTATCATTCATCATACATACATTTTTAATATTATAAAAGTCTGCAATAAGCTTATATACTACTTATTCTGATCTATTTTGGTAAAAATCTTGGTGTTAATTTCTACATGACTTTGCACCTGGTATAAGAAGCCAAGAAATTAAAATAAGAATGCATCATATTTAGCTATCACATAATGGAAGAACTGAACAGGAGTTAAAAAAAAAAGGAAATAAATGCTCTGTCCACCCACAAAATTGCAGCATGCAAGTACTAGAGTCAAGCATTTGTCAAACCACAATTGAAAGCCCTGAAACAAAAGCTATCAGCATTTTTAAAATGTTTAAAAATCTTGGTTTCAATTTCCAAACTTTTGCCAAAGGTGACAGGCATAGAACAGGTAATGAACCATTCCTACTGAATTAATATCTAAAGAAGCTTTCCACATTTCTGACACCAGTTCAGAGTTCGTGAGCCCACACATTTTTGTTAGATGTCAGGAATTCATGGGATGCCAGAATGAATTTTTGAGCCTCGCTACCTCTGAAAGGTATTATACTAGATGAGTGTAAGCATGAAATTCAATACCATCAATAAATGAACCAATTACTCATGTTTAAGACCCATGCTTTAATTTTTCATAGAATCTCTCCAGCTTTCCAAATCTCAGGTCCCAGAAGGTCATTGAGAAGATGCTGCAAATGTAACAGATCCATTTTTTCACCTAAGAAACACAATAACAATAGTGTGCTGAATGTTTTTTTAGTGAATATATAATAAATTCAAGAATATAAAATGTGGCACTTTATATCTGCCTTATTCACTTCCTAGTCAAGGAAGTACAGCAGCTCAGAAATCAAGAGAGATTGTGAAAGATTAATCTCTTTCCTGCCTTGCTTCTAGATTCTCCTAAACTCATCAAACTTAACTACTGGTCTAGGAGCACAAAATTGATTAAATTACTCCAAGCAGCTCTGTATTTTGTGTCCTCTGTCAATCTGGATAAAGCCCTGGTCACTGGAGTTTATCTTTCATTTAATAGATTAAAAAAATGCTGGTGAAGTTGTGGGAAAAATATTGATACAAGTTGTGGACTGGGGAGGAATCCTCTAAAAATTTCCTCTTCAGTGCTTGATTCTATTTTTTAAGAGCGTATGTGTAAACTAATTTGTGTTCTTCACTTTGCAGCTCAGTCTCCATTGTACTTTATATTGTCTCTGTCTTTACATAGAAATGGAAATACCACGATGTCTTTTGTCAGAAAAGGTGGTTTGTTCAGACACTTATAAAACTCAAATATCATTTTTCTCCCTGGTGACTACAGGCAAAACAGGAAAAAGAGAAAAGTCTGTTTGGTGCTAAATGGTTTTCTTAAAATGTATTTACAGGTCTCACAATGCAAGAAAAATTCAAATTCTAGAGGTAGTATTGCCAACCTCAGGCATTTAAGAAACCAAACCAGATCCCCTGGTTCTGAAAATCAAAATTCAACCAATAGAAATAATAAATGTGGTATATACTAGTAAAGAAGTTAAGATGTAGAAACTTTTTAGCTCCTCATAACAGTAAAAAATCAAAGCTCCAAGAAAAATATCAAATTTCTTGACAACTCAAAATAAATTGTGAGTCAGCAGACAAATACTATGTTTTATGAAAGTTTTTTGCTTTTCTTAATTCTCCTATTAATTATTTCTCAATCTTTAGGAAGAATACTCATCTCCTCTACCTAGGAATGGTAGAAAAATCCTGTTGTTTCCTTTTCCTTGTCCGTTGCACATTTGCAAAATAAAGGATCTCAAAACAAAAAATCTATGATGACTTCTAAAGCCTATTGTAAAGTTAGAACTATGTATATATATTTATTTATATGTACGGACATGTCCAGGTGTCACAAAGACAATGACCTTATGATGGAAATGAACACTTGAGCTCCTGTTATCTAATTCTTATCTAATATTTATTTTTAAATTTTAAATATTTATTTTTAAAGACTATAAAAACACATTTTAAAGATTACAGGTTAATTAAGACAGTGAATATTTTAAAGCATGTGTTTCCACAGATGTCTAATGTTTGATGCCCTTTCAATTCTCCAGTCATTCAGATCAGTAGTCATCCAACCTAAGAAAATATTCTAAGTCTGAATATCATGGTTCATTAAAAGTTTGTTTTCTCAAGACGACTTGGTTTGGCTCTTTAAGTCCTATGGTGACTGTGGTGACCTTGAAGGACTGAACTATACTATCAATGTATTGAGGAAGATCTAATAAACTTTCACCCATGTTTGAAAATGTTGTTATTTTAGTATTGTCATTCAAGCAAAAATCACAGAAAGGGATCTGTTAGCCAACTAACACCTGTTTGAAGTGGCATACATAATTATTTGCATTAAATTTTGGAACACAAAACAAAAACGTAGGGGTAATACCCATGTTTAATACATTACATAGACCTTATAACTAAGTACAAAACCAATTTTAAGGTCATGAAGAAAAAACTAGACCTAACATTATCTTGAACTGGAATTTTATTTTCTTAATTTTGCTCTTAAATAAATATTGTGGAATTTTTGGGAGGTAGTGGAAACCAGAGACAATTTCCTAACTACTATACCTGATAAGAAGTAGCCTCACAACAAAAGATGGATAAAACTGGGGGAGAAGGTATTGAAATATTGTCCAAAGCTATTGTTAAGGATATTCAACAAACACAAGAAAACATCCTCTTGAATAATAAATAGGACATAAATAAAAAAGACAGCAGTAGGACCTAGAGTTTTAAAAAAGGCACTTTTAGTTTTTCCTGGTCATTATTAATACCTAATCCTGGTTTTATTCTTTTACTTCCAGACTTTTATTCAAGTATCTCGGAAGAGGAAAACATTTGTTTCCTTTAAAAAAAAAAAACATTTAAAAATGCAAAACATAAAGTAAGAGATTTTATATTCTTTATATACCCAGCTTCTTAATAGTTGAGATTTATTTATTGTTTAGTGTGTATCTTCCATCAGTCAGATAAATCCATGTGTGAATTCCTCGCTTCTGTTAGATTTCTAAAGTTCTAAACCACTTCACATGAAAGGATCCTGTACAGCTTTCCCTAAATGTAATTAATATAAGCATAAATATGTTCTAGATTTTTAGCCTGATTCACAAGCATGTGACTTCAATTTTACACTAGACAGAAATCCTGAATAAGCTAAAAAAAAAAAAAAAACAAAACAGAAAACTCCTAAAATTGATTCAGTTACAATATCTTTTTCTTCATACAACCAAGAAAGAACACTGGTTGTGTTAGGAAGCAATATATACTTGCCTTGGACAGAATTCTGACAGCAAAAAGCTCTTTTGTGCAATAGCAATATCTGAGGTGTGAAGGTGTGCAACTGAGCACAATTGGATATGACATCCTAAAACGATTCATTTAGGGTTAGGGTTCCAAGAAACACAGAGGCAGTGGTTCCAGACACTAGGGCTGGAATTGGAGTGCCAAGGGGCTTATGTTGGACATAGTATTGCTCCCTCCAAACCTTTCTAAACTGGAACAGCAACAGTGATGTGTACCTCGGGCACAGCACCAAGGAATCTTTCCGGTTAGAGTTCAGACAGTCAGAAGTCCCACCGTCCCTGGGATACTGGGGCTGGAAAATGGTGTCATTTCAGGGCACCAGCATGGCTGCCTCTACACCTTCCCAGTGATGGCTACCCGTGGAGACTGCAAAATATTCTGCACTACCAAAGTCCCACTAGGGTTAGGATTAGGGTAAGGAGTCAGAGAATCACAGAGCCTACAGCTCCAGGAACATAGGTTCTGGAAAATGCATGCCGACAGGATTACAACAGGGCCCCAACATGGCTGCCTCAACCTTACTCCAATCTGGGCCACCCTAGGTGACGGAAAATTCAGGTGCAGCACTAAAATTCTATTCTGTTTTACATGGGGTTCAGAGAGCCAGAAAGCCTACAGTCAGGTGACCCTGATGCTGGAATGGGCTCACCAAGGGGATCGTAGCAGGACACCAACAGTGTGCTCACATTTTTCCAATATGGGACACCCATTGACATGGGGACCCCAACTGCAGCATCATCATTCCATTAGGGTTAGAGTTAGGGTTCAAAGAGCCCCAGACGCTACACCTCTAGGGACAGCGGGACTAGAATATGTATGCCAAGTAGATAATACTTAAGTCTTCCATTTATTAAGGTGATTTTTTTTTTTATATGAAGTATGTTGCCTACTTTTAAAACATTGCCTACTAAAAGATTTTTGCTCACAACAGCTAAATATATGATATTTTTCCTATTAAGGGTCTCTAAGAATGGTCTATTACTCACTGAGACAAAGGCCTCTGGTGATGATGCAGCTGAAATCCATGAAGCAGTAAAGAATCTGTGTGACCTCCCAGAGCAATGATCCAAACTCTCTGCAGCAACCATGCAGAACAAATATTTCACTTCACTAGAACTAGAAAGGGTTTCACTTTTCTATATCTAGAGATGACACAACTTCTCTCCTTCACAGAAAGACACTTTGATCATTATTGTCTTGCTGCAATATCTATTGTTAAATAGGACTAAACTTCTTAACATTCTCTCTTCTTTCCATGAAGGATAGAATTGGAAATAATTTTAGAAAGATTTGTTGTTTTGTTTTGGGGTTTTTTTGGGGTTTTTTTTTGGTTTTTTTGGTTTTTTTTTTGTTTTTTTTTTTACATTTATTTCCAATAGAAAATTGATAGAAGGTAAAATAAAGAACATTAGATAACATAATTGGAAAGAAAAATCCGTAAGTTATTACTATGTTTTCAAGAATCCATGGATCATTCTTTTTTTTCTTGTCTGTGATTCAAGAGAGGTGTCAATTATCAGACACATGTGTGTGCAACAGAAGATTCAGTATATTTCACTGATATTTTCAAATGAGCCCCCAGCTTCTAATTTTCTTTAGTCTATTACCCTTTGGTCTTAACTTTCCTTAAAATTTATCTTCCCCTTCTTGTATGCATTTCTGCAAAGCCAAAAAAGGATACTACTAAAAATCTATGGGTTTTCTGGTTCCAGGCTTTACAAATACAACAATATATTTTTTTTACATTTGATGACAACATACTGAACTTCCATGGTACATTTTTACACCTATTATCCAAGAATCATTGTTTGAAGGTGACAATAGGAAACTAAGGGTTATTTTTTCAAAGACAAACACTTGAGAGCACACTGTAACTCAGGAGTACAACATATGCAGTAAGCCATATTGTTGTTACAGCAGGACTCCAAATACACATTGTTCATGAAGTGTATTCAATCCAATTTAGATATTTTTTGCATGTATTGTAATCTGTAAATAAACTCAAAATAAGACAATCTTTATTTTAACATTGAATTTGGTCCTAGGTCAATAGCAAAATCAATAATAAAATTAATATGCTGGTCCACTGATAGCCAGTCTGAAAAAGTAAATTAAAACCCATGACAATCCTTTGGTCTTGAAATTAAAGATGCTCATCTTTTCTTATCATAAAAGAAGTCAAATTATTCTTTTTTTCTTATTTAAATAAATCTATAATACATTCAAATATGTGGCTTGAAAGTAGGTTAAGAACTTTCAACAGGACATTTTTTGCCCATTTCAGTACACATGGGAAAAAAGAAAAATGAAGCCTATCTTGTCTCTTTTTATCCATCCTTAGTTTAGATTTTATATTTTTTAAAAATAATAATTTAGGAGTATAACATCTTTGTTATACCATCCTTTCAAGATGGAAAGGTAATATATATAGCACAAGATTAGTTTGGCCTACAAATGTTTACATAGTTTGAATAAAAGAACATGAAATATGCATGTAAGAAAAATTTACTATAAAGCCTCAAGTTTTGGAAAGAGTATCAGTTTAAGTTAAGTTTAAGAACAGAAACCAAGGTGTCATATAATTTTGAACAATTAAAATCTTCCTAATGAAATGTGTATGTTCTAAGTTCACAATAATGAATATTCATTGTACCTATATATTTAGACTTTCCTCTCTGGTCCTCCTGAAAATCTGCATCTTGTAAATTTCACATGTATGAAATTTGAATCAAAAAGGTTTTCACAATGTTAAACAAGGTTTTTTAAGAGCTACAACAGATATTTTCTCAACAACTGTAAATCATTTATTTCTGAATACAATACTATGCAGTAACAAAGATATTTTCAGATTTAAAATACTAAATATATCAAGGAAACAAAAATAAAATTTATTTTTATATTGTCCCTATAAAAACCTCATGGATATAGTCATCAGAAAAGTAGAAAATTGCCTATCCATTCCACCTGCCTTCTTTTACCTAACTTCAGAATTTTTTTAGTACTACCCATGAATTCTTAGTGCCCTCCAAGGAAGAACAATCATTACTGTAAAATCTGTAGCAGGCTTTGTGCTCATCCATCTCCCACAGCACAGTCTATTTCTGTCTCACAGACCACAAGACAGAGACTTAACTTGAGTTCTGGTGAGTGATGGGGACTATTTGATAACAATACCAAGGAAAAAAGTCTATTCTATAGTGAGCAGTTTCACATAATGGATTGCATGTTATTTTAAATTTGCATTACATATCAGGAAAGAGTGATAGTAAAGAAACAGTATGGAAGCATCAAATTAATGAGATAATACAAATTGCCCCTTGGTATCTGTACCAATGTATAAAAAGCTGTCTTCCATTTTATTCTGAATATGTGTTAAAGAAACAAGTCATCTCATATACTTTTCTTCTGTTTAATCACATGACAGTTGATCAAACAATTTCTGGAAAGGGTAGAAGAGAGAGACAATACTGAAATAGAGCATAGAATCTCAAAATAATGATTCTATACTTGAAATTTTAAGTTCATCTTTTATCTGTGTTCAGGAAAACATCCCTGTGGATTTATCCAGGAGCCACTCTAGCAGTCACTCCCACACCATATGCACTAGAGCCACAGGGTCCCTGGAATACCCTTGACAAGTTTACAGGGAGCTGTGAGCCATGCTGAACCCAGATATTAATTCTGGATTTGCTAACCTCAATCTATACTAGAGTTTCTTCATTTGTGATTTTCATTAGCCATGTGAGTTCTGTTGCATATGATATGCAGGAAAATATCATAGTCAAGATTAGAGAAGGGATATAAATTAATAAACTTGAGATATTGAAAAATGTGCTTTACTAGTCAAAACTACACAGTTTATTCATGAAAACATTATGAAGTTTCACGTTAAATTAATGAATCAGAGTCTAAGAAGAGTGAAAAATGATTGGCCAAGCATGGCAGATTCTCTTGGTGTGCTCACTTCTGCATGCACAGAAGTGTGCCGAGTGCTGACATGAGAAAACTGCTTCAGCACTCACGTCTCTTACCTATGCCATTTAAACAAATGCTTGTATCTTCCTTGTTTTGCCAGTTTCAGACTTTTGTTGACAATCTCAGAGCTTATCTTGCTGTCTGAATATGCAGCTCCTTTAACTTTAGAGCAGACTGCCAGAAACAGATCCCTTTTAAGGGAGTTGTTGTGTGCTACTGGAGTTCAGGCTGTGGGGATACTGCCTCCCCATGCCCCTGGCACTGAAAATTGTGTGCTATCAGATCCAGGGCGTTTCTTCCATCTCATTGGGATGGATGTGGCTGCTGCTGTTCCTGTTGGCAGGTCTGGGCAATGGCAAGACTGAACATGGATTCCAGAGATAAATCTGGATAGGTACATGCAAGCATACACACGCACATGCCCATCAGTGTGTCGGGCTACAAAAATCAACACAGACAGAAAACATTGTTGTCATGACACCCACATAAATTCCTCCAGGTTTCACATACATGAACACAGCTAGCCAGTGCTGTCATTTTTTTCTGCTTGTCAAGTTTGAAGTTTGGCAGTGTAAGCACCTAGAAAAAAAGAGAATAGAAATTCCCTAATGGAAAAATACACTCTGGACTCTACATGCTGCAGGTGTCACTGAATACTGTCTGTGAATTCTGTCCCTTTTTCCAAGTGCTGACCTCTAGGTACATACACACAGAGTGAAACTGTACAGAGAATAGTAAAGAACATGATTTAATTTCAAGAAAGGATAGACTGCACTGATCAGATACTAGGCTCAGTCAGACAAGTGTGCTGCTCAGCAGCTTGTTTGCATACAGCTCTCCTTTTCTATTCCCCTCTCCTCTCTATTTTCTATATTTGTACTTCTGTGAACCACTTTGATTCTTTCTTTTCTTCAACCCTTTTTCCTCTGAAAAACCCCATCACTAATTACCTTTTTCCAATTTGTCCCAGTTAAGCTAAATTCATAACCAAATTTAGTATTTCTGATAGCCTTCCTGTGCCTAATCCTTACAGGAAGCCTTCATTATATGGTAGCAGGTAGGATTCCAGCCAGTTTCAACATTGTATGTTGTAGCTAAAAGAGAAAATAAAAGTACTTTTTGGGCTTTGAACATATTCTTGCCAGCTTCACTACTGCATCTTTGAACCTCTGAAATTCATTCAGCTTTCATCCAGTTTTTCTTTGACCTTTCTGGAAAAACCATGTTTCCTTCTACTTTGTAAAACCTCATTCTATTAATGTCAGTTTTAGCAGGAAAAATGTATAGTAATAGCAAAAGTATACCTGTCAAGTTTTTGTCAGGTAGTACAGAAACCTCATTATTTTGGGGACAAGGGCTGTATTGTCAATGCTCTGGCAGACACACAGGTACAAATTCTGAGTCATTTCCAAAGCTCTTAGTCAGAATAGTGCTCACATTTTGTTCTGCTTTCTACAACTAATTTTAAAAGTGCATTAGAGTACCAGAGTTGTTCATAGGAGTTAGGATAAACATACATGCTGTCACAAGCTATAGAACCAATGGTTCTTACTGACATACCTGAGATTTCTGTTTTGAAGGCAAGAAACAAACCTAGGCTTGTCCAATTCAATTGGAACATTTGTCCAAGGGAAAATCCAGTTGCTTGTAAAAAAAAATCTTTGCTCTGATAAAATATCAGTAATAGAAAACGAGCCCAAAACAGAAACTGAGGTTGCATGTCAGGATCTGAAATGCAACAAATGGACCTCAATAGCTTTTACAAGCTTTGGCTGAATCCCCACACACCCTGTCTACCCAGAGATCCAGGACATACAATTTGATCCAGGCCTGGTGAGACCATCACAGGTGTGCCTGTCTCCATTTGTGTCTCCTAGAAAGACCCTTCATGTCCACACTGAAGTTAGCTCATGTCCATCATGGACATGTGGATCGATGGCTCAGGCCACTATTTCAGCCTCATGCTCCTGCTGGGAACCAATCCCCGCCTTGGCTCAGTGGTCACCAGAGACTTGTGGTAGGGCTCATTGGTGGCTTTGGTACTTCCTTCTACATTCAGGTCCCAGCAGATCACACCCATTGGGATTTCAGAGCCAAAACCAGGGTCTTTACTGTGCTTGGCTCCATGGGAGCCATCAACCCTGGCTGTGCCCTGCCAGTCATTTCTGGTTTCTGACCCAAACTCCACGGGCACTGGCCCACTGCAGTTCAAGGTCTTGTCCTCATGGCTTCCCCAAACTGAAAAGTCTGACCCTGAGTTTTGGATCTCCCCACAGAGCCAAACTGCTGACCAGCCCCAGGTACCTGAGTAAGCCCTGTCTCACCCGTCCCCCCAGGACTCAGGGCTACTTAAGGGCAGTGTCTCCCTCCAGGAACATTAGGAACAACCTGATGTCCTGCTCAGCTCCAAATGCCCTACACTGTCCCTGCCTCGATCCTGACACTATTCCAAATCCCCTACGTCATGCCCCCATTTCAGCCTCAACCCTGTGTTCTGTGTCTATATCAGCTCCAGGTTCTCTGGCTCACTCCCAAGTGCCCTTTGTGATGACCCTGCACAGCTTATGTGTTCCTTACCTGGATCTAAGCTCCAGCCTGAGCCACATCCCTTCTCCAGTTCCCTGCACCACCTCTTCCACCCATGAAACAGATCCCTGATTCACCATAACAATTGGAACACTGTACAGCATGTCCCTTCTGATGCTGGATCTCTGTGAAGCAGGAGGACAACACTTGCTTGGGTGAGAGGGAAGGGGATCTTCTGTTGGGGTCCAGAAGACACTACAAGAAGTCACTCTGAACCCCTGCTCAGCATCCACTGTGGCCTCCTCCCACCCCCGCCCATGGCCCAGGACCCCATTTCAGCTCAGGTATGGTCACTAAGTGCTGACCTGAGCAATGCTGTGGGTGTGTCTTTCTCCAGCCCCGTGACAACAATTAGTTTCATGTAATATCAACTTAGACCTTTTACACTTTATGTATGAAAGCATTTCCCTAAATGTAAGAAAGAAAAGTAACCTGCATGAGTAAGAACCAAAATGAAATAAAAACTACCAAGAAACAATTACTCCCTTCCACAAGCTCACATATTACATTGTCTTATTTTAAAAGATTGATAAGACATATTTTTTCAATATTTAATATATGATCTATTTATTTATGGACATGTCTGTCTGTAGGCTTTTTAGAAATTTAAGTTACGTGATATAGCAAGGATTTACTATAACTGCGGTGTGGAAATATACTAGATCTTAACTGTTCTTATCTGTAGCATGTCCATGCTCTAATGAGGTACTCATCTCACAGAGATGAACTTTTCTGCCACTCTTATTCTTTTTCATAAAAAATATAATTGGCTAGTCAGACTTCCTGAAAGTATGTGAAACACCACAGACTTCAATCAGTTAATCCCACAGACTCAAATACAGATGGAGCTCTAGGAAATGAAAGACAGAAGAGCAATGTTGTCTTTATTGAAACCTTTTTGTTCAGTTTGCAGTCTGACCGCAGCTTACACTCTGTGGTCAAAGGAAAGATTAGTTCTAAAGCACAGCATCACTTGTTGAAGGCTATGATCATATGCTCCATAAAAACCATATAAAAAAATAAAAGGGAAGATTGCTTCTGAACTGAATTTTAAGTTCTTTGTCTGACTTTAGGGATACCTATGTATGATCTATTAATATTATTTTCTATAATATTAAAGTTATTGCAATATAAAATAGGATATGTATTGTTAGTGCATAAAAGAGATTTAATTAAAATCACTATGATCTCTGCAATTCTTACCCTAAACTCTATCTGGTTAAAAATCAGTCTTGAAAGCAATAAAATAATTTTGGTATTATGGTATAGCTAATAAAAAAAAATGATCATTCTGATGCTTTCTCTGCAAAGAAGCTAACTTTTGGAAACTGATAATTATTTAGAACACCATTTTGATGAGTGCTGCTTATTTCCATGGTAAATTAAAGACTCAAGGTACAGGTTCTGACCAGTGCAGTGTTGAGAAAAGATGCACAAATATATGATGGGAATTGGGATGAAACAGGATGGGAAAAGTAAATCAACTCAATCAGTAGCTCAATTATATTGTCTAAGTTAAATCTACATATGACCCTACAACCTATTTTTTTTAAAAAAAAAAGAGTCTAGAGAGTTAATTCCACATGCAGCAGCATGTTGCTACGTACAATGTCCTAAATTCATGTTGAGTCTTTCACCTCTTTTTCAGAGTCTTTCTTGAGCCTTGTAATTATTTTCTTCTTCAAAAACAGTAGAAACTCACAGAAGATAAAATTTTATTATCTCTGGTATAGTAATATCCAGTAATTTCTTCAGCTTAGAAAATACTTTACAACACTTAGAACTCATATTGGGGGAAAAAAAAAAAAATTGTTATAATAGAAGATAGGATTTAGAATAGTTCCTGAATTCAAATTTGTGTTCTAAGACAAGATGAAGTACTCATTCTTCTTTTTTTTTTTTTTTTAAACAGACTCCATCCAATATGAAATGTAGTAAATCCATAAAATCCTTCTACAATATTCACATTTTATCTTAAATATTTATCATTGTTCCTCTCCATGCAAATCATGATTTTGGAAACAGGTTAGCTAAAAGAACTGTTCCACACCTGTACTCTCCTCTGCTACAAATATCATGGTAGAGACTCTGATGATGATCTAATGAAGCTGATGGTGATAGAGTAACTGCTTACTATATACCAATACTAGCTCCTACTAATTACTGTTCTCAAAAGCAATGTAAAGAAAATTAGAGAATTCAAGATTTTTTATGGTTCTGTTAAATGAAGAAAAAGTTGAAAAGTATTCCTATATTCTATATGTCATAGTTAGATAGTGGTTCATCTCCGCAACAAGTGCAAATTATTCTTCTCAAAATTAGCAAAGGACAGATATGAGTTCTATATTACCTAAACATACCAGAAATACTCTGTAAGATGCAGATGACTGGGAAGATTGTGACCCATAAAGAAAAAAGCTTTTTAGTAAATGAGATAAGCAGGACAGAAAGCTTTAGTATCTTCAAAGTTTAGCCTGAGACAAATCTAATAATCACTTTTTGATATTTCACGTTATAAGAATTAGCTATTCCTGCCTTATGATGCAAAGAAGTAAAAAAAGATTAGGACAGTAAAAGATTGTAATAACTTTTATATAGCACAATGAAATAAATGATTCTTTGAAGATAATGTTTCCCAAATGGATCAACAACCTCACATAATGTATTGAAATATTTGTATAACCTAACATTATGCATTTAAATGGAGCAATATATTTTTTTAAGAGACAAAAGTGCAGCTCAGACTTTCATGATATGCAGAGAAACAGTTAAAATTATGTTCCATTGGCATGTTATTGTCCTTGCTTTGAGCAGGCAGTGAAATTGATGAGTCCAAGTGCCTCTTTCAAACTAACTGAAATTATTTTAATTTGTTCTTTTGACATCTAGGCCTATAGTGTAGTCAGAATGAAGCAGCACGGAATTTAAACAGCATTTCTGTAAGAGCATATGTGATTTTTTCGTAATCATGTGTAGCTGTGGAAGCAGGGTATTTGTTCTTTTTTTCTCTTGAATTTTATACAGGATTCATATTTATAAAAAAATCGTGTAAGATTTCAAATATTTACATCTCCCAATCAAAATTAAATATGACAAGAATTAAAGAGGAATCAAAGGTTTTACTGAAAAAAACTATTTTTGAGCCTACATTGAGAAAATAATTGATCGACATTATTTAGTGTTTCCTCTAAACTATATTTTTGTTTCTCCAAATATTTTCATGGGAGAGTTATAGTCATTGCTCATTTAATTACTTCTCATATTAAAAGAATGTGTTCAATTTTATGAAAGGCCTACTGAGATTGGTGAGTGTCATGAATGGAGGGGAAGCTTCAGACAAAGTTTATTAGAGAAGCGCTCCCAAGAAGCCATGTGGTGCAGAAATTCTTATCTAAAATCAAATAAGAAAAGATCTTTAAAACTATTTTTCACATGCAAGGCATAAAACATTTAAAAACATTTTGCTGAAAAGAAATAATCAATTTTCTTCTGCTTTCTTCTATTTCAACTTTTTGATGGTAAACTGGATGCTAACCACTTAGGTTAGCTAACACCTCTTTTATTGTTTGTGTCCTTTGCAGAATTGCCTTTTATTTTGAATCAATTTCTGTCCAGTGCCACTGGTGAGATAACTATCTCCTTACAGAGGTAAGTATTTAACTATTTATGAGTTAAATTTTGAGTCAAGTTACTATACTAAGAGAAATATAAGCTGTGTCATAATGGGCTGTAAGATATTGCTTTATATTTAAACATTCATAATAAAGTAAGAAATAGGATATATTTAATCAAAGTTGAAATAGTTTTTAATCAGTAGATACAATAGACATGACACTAAGTGCTACCTCAACTACAAAACCAGACCAGGTAAATACTGGTTTCAATATGTTGGCATGATATACTAAAAAATATTGATGGAGTATATTTCATTTCATTTCATTTCATCATTTCATTTCATTTCATTTCATTTCATTTCATTTCATTTCATTTCATTTCATTTCATTTCATTTCATTTTGATATATTTGTATGGGTCTCCTGGATTTTTATGTCATTTTCATCATTATATTACTTAGTTTGCCACTATTTAAGTTAGTTGTAACATATTTTGATCAGTCTCCGTATCGTTTCCAGATTTTTAGTCTTTATATTTGAGGAAACCGCCTACGCAAACTGCATGCCTGAGATTAAAATTTCCGCTCTTCTAGTGGATGACAGCTGTTATGGAGATGTGGCATTTAACCTTGTGCTTCCCCTTTTTGCCCTCATTGCTTTTAATTAACTACTTATAATTACTCTCAAACTGCTGAAAATAGAAAAATATTGCCTCTCACTATATTTCACTCCCTGTCTAAATCAAGAGGCAGCAAAATTTCCTGAGAAACTAAAAATTTGCAAGTTTTCAAGCCAAACTAATCCCCAAATATTTAAAAATATTTTGAGAATTTCTGCTTTTCTTCACAGCAAGCACACTCTGAAAGTATTAGCAAACTGAATATTTATATACTGAGATTGTGCAGTGACGTTGGTAAGTCTATAGAGCTTAATTTTTTAAATTTTTTTCCCCCAGAGTACATGACATTATCATTTAGTTCCCAGGGAAGCAGGGCTAAATTAAGATTATATAAAAGATACTATAACCACTGTTTGGGAACCACTACTAATTTGGGATTCATGACTGGATAAAAAAATTCAGACTTGTTTACAAAAAGTCATATATCTATACGTTTTTTTATTTCACATCAAACATGGGAAAACAATAGGAAACCAGGGGGTTTTCCTCAGGATAGTGAAGTCCTCCTGCTACAAAAATGCAGAAACAGAAAAGGCACATTTTCCCCAAAGCAGTCCCCAAAGTTACATTGTTCTTGTAACTAGAGATAATTGGTAATCAAGAGCTGTCTTTTGCAAAGAATCTACCTTGTTTACAGTTCTCCTTTCCTTATTGAACTCTTAGGCTTTCCTTGCTGTGCATTGTTGTGAAAAATTGTTTAAACCTCTTTTGATTGTTTCTTTTTAGAGAATACTTCTGTTTTTCATAATTTTGCCAGTCTAAATAGTGATATATTTTGTGTATTTACAGAGAAACTCAGGACTCAGGACTCCAGAAGAGATCTGGGAAGGACAATATGACATGTCATTCTATGACTGCTATTTCCAGTTACCTCAGATAGTTACAGTGGTCAGTAGAAACTGGGACGGATTGAAACAGTGCATACAAGCCTTATCAAATTTTAATTTTTTTTTCTAAGCCCATGATAATTTATTCTTTGAAGTAGTGAAGTAAAGTTCAAGACTCTGAAGCACCTCAACACTACAACAACAAAAACTCGATTCACAACTATTAAAAATTAGTGCTTATGATTTCCCGCACTGTCTACCGCAAATCTGAGGAAAAAAGTCTTGAAAAGTATGTGACTGAACAACTAAACTGCTGCAGACGTCCCACAGCATACCATAATCTCATATGAAGAACAGAGATCTAACACTGTTCTAACATCTAACATCATCAGTCCTCAACCTTTTGCATACTGCAACAGCAAAGAAGACCTCAGAATCAGAAGAGAATGAAAATGTAACTCTATGAGCTGTCCAAATATAACCCTAATCAGAGGAAATGTTGATTAAGACAGGTGGGACAACAAAATAAAACAAATATATTCTTTTCACCTGTATATCTTGAAGAATCTTTATCAAGACATGTATTGTGCCCTTGAGGAACGCCTCAAGATCAGTCCTATTTCATTTATTCTTCAGTAAGAAAGCAGCAGAGTAAAAATGTCTTATCAATAATTCAGGGAAAACAAACCAACAGACACTCAGAAGCATCCCTTTTGATTTTAGTAGCAATTTCATGCTATTTTGTTACACCCGTCACCATCTCTGGAAGAGTTGTAGAAGCTTCTGGTTGAGGCACTTGGGAATATGGTTTTTTGGTGGACATGGTGGTACTTGATTAGTTAAAATTTTTGGTTGACCTCTTTTCCAATATTAATAATTCTATTATTCTACATCAAGGTGGATTAATGACATTATACTTAAAATAAAAATAGAGAAATTCAAGTATACTATTATGAGATAATTACTTATTAATGTAAAACAGATTGCTCAATGGTGACAATGTAACTTGCTTTTCTTGTTTCTTCACTTTTTATCAACAATCATAAAAAAAGTGATTAAGCAAAATAGGATTTATTCCTAACCATTGAAGAATGAAATATCAAGATATAACACTGGTAAAATTTTGAGTAGCTCTCCTTTAAGATATATGATTGCAAAGAATGCCTAGAACACATAAATACCTCTTATATCAAAAGAGCAGGGGATAGAGTAACTCAGGAAATTACTCTAATAGCCATTCCAGATAAACTTCTATAACCTCAGCTGCATAGAGAGCTAGAGGCAAATCTTGAAAGAGAAGTTCAGACATGAGTTAATTAATGTTATAAAACAGGTATAACGGAGATATGATAGGATTTAAAAAATAAAATTCTATTTAAATGTGTCATATATAGGCACTTTGGCTGTTATAAGCATGCCAAGGTATAGAAATGCATGTGTCATTATTTCCCAACATTTTAAAGAAAGACTTGGGAAAATTAAACATGACAAAATATTTAAAAATAAATGAAAAGAAATACATGTGGAAATGTTCCTAAGAAATAATGTTTCTTAGTACCTTTTTTTTTTTGTTTTCTAGAATTTAAAGCATAGCTAACTTACAAGCAATGTGCTAAAAAGCCTTTTATTCTATTAGAAAATTATGGGTTTAAGATCAACCAATTTCTAATCATCCAGTAACAGAGTCAGTATTTACAATTCAAAGAAAACAATGCCTCGAAGTTCTTTATGCAAGTCAGAAGGGAACTTTTTAACTGGACTAACATAATGTTTGATCATTAACTTGATGTTGCTACTTGGTATAAGAATGTATATGCACTTCTTGCTCTCCTTATCTTGAGGAGCAGATAATTCTTCTGAGATCATTCCTTCTAGGTGCATAGAATGCATGAAGGCTTTCACTATTATTGGTGTGCCCTGAATTTCTATTTCAGGACTACTGTGTTTACCTTATGTGGCATCTCCTTCTTTTAGTCACTTTTGATTAAGGGCTCTGATGTACCTAAAGAAGAATCAATTTAATTCCATTGCCCTAATTTTATTTTATTTCAGTTGAATTGCATTAACTTAATTTCTGCTATTTTTGCCATGTTTTTTGTAAATGGAAAAAAATAATGCCTCTCAGTGGAGAAACATATAAAATAAAATCTGGTTCAAGATTTAGACATCTAAATGGCGGCATTTTTAAAATTGAACATCAAAACAATATCTCAGTTAAATTTCTCAGTTTTCATTTTATGTAATAAAAATCTAGTCAAAAAAGTCAATGGAAACCAGAGTAAAACACAGTGAGAAGACCTTAAAATTATTTCATTTCTTTGTGCTGTTTAGGATAACCTTGCTTATATAAAGTCCCTATACGAGGTTGATTAATATAAAGGAGTATTTGCAGAAAATGCTCCTAAAAGATCAGCAGCTCTAGATGACACTGGATGACTAACAGGATTCTTCCCTCAGTGACTACTTTAGAGAGGACTGAATCAGCGCAGGAATTTAAAATTGATGAAACCAAATCATTATGAACCATTTTCAGCAGAGCCTTAGAATCTAAATTTCCTATTATCTTCCTATTGTTTCTGCCTTTATAATTATTGAAAAATCTGTTAGGTTATCATTAAAAGGAGTCAGAATATTTACTCTCAAAAGACTAATTATAAAGTAGAATAAGAAATACAGAAATTCAATCTGATCAATAAAAGCCTTATAACAACTATAGCTGGGGTTTGTGGGTTCTTGTTAATTTCAATCGGTTCTCTAACTAAAGAAGTGTGCAACTTCCCTGAGTACATCAAATTGGAATATCAAATATTAATATTTGAATGAAGTATGTGTGGGAATCTTTCAGATAAGTTCATATGTACAATAACATACTGAAATGGAAATATTTTATGGAGACTTTTCTTGTTCAAGGCAATATAGACACAAAAGGAATTTTGATTATATGACAGTTCATACAGGGGTTAGACTTGATGATCTTTAAAGGTCCCCTCCAATCCAAGCCATTCTCTGTAATTATGTTGAGCCGGTTGCCTTCAGAATTTAATCTAGCTTTTTCATAATAAGCAAAAATATGTGAGTTCACTCAGTGCTAGTGATTCAATCACAGCAGCATCATATACAAGTTATACAAGCTATTTACCAAATAATATGCCTTCTTTTCACAGTTTATTTTCCTTGTAAATAGAGCTGTTTTTATTTGGCAAATATTTTTCTGCCTTCTGTATAATTATGATTCTCAGACGTGGTAACGATCTAAGAGTTTATACAGATATTTTATGCAATAGGAGAAAGAATGTTTTTTTCACCTGTAGAGTGATGTTATTTAGTGCCTGTTCACTCCGAACAGAAAACCTGAAACAAGTTGCAGCAAATGCATTGAACTGGCAAAACATTTTAAGTACAATTCCAGTAGAAGAGATCATCTGTAAGTCTTTTAGTCTGGGACGAAGAAATCATCAAGGCAGATTGATGGAGACTATTTTAAAAGAATTTTAAAGTCAGTGATCAAGTTTTTAAGTTAAGAAATGTTCATAATAAATAACATGGGAAATCCAAAGACACTTTCATTTATGCAATTGGGCTGAGAGATAGAAAATAACATTGAATGTTGACATTTGTGCATTAATTCATGATGAGAGGAAAAATACTGGCCTTAAATGTAAATTACATGGTACTGTTTTTTTTACTTTTTCTTTTTAATATCCTAAAATATGTTTTAACTGGGGTGAAGATTTCAGAGAAAGAATAAGAATGTGTAGAGAAGTTATAAAATGAGTTATCTTATAGATATGTTAAGAATGGCTAAAAATATATTTCTTGACTATATGGAAACTAGTTACTATTATTTATAGAGTAGCAAATATGTATTTCACAAAAGAAAGTGTATCATAAAAGCATGTGGCAATAGGTTATATAAACCATAAAAATATTCTTATTCATGAGCTGACTTTCATATTATTTAGCCCTATTTTGAGGAAGATTTACATTTTTCTAACCACTATTGATGTTTATTGCATCCAGGTTGCAATTTTTTGTACTAGTACCTATTTTTCAGTTCGTTAAGTCATCAATTGATTCCTGTTATTATAGTTAATGACACATAATGCATCTTCTAAAAAAGTCTGTACATCATTCTTTTTCAGCCTCAATTTTAAACCATATAAGTTCTATTCAGGAAAAAATAAAAGAATTTTTCTTGATAATTAGGTGCATGTATGTGAGTTATTACCTCTTTGGCTAATTGATGAATTTAGATAGAACATAATGTTTCCTAGTTCATATTTCCCTGACTTCCTCCAAATCTTACCTCCCTGTTAAAATGTTAGATTTATATCCCTACTTTAAAAAGGAATATCAGTTATGTTATGAATACAGAAAATTCTTGCTGAATATTTCCTAATGATAACATTTTAATTTGGTTAAAAAGAAAAAACTAATAAAAAACCCAGAGGCCATCATACATAGGGGGTATGTTTTTGGTTTTGTTTCATATGTTTGGTTGGCTTTGCTGTTTCAGGGGCAGTAAAAGCCCTATAATCTTGCTGAAGAATTTTTTTTTTTTTTTTAATGATGCAATATAGTTTTCTTCAAGGAGAAATAAAAACCTACAAAAAATTCCCAACAAAAATTATAGGCTGAAATCCTGTATGCTGGAAAGTTCCTTTTTGCTGAACTACTATAAAATCTCCAGCACTCTGAAGTTCTGCTACTACATTTTAAGTCATAATTTCTGTGCAAAGATGGGTCGTTAAACATTTGATAGATGGGTGAATTTTGTGTTCATGGCAGACATTACACTTCCACAAGCATCTAAGATATTCAAAGCCTGACTGAACACAGACCTGGGAAACCTAGTCTAGCAGAACCTGTTGGGGGGTGATTGGAGTAGATGATCTCAAGAAGTCCCTTCCAAACTAAGTGATTCTCTGAAATGAATAGAAATTACACAGCAGCGATAGACAGTGAGTTAAATCACTGTAAAGATTCCTGAAAATCAGATTGATTTGATTGTAAGGAAAGAATAAAAAAACCCCAGCAGTAATAGTGGAGAAAAATTTTAAAATATAAGAACAAACTTAAAGGAAATCAAAATTTATTGCAATTGTCCGTACCTTTATTCTTGTTATGTTTCAGTGGTTTATTATCTTCCTTTGTCCTATAAGTACATGAAAGCTACTTTGAGTGTAAAATGTATACACAACTAGAGTGGGATGTACAGTAATTTAAAAAAAGAAGTGTAACTTTTTTAAAACTTACACAAAATTAAGGTCTAGTTCACTGCATGTAAGTGAATAGAATAATAAACATTAGGTGGATTCATCCTACTTGAATCAATTAAAGCTGGAGTTTTACAACCTGTTATAGCTCTTTTGTTTCACATGTGTGCACACTTGCACTGAAAAGAAAAAAATAAAAGGGGAAAATGACAGTATTTGCCATCTGGCTTTCCATATTCTCATCACTGATTTTCTTTTATAATGCAGGCTTTCCATCTTTGTAGTCCAGCCATTTCATAATTATTCTACTTCCAGTTTCCTCGTTTCTTTCCTGTAATGTATTATTTGTCCCATACTGCATGCCCAGTACACGTTTTTTTTCTACCAGTCAAATTCTATGGACATTTGTTTCTCAGTCCTTTAACATTTATCCCCTTTCCAACAAGTTTTTAAGCAATAATTTCTCTGATCAGGAATGAAATTGGGTTATCACAGAGCATCCTTTCTTGAATGCTTCATGTAATTAAAAGTAGACCTAATTCCTAATCTCTTTAAGTTCAACTGGAAATAAACAAAGTGTCAGATACTATTTGAGATGCTGGAGTGACCTGAAACACGACTAAGGGAAGAAAAACACACATTTTTTCTACAAAGAAGCTAGATACACTGGGTAAACTTGAGCCTCAGTCTATGGGAAATCTATAATGCAGCACACAACAAAAGGAATCAAATGTCTAGTCAAAGGGACAAGTGTTTGAAACCACAAATCTTCTTAGCTATTGATATAAATAAGACAGTCTATATTTCTTTAGGTGCTTTTAAATATTTTCCAAACTGAAAAACTTGAAGGAAACTAATTAAGAGCTTGTATTCAGAGAATGATGTTAGACAGGCATTTTTCAAAGGGAATTCAGGTAATTCAATTCAAAGAACAGACAAAAAGAATAGCAGCTGAATACAGGATTTCTATCCAGTCTGTGATTTAAGTGTTTTCTGGTGAGTTACTAAAACTAGACTATGAGATAAATTGGCTTTTTGATGATGCCTTGGATTTAAGCTTTTATATTTTTCAGATTCTCTGCTGCCTGGTATGTATCTCTGAAATGTCATTTTAGGTGCTAGTAAATCCTCTTCACAGGGCAGTTAGACAAAACAATCCCTTCCCAGCTACAAAATCAGGGACAACTGTTACCCCAAAAGCATTAACCACAGTGAAGGGAAGGGGGAAAGCCAGGAGGTTGAGACTTCATAACCTGAAGCTGTGGTTGAACAATTGACTCCAATATGTAGGTGAACCAAAACTTACGAAAGTGTAAAAACTGGGGACAGGGAGCCATCTTAGATCCATCCTGAGTGTAGCCCCAGACAGGCTCTTGCACTGCCCAGGGTGTATCCTTTCGGGGCCTTTCAAAAAATACCTATTTTATTCCTTTTGCTCTGTCTAGCCTCTGTTCCAGGTCAGCCTTTCATGTCGTCATTGGTGTGGTGATTCCCTTGCTTTACTAGTTCTTTTTCTCAGGGTCAGGATAAAAAGTGTGAGAGACAAAATTCTTGTTCAGACTTCATTGTTTACTATTTCTTATCGCAATTACAGCCTCACTGACTATGAGTGCTTCTACATGCTAAGTTAACAGAGCAAAAATGGAGGACAGAGTATATGTGTCTTCAGGGTCTTTTTAAGCCTAAACTACCCAATTATGAGATGCCAACTAATTTATTTTAACTTCTAACCCAATAACTAACTACCCATGTCCTGCACTGCAGATTTTTTCAACCAATCATACAAAATCACCTGATATTTAAAGAAGGAGAAGTCTACACCCTAAACCCTCCATCTTGTTACATATATATTATTTTAACCAGCTACCTTAAATTCTAAATTTCTCACCCCGTGAGAAATTCACACACTTCTATTCAACTACACATTCACAGACTCAATGCTATCACTCAGTTTTGGAAACCTTACCCACGGCCTCAGATCAAATGAAGTGTATCTTTGAGGATCATTCCCTGTAAGCACAGAAAGTCTGAAATTCTCTGTGTCCTGGGTTCCAACACATTGGCACATGCATTCTAAATGAAATATTATCATGAAAAATGTTAAATAAAATGAGCTGTTGTTGTTGTTTTAATATTCTGTTCCCAGTATTTGCAGTGTTGGGCAGCAAGGACAGAACTTTTCCAAGTTTTTAACCTGACGGTCTCTATAGAAATGGCTCTGACAGCCTTAATACACATGGTGGTAGAAAAACAGGTTTGTCATAGAAAATCCAAGTTTGTCTTCTTCTAAACTTTAAAGAGCTCTGAATCTCTTCAAGACTAAAACAAACATATTTTATACATATTACATTATTTTTGTCCATGGAACACCTCTGCTCCACAAATGGTCTCATGGCCTTAAATTTGAATTACTGTTTCAAATCCCTGGAACAATACAAAGGCATTTTTTTATCCCACTGGGCTAATGTTTTATTAGCTTGAAAGTGTTGATATGTTGGATGCAGGGAGAATTGCTAAGGCTCTAAAGCACTGTAAGATAATTTTAAAGACTTTAATGGGAGAAGCAGTGAAAACTCTCTAGTATCCCAGTATAAACCATATCACCTTTATTATACTTGCTGTTCTGTTTTGTTTTCAGTATAGTGCAAGAGACCCACAAAAGTGCTGAGATTTATTCAGTGTTCATGAGCAAGGGACCAAGATGCAGAAGTGAACCGGAAAACAGTTATTTTTCAACACAGACTTATCCTGTATATTCCTAGACTTCTAATCACGATCTAGTAAACCTCCCTGTCACCAGTTTTGGAAACACATAGATTCTAGGGTTCCTGAGATGATTTAGGAGACATAAATGGCATTCACACATATAGCCATTGGAATTTTAAGCTCCAGGCTACATGGCAGAGATCTTAAAAAACATTTTGCTGCATGACATATAGGCAAGTAGCATTTCAGATCAACATTCAGCTCTCTTCAGTCCCATTGTTACAGGCAAAAAACCAAGACAAATTCTTTGCAAATTTGCCTTCCAATTGAGAAAATGTCTTGCAATTCAGAAAGAAAAGAGAAAGAAAGAAAGAAAGAAAGAAAGAAAGAAAGAAAGAAAGAAAGAAACCCAAAAGCCCAAAAACCCTACCAGAAACACATTGACAGACACATTTTTGCATGAAAACTTTATAAAAAATATTCAGTTTCAGCATGGCAAAATCTGTCCAATTTTCTCACAGTGTAGTAATTAGTAAATACACTGTTCAAGCAGATGCAATGTCTCATATGGAAATCAAGTTTCAGAAGTGTAGGAACAGATTTTATTTTAGATATATAAAAAACTTATCAATATATATCCTATCTAGCTGTATAAATTTTATTAGAGGATAATCGGCTATGATTTTCTCCTTCCTGAAGGGTTTTGACAAATTCCATGCAAATTCCAATATATAAACACCTATTTATTCGGTACTGAATAAAACTGTAAGACTGACAAATTTTCCATTATTTGAGTTTTAAATTATTGTCTTGTTGCAAATTCTTTTTAGAGGTCTGTCTTGTTGCTTGTTGGTGACATTTTTAGAACTTTAAAATCTTCATTTCATCAGTTAGGATAAATGAAGGAAATCTGATTTTAGAGGTTGAATGTGAAAAAAATATATTTTAACAAAAGTATTGTTCAAAAGTGAAGCCTTATGGACAGCAAGGCAAGAATTAAAAGCTTTAATAACGTTACTCTGCCAAGAGACAAGATATGAGTAATATTCCTTCTGGTTGGTTCTGTTCTTGAGGTTTTTTTGTTCATTTGGTTGATTTGTTTGATTTGAGGCTTTCTTATCATTACACTTGTCAACAGAAAATGTATGAAAACTACTAGAAAAGTTTCTTAGGATTTTGAATGATTTCTGCTAATAGATTATTATGCAGAAGTTATATAGCAGGTATTGCATTTCCTATTCTGGAAAAATAATTCGGTTTTCCACATCTTTAAATAAATTGATTTTATGTCTCCTCTGTTGTTTCTAGTTTTAGGACTAGATATACACTAATGTAATTTTTAGTTCTAGAAATTAAAAAAGAAATATTCTATTTAATTAGCATGTAGTTGCTTATTTTAAAATTGATATACTAATTTCTTTTCTTATTCTTAGCTAGTTGATGTTCTACTATTCATTTATTACAGCACCATATGGCAAAGGTTTTTGTTTGTTATAGGAAAGATTTTATACAGTATCCTGCTTGTAATTTTGTTTTTAGCTACAGCTTTTTTCGAAAAGTTTTCAGACATTGTCAAAGGCATTAAATACCTGAGTGTTTTTTAGTATTTAACTTTGGTCAGAAACTGGTTCTATGTAATGTTACAGAAAAAAAAGTTAATTTGAACACAAAAATGCTGGCATCATACAGACCTTGGGATGTAGAATGAAGGAATAATATGTAATTTCGGAATTTATTTGCCTTTTCTTATGATAGATGGAAAATGTTATTAGCTAAGACTGTAAGGAAAACATCAGCACAATGTCAAAGAATTATTAGGCACTTCTCAATGTCACCTGTTTTCATTTTATGAAAATCAATAAATCATTTGAGACAAAGTACTTGACCATTCCCAAAGTACTACATCAGTACTGTATTTTTATCTGGCATACAAAGTAAAACTAATAGTGGAATAATTATGTATGGACACATAGATTTTTTTTTTTTTTTTTTCATATTATATCTTTCACGTACCCACAGGGTTTTTTGGATAGTAAGCTTTGCAAGTATATAGAGAAAACTTATACAAAATTAAATAACAAAGTCCTAGAATCATTAAGGTTGGAAAAGACCTTCAGGATCATTGAGTCCAGCCTATGACTGAACAACACCATGCCAACTATAATGATTCACTAACTACCATGTCCAGGTGCTTCTTGAACAATTCCAGAGATGGTGACTCCTACACTTCCCTGGGCAACCTGTTCCAATGCTCAACCACCCTTTCAGTGAATAAATTCTTCCTGAAAGTCATTCTTCTTATTTGCTATTTACTTTTTAGTGAGTTATGAAAATTCTCTTTGATAAAGTTTGGTGTCAGACAAAACTTCTCAGAACTCTTCAAGTTCTGTGGGTGTATGCATTCAATTGTATTTTATTTCTAAGCTCAGTGTAATTTTACAGTATAATGAGGCAAGCAGTAGTACATAATGACAGATTCATATAGATGCTAAGTGCTGTAAATATACTTAATGATTACAATAGCATGACCAGTTCAGTGATTGCAAGAGTTTCCTGCACACAAACATGTGACTAAATTGCTGATGCTTCTGTGGTTGTCGTTAAATTGTCCCTATTCAGTTTCTAATGAAGTTTCATGCATACAAATGGCTTTGTTTTCATTAGGAGAATATTAATACAGTTATTAAAATTCAGTTGCTATCAGACTTAGCATCTTTCAGACTTTTCATGGTTGACCCTAACAAGTGTAGAAAAACCAGTGTTCTCAATATAGGAGCAATCTCACTATTTCTTTTTTAACATGCATATGTGTGTATGTGTGTGTGTATTTATACACATCTGGTGAGTTTCTTCATGTTTCTTGCCTGTTTCACTCATTTTAAATAACATTTTCCTTTTCTCACCCTTGGAAATCTATAGGAATGGAAATTTTTAACTAAAAAAAAACAAACTCCTCCTTCTTTTTTTTTACGATAAGGTGTCAGGCTTGATTCTCCTTTACCTCAGTGCAGTTATGGATTTCATAGATCAGTCAGCTCTCTGTTGACACTAAAGAAAGTGGAGTCACAGTTGTACTGATTCTGTTTCTTTGGTTAGCAAAAAATCAAAGAACTTGCTTCAAGGCTGAAGTACATAATGAAAACAACTGGTGGAACCAATGGTCTACATTAGTTCATAGACTTCCATAGAATTACACAAATAAAATATAAATACATTGCTTACTGTTTATAGATAGCATTTATTTAATTATTAATTTAATTAATATAGAAATTTCTATATCAATGGAAATATAATTTATACATCTACAATATTAAAAAAACTTATCTTCTGTTAATCTTAAAAGGTGATACACTTCCTGAGAATTTTCATTTAGGTGCTGCCATTCTGACTAATGGTGACATTGTAGTTGCTTTAACAGTCTGCAGATAACCCCTAGCTCTTTTAGCCCTTTCATTAATAATTCTCCTGGCTCCTCCTCAATTTGGTGATGATTCTCAGATCTGAGCATCTGGAAAATATCAAGTCGGTACAGTTCTGTCATAATTGAGGATTTGGATTTGCAGATGTGCTGTGACTTCAACAAACTATTCTTTCACTGGGGTCC
Source organism: Polioptila caerulea (assembly GCA_013397295.1). NCBI lineage: Eukaryota > Metazoa > Chordata > Aves > Passeriformes > Certhiidae > Polioptila > Polioptila caerulea. Next base: position 138,291 of record VYXF01011158.1, read on the forward strand.
GAAATAATTTCTTTGACCAACTGAATCAATTTTCTTTTGCACTTTTGCCCACTCTTCTCCTCAAACTTATATCCTATCCCAACCAATTATGGTTCAGTTTGATTTGGGTTTGGTTCTCCTTTGTTCTTCTAGACCTTCTTTCTCCTGGAATCTCTATTTCTCTCTTTTTCTTACAATTCCAGGCTTTTAAATCTCTGCTTCCAAACCTCATAGTCCATGAGTCTTATGAGAGAGAAAGAAGAGCCATTTCTCTCCTCAGAAAAGCTTTGTAGAAGAGAATCTACGTGTTCACCCAGTAGGGTGAAACATTTAAAGTTCACACTGACTATAGAAGATCTGAGAGGCCAGACAGAGCTGAGTAATTAACATGTCAACCTAACCAGGGTACAACTCACAGGAACTGTAAATGACAACTTCTCACAAGTAATCCTGAAAAATTTCAAGTCATGGTTGCAAACTTTGAAAGATATGAACTGCCAAATACTGTCCTTCTATTTTCTACAATTCAATTTATACATACACATCAGAAAGAAAAAATGGTTGTGGGCCATTCTGACTATAATTTTTCCACAAAAATTTATGCTAAGGGAAATTAATTTATAAATAGCTGAAAATTAATTACTATAATAGAAGCATCATGAATCTCAAGGGTACATAGTGCTAAAAATTCTCTCTAACATCTCTTAAATACTCATCAGAGATAACTATGAACTATGATATTAGCCTAAAAATATATTTGAAAATCTAGAGAAATCATACACCGGCTTAAGAAGAAAAGAACAAAATTACAAGTTATGCATGAATGAAAGATCTCTTTGTCAAAAGACAGTAATTATTATATTACATTCATTCACTAATTCTGTTTCCATTTTCCCTGTCATTGCACAATGCAGAAAAGCAAACCCCTTCTACTAAATTATCACAGTCTGTGTATTGGATCTTCTTTTCAGTTGTAATTTTGGGAAGTCCTCAGCATAATAGATATGAAAATAAATATATATTTTACTCTATCAATAACTCCCAAATCTATTTATAGAGTACTCTATAGCATAACATTTCTAATTAGTTAAGACAGAAAGATAATGTGTAAGTAAAATAATATAATTAGGAACCCATTACATTTAAAGAACCACTTACCTTGTCATGGAAATGTCAAAACGTGTTGTGATTATTTCTCCAAGAAGAATTTCTAGTTAAACCATGTTTGGATGGTTTCTGAGTATCTTTAGGGAGAAAGATTTAAAATTTTCATGTGAATTCAAATACATTTTATACAAATTATCTCTATTTTGGAAATTAATATTTTTATGTATTATTAGGTAAATTTTAAGCTAGATCACTTTATATATAGCGCAATATTTTTTTGTGTTAACATGCCATGTGTACATATGTGTTCATTCTGGGTGGCTTTGGTTGAAATCCTGACAAAGTTATTCAGAGTTCCTAGAAAATTGTATATATATATCTCATATACAATCCAATTAATATCCTTCTGTTAAAATGCATCAGAGTAAAGGATCCAGTAAAAAGAATTATCATTCTTATGCATATTGTCTCATTTTATATATACAAGCATATATTTGAATATATACATATACAAAAATTAATTTGTTGCTTGAATGGCATTGATGTTTCTCAGAGATAAGGAAGGCAGGATATTATGTAGTAATTTGAACCCTTCAAGGCTAAAATTTAAAAAGCAAACAATAAACTCTAGTTCCTCAAAAATTATTTTAAATTTCCTGCCACTCTGTCTCATATGTGAAGTATCCCTTTTTGCTATTCTGTTTAGAGAAGGTACATCTTCCTCATTTGAATCAGCGGCAGAATTGTGGTTCCTGTCAGGCCCACAGATGTTCATCATATGCTTCAGAGTAAACCTGTGGGAGCCACTGCCAAGAACTTACAAGCCTCTCAAAAACAGGTACATAAAACACAGCCCAATGGATTTCTGCTACATTACAGTTTCAAATCCTATTACATTTGCAGCTGAATTTAGTGTAGTTAGAAATATAGATGGAGTTTGACTGTGAACCAGGATGTTTTGCCTTGTGTTTACTTTTACTGTGGATATGATTTTCCTTATTTGCAGCTGGGTTTTTTTACATATATACATATGTACTACATATATATATATATATTACATATATAGAGGAGCACTTTGGGAAAAATCCTTCACTTAATGCAAATTTAAGATATGAAGCATGCAATTAACCTGAAGGATTGTAAAGCATATTTAATTACTAAGAAGAAAATCCGACGGCTATATCAAAAAACCAATTCATATCTCTACTCCTTCATTTGAATGCTATGTAATTCAGATTGAAATTCATAAATATAAACTCTGAATGTATTAAGGAGGGTATATAGGTTTAGAATTTTCTTTTTAGGTCTTAGCTAAGATTAGTGAAGTGGGGTTTTTTTCTATGGAAGCACACATAAGTGAAATATTATCATTAGTTTAAGAGTCCCAAGGCATTAGATCTACGGTATTCCACAAGAGGAGAGTGTAACAGAAACAGAGTACAATCTATCCAAAGACAAACAGAAAAGGATAGATTTAAAAGTGAATTCAGCTATCATTTTAAATTTGATTTTAATAGAAATCAATAAATTCAGTTTTGGAGTAAAAAGCCTTGCTCACAGATCTAAAAATTATTTGATCACAGCCAGTACTCACTCTACTGATTTCCTAAAACAGTCCCTGAATTTAATCAATAATATCTTTCACTGGTTCAGAAATTCACATATTTATTAATAAAATTAGTTATGAAACTGATGAAAAAATAGTTTTATGTATTCATTTACTTATTAAAAATCTATCATCAACCTTTATTACTTATTGATATCAATTTTGATATAGTGGTGAGCTTTTGTTTGGAAATCTTGTCTGTTTCTCACTATTTTCATTCACTTTTTTCTTTCTTTATTAAAGTCTTTCAACCCCCAAAAAGTTAACTGAGAAGTCATGAGCTACATTTAAACACAGAAAAATTAATACAGATTGTATTTTTAAAAGTTTAAAAGAAATTTTCTTTATGCATCTTTGACTGCTAATAGAATTATTAGCCAAAGCTTGGTGTTCGTCTTTTTTTTTATCCCTTAACCTTATCACCAGACTAAGCAATTAAGTTCAAAGATTTTTATTCTTTAACATGTGAATAAGCCATAAAGAAAATTCATTAAATAGTTGATTAAAAAGCTATTTTTGAAAACATCACATATAAGGAAATTATTTCCTTCTCTTTTTAAGTCATGATGGAAAAAATTACAGAACAAGAGGGCTGAAGTATAGTGAGAAGGGTAAACACATCTTGTTTTTGCAGAAAACACCTAAATAATCTCCCAACTATTAAACATAAAGCTACAGGACCTTTAATCCAGAAGAAAATATAGATCTTTCCTCTTATAATTCTTGAAACCATTTAAACTCTGGAATTATTTGAATATCAGGAGAATTACAGAGACATTAGTAAATTGCTTTTAGTGCAAAGTGAGAATTAACTGCTAAAATGAATTTTTTCTAAAAAATAAGAGTAAATAATAGCATTTATTGTTATTATTAACTAAGCAAGCTACACGAATAAAGCTATGATGCAATCACTTAAAGTGCTTTTAATAGGCTAAGTCAGTAAGAGTTCACTCTTCCTTCATGCCACTGAACAACACAGATGTGTTGCTCACAGTTGAAGAATATTTTGCTCAGGTTTTTTGATCTGACTGAGAAAAAGAAAATCTTCGCCACTAGGATAGGGATGGCCCAAATCAGACCTCAGATAAGTGTTTAAATATTCAACAAAATACAATGTTCTGATTTTAAGCCTTTTTATGAATCCTGGATTTTCCCACAATATAGTAAGATTTAGGTTTTGTTGAACAGCGCTTACACAGAAGCAAAGCCTTTTCTGCCTCTCACCACACCAGTGAGGTGGCTGAGAGTGCACAGGGAGCTGGGAGGAGACACAGCCAGGACAGATGACTCAATCTGACCGAAGGGTTATTCCATACCACATGACATCATGCTCAGTGTATAAAGTGGGGCAAAGGAGGGTGGGGGGATGTTCAGAGTGACGATGTTTTCTGTTCCTAAGTTAACATCACAGGTGATGCAGCCCAGCATTCCTGGAGCTGGCTGAACACCTGCTCATGGGCAATGGGGGTGCACTCCTTGTTATGCTTTACTTGCATATATAGCTTTTGGTTTACCTATTAAACTTTATTTCAACCCATTCTTTTCTCACTTTCACCTTTCTGATTCCTTTTCCCATCTCCCTTTAAGGAGGATGAAATTTGAGATGCTTAGCTGCTTGCCTAGGTCAATCTTCATTGATGTTACTAAAGATTTGTCAAATAATGTAAATTAAGAGTTATATTGGTATCAAATTAATAAGCACTCCCCTATTTATACAGAATTCATTACTAAATTTTAGCTGATCACAGCATCTCCTGCTGAAAGTCACTGATATCGCTGGAGAGCAGACACCTTGAGAAGTATCACAACAAAATAATATTAGGGGAACAAGGGCTGCATGCATCAATGATTAATCAGTGATAAAAGAATTGTGTAGCAACAATTACAGGACTCTTCCCACAAGTGATAGCATAGGCATACACTTGTCTTTGAAGTAAGGCTTAATAAGGCTACAGAAAGCTATCACAAAAAATAGCTAATTACACAGCTTCAGAATCTGCTACATGGAATTGATTGCTCTGATATCCTGCACTGTACTGCTGCAGATGTAAAGATTACCTTATTTCCATTAAAGACTGCAGTATTTTAGTAGTTAATCTACAGTTTTGTTAATTGAATTCATTGGTTATTCATTGGTTATTCACATTTCAGGTCTTTCTGTTTGACCTGGATACGGCAGCATAAGGTCAAACTTGGCCATCAGCTCTGGACAGTTGACAACATTTAGAAAAGCTTTTCTTTCTTATTGTATACACAATTCTGAAACAATATTTTACAAAATGCAAATGTGGGTTTTTTCACTTCAACACCATACAGTTTGTTGCCTAGATGTCTAATTTTGTTTTTAAAAATATGTATTTTAAATAATGTAATAACTTTAAACAAAGAAAATTACCTCTACCCCAGCCAAACTGGCAGAACACCTCAGTAGCTGGCAAAACTGACATATTATATTAAGTATATTAAAGCATAATATCTTAAATTTAAAATCTGCCTTTTTTGTCTATATGAAACCAATTTTTAAAAAGTCATATTATCTTCTGATTCCTATTATTGGTTTTCAGGACCATTTTCGTTCCTTCCTTCCTTCCTTCCTTCCTTCCTTCCTTCCTTCCTT
>VYXF01011158.1:147167-180706 GCA_013397295.1 Polioptila caerulea
TTTTTTTACTGTTAGAGTGACTGACCACTGGGACTGGTTAAAAGTTGTCTGGTCGGGGCAAGCTGCTGTTGACTGTGCCTGAGCAGGAGGTTGAACAAGATAACTTGCAGCGGTCCCCACCAACCTCAAAGAGCCCTCAATTCTGTAATTGCTCTCCTTGTTCAGACTTCCCCAGGACTCTCTGCCTGTGTCCCAGGACTCTATTTCAGTCCCCCAAATTCATCATCCCCTGCCTCAGTGATGCTGCAGCAGAGTAGCTCTCCAGCTTCCGACAGTCCTGTCCTGCCCAGCCACGATCCTGCTGGGTCAGGCCACATGTGGGTGCATGTCCTGGGCCAGACTCAGCCCATCTCTGTGTCCAGGCTGCCCTGGTGCCCTTTGGCTGACCTGCTGGGACAGTGGGCCCTCAGGGGGAGCCTCCACTTCTACTGGGCTCCAAGAAGGCAACAATGGAACTGTGTCCAACAACTCATGTCACTGACTCTTCTCTTCAAGGGACTGTGATACTCCAGCTCAGTCCCTAGAGTTTGCTTGTTTGAGTTTTAATTTATGAATTTTTCCCATCTAGAAGTTATCAGGAAAGCCATAGGTAATATTCCAGTTTTAATAAATCTTTTTTCTGCCTGAGATTTTCCAATATTTTTGTTACAGCTTTCATATGAAATTATCACTAATTGAAAAATTAAAAGGTATTACTTGACCGCTCATACAGCTTTTGGTCAAATATTTTTGTATGTTTCAGCATGTAATCTAATGCATGCCCGGAAAACCTCAGCTTCACAGAGAAAAAAAAGTGAAATTATTTCTTTGTATACAATAGAAGCCAAATGAGCATGCTAGCAATGCAAATCAAAGAGATAACTTTTCATCACTAAGGGCAAACAAATGATTTCTTTCATTTCAAGTCAGATATAATCTATGTTCCCACACTGAGAATAAGGGTAATCAAGAAATATTTTCTAAGTTAATTTCATGCAAAGAAACCAGTACTGTGATAAACATTTAATAAGACAGAACACAGAACTCTTTGAATTTCATGGAGCTGCCTGTAATTTTTATTGTAAGATTGTAAAATGTGTGACCCGGACACAAACCCCCCTCATCTACCCAAGATTTCTGTGGGAATACCAAACTGAACACAGGAGTGTTGAACAAAAAGTACTATTGTGGGTCCATCAAGCTTCTACAGAAAGGTTATTGTGTTCATTGTAGTCAAAGCATAGTGTTTCTTAAAGATGTTGAATTTGGTCCAAACCATCACTTATCCTAAAATGAGTTATGGAAAATTATCTCAGATCTTTTGTGATGAATCTTCTGGAGTGCATATAAATAATTTGAAGTATCCTTTTTAAAAAAGGGACATTTATAATGATGTTGCGTAGTGACAAATCCTTTCCCAATCCTTGTTACCCTGGAAGAGAATCATGAACACAATCTAAGCTGATTTGCACTTAATCGTGTAATGGAGACGGAACAAACTCAGAATAGTGAAGTTCCTCTTACAGAGTTCAAAGACATAGCCTGGCAAATTTTCAGGACAGTACAAAAAGGAAATTTGCTTCTTGGCTCATTCTTTGTCTATTGTGATTACCTCATCTGATTACCTCATAACACTATCTTATCTTGCTTGCACAGATTTGCTGGTTAGCTATGTAGGTTTAACTATAAAATTTTGATTAGTGGCCTCGGTATCACTGTCAGGTTAACTCCTGAAGATCATTTCTCTCTTACCAGACTGCACACTGTGGATGCTTGAATTACAGATGAGATGGGATATGTAGAGGGAGGTAGACCCTGAGAAGAGCTTTTACTTAAGAGGATGTTATTTTATTTTACTTTTTTTATAAAGTATTTTTTTAATTTTCTATTTCTGATTTTTATCACAAGTCATTTTCTGGTTTTTAACAAGTCAACCTTTTTTTTCTTTTCCTTTTTTTTTTTAGTCTGGAAAGAAATACAAAGATTTATATGCTTTGAAGGTAGAGTCTCTGTGGGATCCAATGCATATTCATAATATTATTTGACTAAGGAACAATTGTTTACTATTTTAGGTAAATTTTACATTTTTTTTAACAGAAAACATAAAAAGAAATACCACTCCATGGCCCTTTTGGGAATTTAGGGGGCAAAAGTGTCTTTAATATTTTTTCATTTTAGAGTATCAGTGAAAAAAAGAGCCAGAACAATATAGATAGATACATATGTCAATAGATAAAAAAGGTATTTTTTGGCAGAAAATAAGCACAGTAAACCTGAACAAAGGGGTTTATTACATTTAGATCCAAAGAAAAATAACTTTACTTATGCACATACCTATATCAGTATTTCTATCTTGTCCTATACTAAATATTTATTTGATAGGTCTTAGAGAATGATCTAAGTGATCTAGAAGACAAAGCAGGCAGTTTCACTAATGCTCTAGCAGACACAAGGAAAAAAATCTTATTGGAAATCAGCTCTGCAGTTAAAGTATTTTTGCAGTAGAATTATTACACTTATGAGAGTCTAGAATTTGCCATCAATATGTCTTTCTGTTGAAAGAAGCTCAGAACATGTGTGAGCTATGAATGCTCATTCTGCAGTGCATTATGTACTTTTTTTTATGTACTTATCCTGCTGAGGGGGATTGTTGTTTGGTTGTTTGTCAGTTTGACTGGTTTTGCTTGGTTTTGTTTTCAATGGAAAACTTAACAGACAATCTCATTTGAGTGGCTCTGGGCACCATGCACAGCTGTTGCATGTGTCATACTATGGCATGGCACCCATTTTACTGCCACAACTGCACTCAAACTGTAGAAGGTGTAGTGGAATAAAAAAACTGCAAGACCTCAGACACTCAGAACTGCATATCGATTTTTATTTGTATATACAAATCACTACCCATTCAGCATCATGCTACAGCTGAATTATACTCAAAACCTTGTTTGTTGCTTCAAATCAAAGACATCAGCTAAGTCACAGCAGTGTGTCCTGCAGATCCACACTACTCTAAGCCAGTTTCTGGTGACCCACAGTGTTTGACTTTGTTTAATACATATCCAGGGACATATGAAGGACTCCTGATTTCCTTCCAAGCCTTCTGTCAGGCTACTTAATGGCGTGGGTGTCCTGTAGGCCTCTCGTGTCTGTCAAGCACATGTGCATTTCTTCAATCTTTTATAGCATATGAAGAGATGAAACAGAACCAGTTGACTATACTTAGGCAACTAATTTCCACATTTGTTTTCTTTATGTAGCCTTAACTTGAGGCTGCTCTCAATGCAATTCTATCACTACTACTACTCAACAACTACTACTACTGCTACTACTAAATGTACATACAAAATATTTAATAAGTTTGAGCTATATTTGGAAGTGGCTACTCTTATGACTTTAAAGTTATTTTCTACAATTAAAGCTTTCAGTACTTAGACTGATACTTAGAATTCATGTGAATTTATGCATACACCTATGCGAGCTAATGGTTCAATTTGCTTAAATTATTGCTTATTATAAATTATCCATACCTGAATTTGAACTAGATTCTCTGCTATCTTTACACTTACAGAGATCATTCCACCAAACTCATTCTTCCAATAAGCCTCTCACTATGACTTCTTTTGTTCTTATGCATAACTCTTAAGTTTAATTATTTTAACTAGAGTTCCATGCTGAGGAGCAATATCAGTGTTCTTTGCAGCTGCAAGAAAAACCCACAATCCCTACAGCCTGCTGATATTATGTGTTGACAATGATGACACCTGATCTAATTTGATAAAAGTATTTTCTTTTAGCAAAAACATCAAGCCCCTGAATGCACCATGAGTCTAGTGATTGCAACAGACATGGGCCTTGTCAATAGGACTAATTTTTCAAATATTATTTTAAAGAAGTGAACATCTGATCAACAAATATTGAAGTGCAGCAATTTAGTTTCATAGAGCAGATTCTCTTTGCAGAATAACAAGATTATGTTCAAGGGTGCCACACAGATAATCACCAACAACTTAAAAATTTTAGCAATTGAATAAAGATGCTAACCACTAGAATGCCACATTTTAGTTGTGGAAAAAAATAATTTGTCCCTAATTTCAGCTAATCTGGAGACTACATAATGCAAAATACTTGCCGTACATATCACTAGAATGAAGTAGTGATGCTGACAGTTTATTGTAAATCATTTTTTTTAAACTGAGACAAGACACTGAATACTACAGTATCAAAATATTTAAGTTACTATATGAAGGGCTCATCCTTTCAATTTCAGCTGTACTCCCTCCGAATATAATACTGAATTTGAGGACCTGAAAATACTAAAAAGAAAAAAGCAACATACACAACCCTCCATAATAAATGAAAACAGCATTTATGGAAAAAAACAAATAGCTAGATCTTGCCTCAAATTGGATGTGTGATTTGCAAAAGTCACAGAAGAAAACTCATAACTTCTGTCTTTTTATCTCACTCATTTTTAGTAAAAAACAAAGGAGAAACAAACAATTTATTTTCGCTTTACAAAAGATACTTTATACGTTTTTTGCCTTGATGATTTGCAGATGTTGGAATCCAGCAGTTTCAAACAGTCAGGGAAAGATTATTTTATTGGGTTGTAGTGGTAACATGAGATGTTCTATCTGTATCTCCAGATTTCAGGATTCCAACCTAAAGCATTTTGAGGTCCATGTGCCTCATGCAACTTTCCCACAGAAGAAACCACCCAGATGATAATAAGTGACTAGCAGTTTCAGAGTCGTGTGTAAAAGAAACCCAAAAACAACCCCCCCATCCCCCCAAAAAAACCCCAACCAACCAAAAAAATACCTATACCTTTTTTTCACTTTAGAGTGTTGCAACTCATCTCCTTTCCTCCTTTCAATACCTGCTCAGAATCATTTTGAAAACAAGGGAGCTACAACATGGTTATTGGCTGTGAAGTGTATCTGACTATTTACCATGCATGGCGTGCAGAATATATTCCTAAAAGGTAAACAAGTCAAAGAAATACTGCTTCTGCTTTTCCTAAGATGCTGATATAATTGTGCTTCTGGCTCTAACTGTGCTGTTTCAGTGGTGTACCATATTAAATAAAGGAAGAAATGTGCTCTGAGCATGAATGTGAATCATCTCCATGGCATCATTGGATTTATTTCTTTCCTTAAAGATTTTTTTTGTTACATTATAGGTAAAAGGAAACAAAATCTGATTTTCAGGTATTAAGGAAAGAAAACAGGAGGCTTTCATTTCTACTTTTGTTGTTCTCCATTTTGTTAATTAAAACATTTGTATATTTACCATTTTTTAAATTATCAAAAATAATCACACAGGCAATACACGTATTCTTGATCTCTTTTAACTTCTTTTGTTATTTTAAATATAATAACAACAACAGAACTTTTTTTTTTTTTTAATTTTACTTTTCATTTTCACTCAATACTATTAGGGATATTTTATGGCCAGAGTCATAAATAAAATGTGGGCAGCAAAATTATTTGTCTAAGAGCCCCAGAACTGTTCTGCCTCCTTTATTTGCATTTCTTTTGGCAGCTCAGAGAGCTCCAATTTCAGCTATAATATTTGATATAAATATCACCTTAGCTAGAGATTTACTCTTGGCAAATAAACAGAGCAAAACCTGTCCTCAGTCTACATCTGGTCAAGAACTGTAACTATAAACAACTATTTTGTCCTTGTGCCCTTGATGATCCTTCCATGTTTGTTCAGCTTTTTTGTATTCCTTCTTCCTTTCTCTTTCAAATTAACACAATTATCCCATTATATCTAGGAAATAACAGAAAATGTTTGTGATGTGCATTAAAATTAGCATATAACAGTAATGCCTTTTTATTTTGGTGTTTTTCTCCTCCAGGAGGTGTGATCTTTACACAGACAAGACAGCCATCACTGCACCCAAAGACGTCCACGTTAAACTGAAACTTTTCATTTCTCCTAAAAGATAATACTTGGATTTTTCTGTATCTTAACTTGGAATAACAAAAGAAAATATCTTCTTCTAAGATTATTAAGTTATTATTTTATAACGACCTTCATGATTTGCATGTGTAAATAATAATATTAATGTAAGGGATTCAATCAGTTCTCCATGGACCACCCTCATATGCTCTGCACACCACACCTCCAAAACCTCAGCATTTTCAGAACAATTACATCCATAGAAGAGAAGTGATTGTGTCTACAGTTTTACTTCTCAGAAGCAAAACCCTGCAACGCAAAGTGAGCATTGCCTATTTATTTATAACATTCATACCATGTATAGCCTGTATATCATGGATGCCTACCCTGTGTTTCAGAGAACTGGTAATACTTCTGGAAACAAAGTACACTGTCTTTGAATGGGACCATAACTTCATCCAACTGTAAATGAAATACACCTGCTTAAAATTTGTGCCAAGTAATAAAAATAATTAAAAACCCAAAAATCTAATTTACAGGTGGTGCAGCATACCTACCTTTATATGCAAAAGGCTTTAGATATTTGAAGTTTTTATATTAAGAGAGGAACACATGTTTTTAATTGAAATGCAAAGAACATAATCACCTGTTTTAAACATTAGATAGCCTTTCATGTTAAATATTAAACATTTTGAATCTGGTTCAAAACTATTCCCAACAGCAATTAACTCCCCCTTGCACACTTAAATGTTTCTTATGTTATCTGCAAACCACACACCTGGAAAAAGGTCAAAGGAAAATCTATTCCTGTAAAGTGTATTTTTAAATGAGAAATATTTTTAAATGTGAGATGCACTGATATCTGTTTTAACCATCTCATCCATGTCTCCTGAGTGAAGTCAAATGACTCCTTATCTGTATTTAAAAACTAATAAATATCAGCCAAAGAAAAGGAAACCACACTAATCTGGATCATTTTGCCAAGAGAAAAATTAAACCTGGTAGTAAGTAGTACAATATTTCTACTGAATGCCTTGCAGGATAGGAATCTGAGCCCGACTGATGTTAGAAGTGATATCAAAAAACTTGTGTCTACATGAATGAAGATGGTGTAAAAAATAGAGAGTTACACACTTCATGGCCACTCTCATGCTATGTGACTGAGAACACACGTACTGCACTGCATGGTGGCAAAATTTATTTAATATTCATGTGATATTCTGGCCTGTTGCCATATTCAGGCATTAATCCAACCAGGAACATGATGTTCTCTATACCTCCCCTGGAGATAAATTAAGGCCATTTGGTGGGAGTTTAAAAATACACAGTGACATACCCTCCCACCAAATATATGAAACAGACAAGGCCTTTTACATTCTGGGGTTTATACTTAGTATTTGTTTGAAATTTAGCTGCTTGCATGGTCTGTGGATCAAACAAACTTTGAAGCATGTGTGTTTCATGAACAAGGAAAGTGTTGCATAATCTGTAAATTTTTCATCATTTTCTAAACATGTAAATGAAAGACATGTCTCCAACTTCTGCTGTTCCAAAGTTAAAAAATCTCTCACACAGGGTACAAGCTTCTTAAAAAAATAATCCAAATAGAAAGAATGAGATTGATACAAGCGAATATATGAAACATAAACCTTATCTGATAAATTTGTGTATACCAGTACATATATGTTCTATACATTTATTCATATGAATCACACATTCTTTACATTTGGATTATTATATAAAACACACATTTAATACTATATATAATATTACATATATAATTTCCTTTACATTTAATTTGAACCTCCTAATTTCACTGAAATTGTTACATGATTCCACATGAGTTCCACTCTTTCTTTCTCATGCAGATATAGACGGCTCCCTGCTCATCCTGCTGATTGCTTCCCATGCTAATTTAAAGAATGTAGCTCTTCTCAGGCAATGTGTTGAAATCCCATGTGCCCATCCGAGGCTTGTTATTATGCTGGAGAGAATAAACGTGCTAGAATGTTTTCCAGTGTAAAAAACCTACAGCTCTTAACTGCCTTTTCGTTTTGGGTCTTATTTCCTTTTGCATATTTGGTCATAATGTAATTGCATTGTCCAATCTTACAGTAGTGCTATTGCTAGTAACAGGCCACGAGTTTGGTACTTCACTTGCCAGGCCTGTTCTGAATTTTTCCTTACTTCGAGTTAAGTGTTACAACAGTTTTATACAGAGAGTAGCAATTTAAAAAAACCCAACAAATCATATAGAATGAGGTATTTGCAGCTCTGAGGCAGTGATGTAGCACAGAGAAATTCACATCTTGTACAGCAGCAAAGACTCTGAGGAGCGGAGACACAGGGCACAGGGGTAGAGGAGCTCAGGCATAGGGTGATGATAAGAGATGAGGCACAGCCTTGGCACTGGAGATGCCTCACCTGTAAACAACTCACTGTCAGTTACAGAAATTCAGGTTTAGAGATAGACAAAACTGGATTTTGGGATAATGAAGAGGAAAAAAACCCTAGTAGCTAACGTGTATATAAAAGTCACGATATATAGTAAACTGGGATGTACCATGACATTGCTTACCTGTGAGGAAAGAGAAAGGTGTAGAAGCTCATTAACAAACCCATACAAAGTATCACAACTGGATACTGAAGGAGAAAGGAAAAGCTCTGAACAGCATATTCATTCCAGCAGAGGACTGTTCATTCCAACTGACAGTTTTGTCTGTAAGTGTATATAGAAGCCGAGTGCTTCCTTTAAAAGTATCTGTCCAAGGACCTTTATCAATATAACAAGGGATGATAAGAAAGGGAGGAAGTCATTAAACCTTACTCTTGCATTTGGATTTCTCTTATGAGTATTATTAAAAAAAAAAAAAAAAAAAAACTTTTTTTTAATCTTTAATAATTGGTTCTAGACTAATGATGATTTTTGAACTAGACTTTTCAGATTTCCATTAGAGAAGCAACAACCTTTGGTTTTATTTTTTGTATGTATTTTACTTCCTCTTTGCCCATAAACAATATGGTGAGCATAACATTAACTTGCTTTTAGTTATTCTTTCCCATAAAGGGTTTGTTCCCACAGGGGAAGATTGATTTCAATTTACTTATTTATGCCCACATTCGTCCCACTGAACTTGAGGCATTTAGCTAATACGCCTGAATAAGGGTATATTCTGTCAAGTGCCTCTTACAGCTGTGGAGAGACACTGGCATGCCCAGAGGGTGAATCTGCTCTTTGTGAAACTGCATAAGGATAGTTGTTCACTTTATGAAAATTACAGGACTGATTCCTACTTTAAGAAGCTAAAAGAAGCACCAAGTCAGGCAGAACTACTTCACCCCTGAATATGTAAACCTTGTTTATGGATGAACATAGGGATTATTGTTATTAAAAACCCTTTTCTGTTATCAATCAGTAAATTCTTGCATAATGGCACAACATATATATAATGCACAAAAGGGAAAACTTGCTGCTATAAAAGGGCATCAGAAGTATCAGTAAAATAGCAGACAAGATTAATAAACATTTTTCACAGTATTATAAATGTAGATCATGTGCAGAATGAATGAATGCAGAATGATATCAGAAATTAATTTCACTGTAAGTAAAAAAAATTAATTATCTAATGTCACAAAGTACTGCAAGTTGTACAAAGTGGAATTGAAGTTCTACAGCAGCATGATATGTTGAATTACCATTATTGTACATAGCAGGAGACCAGGAAGAGATATGCAAGAATGGAAGAAAATAGAGAGGACATGAAAGAATTATCTGGGGAATAAAACTACTTCCTGAAAAGGAACAATCAACTAATGCTGAGTATTTGCTTCTACTTTTTGTTATTTTTGCAATTTTTTTCTCTATCTCCATCTGTTTAAGATAATAAGGAGACTTTTAGATGTCTGTAGTTCATAATGAGCAGATCCTGGACCTGCAGATGAGAGATAATTCAGAAGTTAGTCATTATACAATGGTTCCGAATTATAAGTCACAGAGGGTAACTATTTAGGAGCCTATAATTCTTGAGTGTCAGTATTTCAGGCTGTGCTCAGACTCTCCAGACCCTCCAAAGGGACTGTATGTATCACAAGGTATTTCTTCAGTCTATGACCTGAAAAGCTAGGGAGAGCATGTAATCCACTTCCTCATCTTTTCTGTTGCATTCTGTAATCACAGGTATCATCAAGAGAGGGAATATTATGATTTTTATGGTAAAAAAGCTCTACTGTCATAATAAAATATATGAACTGGATTATCTAGAGAGTAATATTCTATATTTTGCATTCTTAGCCTCCAGCAATCCATATATTAATGCACCTGAAAAAATTTATTGTATTGTCTACAAATAATAGTAAAGAAAAAAGTACATCAAAAGAGCATGTTCTATCTAGTTTTTAAACAATTCCATGTTTTCATTTAGTTAAGTTGAAAATAAATGGGGTTTTTTTAAGCAAATGGAAGTTTCTAAGTGCCAAATCCTGAAGAAGTGAGTAGGTAAAATCTGTTAGATCATATTTAACATAAGGACCCTTTTTTTCTAAATTTAAACATCTTCAACATAGATACACTTCTGGTTTTGTGCCTTTTTTGAAAGATAAAAATGGTCTTTGATATTCTCTTTCTTCAGTATATAAAACTCTACCATATGTGGAGAACCAGAGAACAAAACAACTCAAAAAATCATAGGCTGAACCTGCTTGTAGCCTACTATTTCAAATAGTTTTCTGTAAATGTTTTGGAACGACATTATGTAGAACCTCAGTTTCCAGATGTACAATTCCACAAAGACCAAGAAAAAAAAAAAAACCAACAAAAAAACCAAACAACAACAAAAAAAAACCCCAACAACAACAAAAAAAAAAAACAAAGCAAAAATTCCACTATATTTTTGAGTTTCGACAAACACATATAATATATAAATTAATCATTAGTAATGAAAAAACTTGCACCAACTTCTGGGACCATGAATCAGCAACTCTATATTAATCTTAGACAAAAGTGAAGTTTTCTTGCGTTCTAGGTACAAAACTCTATGCATTGAACTTTTTGAACTTGTTAAAACCCTGAGAAAACATCACTGGGACTATTCAAAACTTTGTAATCCGTAGCCATGGAATCCAGGTGCCAGTATCCATTTACCTTGATGATTTCTGAGCTAGGTAATAATATTGTCACATCGAATAATTTTTTTTTTTCTTTATCAGATCTATCTGAGTAATATTCCTTGTGACATTTGCTTCTTTACTCTTTTGTGACACCTTTCTTTTTAATTTTCTTTCAAATGAAAAGAGCAGTCTACAGTAGAAACTTAAGACAATTGTTTAAATAAAGATCATCTGGTGTATAAAATTGCTCATTGTTAAATGGCTGCTTCCTTTCAGAAGATGAAGGGAAGAAGAATTAAAATATTAAATGATGCAAAGATTGTCATGATGATAACTATTGAATTCTTTAAAACTCACACCATTGTTGAAACTGCATGCACAATGAAACAATTGAATGCCAATTATAGAGGCTCCTTAATAAATGTTATCTTTATTGTTTGGCATAGATTTTTTTTCTATTTATCCTTTTTTTAAAAAAATATTTTTTAATAATAATTTACATCCTTGAATCCAGGAATACTGAACAAAAACCAACTCACACTCTGAAATGTGGTATTTCTACCTACAGCATCAATTATTTTGGCTACAGGTCTTAATTGTTATAAAAATAGCAATATTCAAATTTTATTTTTTTCTATTCCCTCAGGTATTTCAGGTAAAATGAAAAGCTTTGCTATTGTTTTAAGGAGAATGTTGGCTCTTTTCATTTGTTCTAGTATGTGTTTTTAATGATGCAAACAGATAATGTTTCATATTTGTGAAAGCATGAAAATCTCTGAAATAAACCGAGAGTTAATGTGTTAGAATACTTCCACAGAAATGTGAATGTGGATTAAAATTAGAAAACCAGAATCTTTATAGAATAAAGAGATTTGTTCATGTATCATATTTTTAAGTTAGTAAAATTAGTTTTTAATAACAAGTTATAGCAAATGAGAGGAAGCTATGTAAACACAGGAAGGAATGTGTACTCATATTTGTAAAATATAGACTCAGTTAAAAAAGACTAATCCAATCTACTAAAGTGCCAAAAGATAAGAATATTTCTATACTGCCATCAACCTTCTTGATTAAATTTTATACTTCCTCAACCAATGTTTGGAAAAGAAAATCCAGTGTAACCCTAGGTTAAACTTCAAGGCACAAAAACACTGAACCTTAGGACTATTTAATCTTTTCCCATTGCTTCAAACTAGAGACAATCAAAGACAGCCATAAGAACTACAAATTCAGTATTTCTTTCTAGATAACATCTGTACATACATTTTATCTTTCTATTATTTTGCTGTTCTTACTACAACCACAATCCATCTCAGCAACAGAGCATGGATTTTGCTCCTCTCGTGTTTAATCACCAAGACCTAGAATTAGCTGTAACTACACATTTTGACCTCTGTTTTAATTTAAAGACACTTATGGTACTAACTATTAAAAAATTCCCCTTCCCTCCCCCAATACAAAAAGTCCTTAAGGTGCTAATTTTTTCAATATTTCTATCATAAAGTACAAGCTACTAATTTCAATATTTTGGTTTACTTCACAATATGACCATTAATTCAGTATTTCTAAACAAAGAGAGGTTATTCTTCCTCTATACTAAAGCATCCACATAAGAAAATGCCATAACCATTCCATATTTGATTTGGTGTAGGGGGAAATTGTGTCTCTGTTACATTTTCTGTTTAGATTTTTAACTGTTTGATTCCCTAATCCAGAGTGGCAAATTAACTAGATTACATTTACATACATATGGCTCTTATGGCCACATATAATGGCTCTTTTACTAAAAATCCCCCACAGCTTTAATTATTAATAATGGTTATCAAACAATTGTTCTCTGTAGTAATTTTATCCAGAAATTTTCACATGGTGATGAAGTCTAAATCCTGCAAACACTCTGTTCAACTAAATTAAAAAGTCTTAGATAAATTAACAGCTGTTCTTTTCTAGATTTATTTTAGACTCTTTTTTTTCTATCTCATGCAGCTGAGCATCAGATATCTTGTAAAAGTGACTGTGGCAGAACCCTGACTTATTCAGAGCTTTGAGGTAAATTTGTTTGTACCTTTTCCATGCAGTAATATACCAAATTCAACAAAATTACTTTGAATCTTGAAATCTAGATTTCATTACTTGACAAAAAACACTACTCAAGAAACATTGGATCACAAAAAGAGCACATAATTTTTATTACAGTAGCCATCCCATCTCTACAATGACATGACTATGATTACAGTGGAATTTTTATCTGTTTCCTTTATGTGGAAGACAGTAGGCATCTAATGCCACCAGTGAATTTCTACAATATTTCTGAGATAGGTGAAAAAGGCTGTTTCCTTTTATAATGACCAGCTAATCAGTCCAGCTATGTCAAGCATATTTTAAACTTTTCCTTCATTAACTTATTTATCACGAATGTAATATTAATTGTAATTCAATCTCATGAACAGCTTTCTGTAAGAAACATTTTCTTAAGAAAATATGTGATGATTTAGCAGGACCTCATGCAAAAGTTTGTTTAGAAGTTTGTCTTCATATGATTTTGTACTGGGAACCAGTTGCAGCTTTGTGGTGAAATACCTAGGCATGCTGATGGACAATGAGTTGAACCTGGATCAGCAAAGTATCCTTGTCATGAAGGTCATCAGCAGACCAGCTGCATTAGGAAAACTCTGGAGTTTGGGTTCAGGGAGGTGATGGCTTCCCCATTGCCAACCCTTTTGAGGCTACATCTGGACGGCTGCTTACAGGTTTGGTGGACACACTGACAAAAGCTTATGTGACATCCAACAAAGGCCTGCACGTTAAGGGCCTGGATCATGCTTCATATGAGGAATACTGAGAGGGCTGAGTTTGTTTAACCTGGAGAAAAGAAGGCTACAGGGGACAAAAGTCCCCAATACTTACACAATCTCTTTTAAGGTGTGTGATGTTAATAGAAACAAGGGAGGTCCAAAATGGATAGCAGGAAAACCAATTACACCATGAGATCAACCACACAGTGGATGAGGCTGCCCACAGAAACTGTGCAGGTTTCATACTCAAAGGTTTTCAAGACTTGTCTGGCAAAATCTTGAATGTTTTGATCAGAGTTGTGTCTGCTTTGAACAGCAACCTGGGCTAAAGGTTTCCTCATATGCCTTGAATCACCTTAGGTCCCATGGTCCTATCCTACCTTGTCACTGTTTGCCTCTTCCAAAGACCACAAGTCCTTCAGATACTGTGCATGATCGACCATCTTTAGTCAGGTGTCTTGAATACTGTAGGGCACCTCAAATTGCTTCATAGAAATTTGTATATAATAAATTGAGGCAAGGCCAAGACCTTCCTATTTTAAATAGATATCTCCCTGTTTTAAATACGTATTTAAGCTCCCATTACAGTCAACTCATTTCTTATGCAGAATTCAACAATCCAGGATTACGTGCTCAGTGAAAGGTGATGAGTTGGACAGCTGTCCAAGACACTTAGGACATGTTTTTTTCACTATAACAAATACCATTTAAGATTACCAGATCCTCAGAGGAACCATTGATGACCCTCAGAGATACCCCAGCGTGATACCTCACACCAACTTTTAACCTTAGTCATGAAGTCAGTGTGGTTTACCTTACCTCACCTCAAATCAGACATCTATGGCCTGCTCCAATTTTGTAAAGATGTCATCAATTGTAAAAATCAAATGCTCAGAGGTGTCTGACATAACACTTCGGCCTTGCAGTTATAATAGGATTTATGGTAGAGCCATGGGCTTTTTGGGGTGGCAGCTGGCCACCAGGACAAACAGCCTAGGGTACTTAGAGTGACAGCAATATGTAGCAAACTGATTAATCTGAATAAAATCTCTGTAGTCTGCCGATATACTGAGCAGGGTCTCAGTTCAGCTGCCATGTATGTAGGGTTTTAATGTCATTTCAAACACCCTCGGTTGTCATTAGTATCTGCTAACATCACAGTTATCACCAACGTATTCTAAACATTACTAGATGCCTTTGCAAATGACAATTGAAGAGTTTCAAATATCCTGAGGAATGTTTATACGTGAGTGTATATATATATATATGCGTGTGTGTGTATGTACACCCGCAACCCCCATATTTAGCCACATTTATTTGCATATCTAAGTTTAGAAATTGACCATCTGGAACTGCATTTTACCCAAGGAAACATTAACTGTGTTGTATAATAACTAAGAGTCCTTTCCAAACTGCTGACTCCTCAGGCAAGGAACAGATTCTGAGAGTCAAGTGCTGATATGCTAATTTGGATAACATCACTTCCTTTGGTTACAGATTTTCATTGATGGTAGAACAACATGAAATAGAGAAGAGATAAGATTTGAACGGGAATTTCATTTTAGTTGAGGGGTAGTTAACTCTCTAGAGTTTCAATTTTCTATCTAAAAGTGTTTTCTCATTTACTGCTATTGACCGCATAGCTGGGCAACTGCTCAAGACCCAATATTGAAACTACCTAAACAATAGATTCAATAATAAGAAAACTAATCCAACAGTAAAGAAGGAAAAAAAAATATCTCTGAATATTTTTCTTTGTTGACTAGCACTCGAGCTGCAATTCAAGCTTTAATACATGCACATACATACCACCACCATTATAAATATATAATAAATATAAATAAAATACAGGGTTTTTAAAGATGTGTATTATTAAAAGGTTTATTTAAATTTTCTTAATCAATTCTATTTTTACTTTATGAAATAGAATTAAAACCTTGCTGGCAGTTGCATTCAGACAGAAATCTGCAGACCATCTGTGATTCAAAACCACAGCACATAGCCAGACCATCCCTGCTCTCAGAAAAATACTAGCCCACTTGACTCTTTAATGTTTGCCTAGAAGGCACACTTCCTACTGGGACAAAGAAATTGGCAGCTCTGGCACATTCTTAGCATGAATAATGTTGCACCCTTGTTTTAATTACCATCAGAATTTGCATCAGGAACACTGTGAGACTTATTTCATGTCTTCTTTCCTTTTTCCGAATTTATTTTTCTTTATAATTTTTTTAATTTCCTTTTGTTCTGGAAAAGTTTGGGTTTTCTTCTTTTCTTTCTAACAATGCTAGAAACATCTGAAATATCTGATTGTTAATGAACTACCACAGGAAAAATTAATCTAAATAACTACAGAAGATTCTACAAAGAATCATGGTACAGTTTTGCAAACAAATTAGCAAAGTCCATCAGTAAGAATAATCAAAGAAGGATAAAAATTCTATTTTAACAGCCAGGATGAGTAGAAAAAAGTGTTTTTTAAAAAAAATATTGTCAAAATATGTGTATCTGGAGTGATGCAATAAATATAGTTTTGCTTCAAATGAAAAAGGGAGAAGAAACACAAGGATCAAATATGGAAATCAAAATATGGAAAATAATCTTAACACTTTGATGCTGTTGAAATGTCAGGAACAATGAGAATTGCATATGGTTTATTCAGATGATGTGAAATAGAACAACATTTGTGTACAGAATTTTTACTCTTTTTTTCATTCTGTTATTAGCCTTATTAAAAGTCTTAGAAAACACAAACAATGGTTTTCCTAAGAAGAGATTTTTTTTCCTCAGGAACATAAATCTGTCATTTTACAAAATCAGCACCTTAGAGCTTCCTCTGAAAAGCATATTCACCTAATCTTTGTATTCCTCAGAGACAGAGAATTTAAAGGCAATTAAATTGTGCTTATAATTTAGGTCATATTATATCTTCTAAATGAGTAACAAATTGTTGATATAAATTATACATTACCTTTAAATAGGTCTTGCCTTTTAATACAAAACTAATTTCCTGATGGCTGTGGATATTTTCATCTTCCTCTTTTTGGCTTGTAAAACCGTTTGTTTACTCTATGCACATGTGCAAAAATAATGAATTCCTGATGAAATCTGGTGCAAACGAATGTTCTGTTCTCTCACTTCAAAGCTGAATGACTTTTGGACTTATGACAGAATTGATTTGACACATATATATTTATAGGAGACATAGTAATAGGTACATGTAGACCTAAGATATAGCAGATCCCCAGTCTCCAATAGGAATTATTTTCCCATTAAATCATTATATTTTTCTTTATGATGTCCAAATAGATATTTTACACTGAAAAAAAAAAAATCTAGCAATTTAAAAATTTTATATTTTCATGTTGATTGGAGACTCAGTGCTGAATATAGAGGTTTACTGCAAAGAAGATAGGACTAAGCAGTTGGATAAGCTGTCATGTTTTCTTCTTGGAGTTCTCAGTAGTTGACTGTTTTACAAACCTGTTCTTCTGCTTTTTGTCTAAAATGCTACTCAGAGCGTGTGATATGATATTTAAGTTTACATTGCTGATATGCACAAAACTGACATGAGATCTTTGGATCTGTGAAAAGTATGGCATTCCTAAGGCTGAAAGAGCTTTTATTATCAATGCTGTAATACCTCAGAAACAATTGAGGCAGATGTGTACAGGCAGCTGGCAGTTTTTCCAGTAAGTGGCAGCTCCATCTTATGGTCCATTGCTCTAATGCTCACCAGATAATCAGATGATGTATCTATTTACTCCTCTGTGTTTGATAGAATATTCACATTACAGTGACTGATAGCTCATTTGAGACCTTTTGGCTTGGAGAAACAGAAGACATTTTCAAATTCTGGATTTTGACAATTTTTATTGTACATTTCTATAATGGCCCAATGGGAACTCCATCTGCCAAGTAATGCTGTCTTTTCTTCTGACCTGGTATAGCAGCTTTTCTGCTCAAATATTCCTCTTGTGATTTATATAGCTAGCAAGACACACCATAGCGTGAAACACCATTTTCTTTTTCTTTTTTTCTTTAAGCTATTTTTATTGTGGTTATCATAGACATACATAGCTTGCATTAGTAGAAGCCTTAAACTCTTGATTATGTGATCAAAACTCTTGCTAATATGTTCCAAGACAACTAAACTAACAGAAATATTAAATTTGAAAATATTTTAGTGCTTTGAGAGTTGCCAAAGATGTGCAGCAATGGATAAAAGGGGATTTAAAGAGGCATAAAAATATCTGATTTTGAGAGAAATTAATTTATATTCTTAAATTTGTGTATTTAATTTCAGAATAAATTCAGAATAAATCATTAAGGGACTGCTCAAGTATATTATATTTGTGTCAGTGAAGAAACCATATGCTCTTTGCATTGACAAAAAAATCAAGATACTAAATCAGATTTTAAAAAAAGACAAAGAAATAGTGACATAGGGTAGACAAACATGCTGAAAACGTAGGTTGAAGAATATTTACAGATATTTGCCCATCTTATGAAGCATGTATCTTCAGATTGGCAATAGCTGCAAATAGGAGGATCTCTTGGCAGAGAAGCCGATTGCTGAAATGTATTACAGTCTGTCCTATCTGGATATGGGTAATGTCCTGTATATGGTGGTCTTATATCTTCTGATCAGGCAAAATACTCTACTGACATACATATTTGAATATTAGCATGAAAAATATTATATACTTCCCGTTTGAGTTTTACAGTCTCAAGACTGGCAAACTAGAGAAAACTACAGTGTTGCAGCAAGTTGTAGGCAGTTTTTGAAAAGCTACATGGTATTATTAGTCAAATTAAAACATTAAGCTTTAGAAAGAATAATCCCATAAAGAGCAGTCTATTTCTGGAGATTGTAAATTAGGCTTACTGATGTAGGATTATCATAAGAAATAAATATGATATGTAAGGATTTTAAATCCCAAGAAGCTTCAAAGACAATTGAAGTCAAGTTTCTCTACGGATCTTAAAACCTGAATTTTTTTCCCTTACACTTTTCTTATTTATCTGATTACCAAAAATTCTAGAGCTCAGTCACAACTAGTTGCACTTCAAAAAAATGAAAATTATGACTTTCCACTTATGCACATGAAGACTTAATGAAAAAAAGCAATTGGCTCAAAAAAAAAAAAAAAGTCAGATACTAATGCTTCTAATATTTTTCCACCACTCATTATTAGTTCAGTCTTTTTCTTTTCATAAGTAAATAAATTGAATGAGGCTATAGTATGGTTCAGATCATGTAGGTCACATTATTATGAAACTAATGCATAGTGACATTGTGCCACCTGAAATATTCAACCAACAAAGACCTTTGTCTCTCAGCCTCAGTGTCATTTTTAACTATGATTTAGTCTCTCTTTTTTCCTTGATATTAGAATGCAAAAGATCTGAAAAGCTCTTATAATAACAATTGAAACAGTAAAAACCTACATGAAGTTGTCAAGATGATCTAAGGTCAATAAACTGCTCTTTGAAGTTCAACAATATTATGCGAATAAGAAGCATTTCATGATCCAGTCTCACAGTTTCATATGAGCTTTGTCTATTTTCCTTTATCAGGTAATTTGGAATAGAATTTTTCATGACTTAATTTGAAACTTTTGGCATTTCTGATTGCATAGGGAGAGTTGATTCGAAATTCCAGCATAATGCATAAAAAACTCATCATAAATTTAGTAAAGGCAACTCTTTCTAGGTGTCAATTTTGTTCAGCAAATAACTGACTGTCTACTATGACCTGGTGTAAGGGAAGTATTTCCCTCCTCAAAAACCTTGCTCAGAGCTAAGTGAGGTATTAAAAAAAAAAAAAATGTTCTAGAGGACTAGATACATACAGTCTCTCCAAATTCTGCCCTTGATTACTCTGGTAACTAACACAACATAAACCTATTCCTAGAGTAAAATGCTGCTCCCTAGAGCTTGAATTTCAGAGACAGCATGTACATGCTTCATTACTACTCACACAGGGGAAAATAGACTGAAATAGTGCAATAAGATACTCTTTTATCACCCTTCATTTTGGCTAAACAAAATGTGGCACCCATTTGCTGTGTAACATGATAGTCAACAAGGGAAGTTGTGCATCAGAGCTGGATAATGTGTGTCGGCACCCTCATTAAGGATGATACAAATTCAGTAAAGCAAGCAAATTGAAAGCATAAGTTAACAGCAGGCCTCCTGAGGTTCAGGAGGACTTTCTTCACTTGATTAGGTAAGCAATCCTAATGAGGATGCTGAGTAAGAAGATGCAAGAGCAGCCCTAGCAAAAAATGTTTGTTGTCCATAATTAGGAGTTTCCAGTTCTATGTTCAAAAGCAACATAGTTTCATAACACTTTAGGACAAAACATTTATAAACTGTGTGTAAAGATGTTCTAATTGACTATGCAAAACCAAAACAAGGTTTACATGATTTTGTTTCTTTGAGAGTTTTTATATGTACTTAGTGGGAAGCAGAGTGTTGACTTGATTTCTTTTTTATTGTTTTGGTTTGCTTTGAACTTTTTGCTTGTTCACAGGAAAAAATAGTGTTGGTAGATTGGTAGATTGAGTTGAGCACATAAAACACACTATATTTATGTCCTATACATCCTTGTTCTTCTAATTAAATATTTTTTTTCTTAGAAAGACAATATTCCAGCTAACTGTACAAGCACTGTTGTTTAATATGCAGATCCTTGCTTATTATGTGTATATAAATTTGTTTCTGTGCACTTGGTAACTTATAGCTTATTCCCACTGCTAATTCCAGCATTTTTCACTGCATTGATGCTTGGATTATTTTATAGTGATTAGTTCTGTAATTCTTTATCCCTACTGACTAGTCTACACATATATAATACCCTTTTAACATTTGTTCTGCATCCTACTGACACTTGTGCTGGGAAGTTGAATAGGTGTAAAATGTTGCTTTATTACGTTTCAAGGAAATAGGTGAAATATCTATATTTCTTAGTGTATTGTGTAATGGAAAACATTGAACTTTATATATAAAATATCATTATAAATTTTGGTGCTACAACAGAAAGTACAAGATTTCCTGTTGCCCCTGTTTTTCTCTTCTTCACCATCCAGCCTTGGCACTTATAGACTGTTGTCTCTCTTTACTCTCACAATTTTTTATTTCAAATTCTCTATCCCCCCTACCAATATTGATTTTTAACCATTTAACCTCATTTCAGTTGGGAGCTGCCTAATTCAGTTGTCTGAAAAAGATAAGGCAGTCACAGTTCCCTGTCTGTAGGCACAACCAGAAGAGAGGCTGAGCCTGTATTACCAGGAGGCAGGCAAACTCTTGCACATACTGCATGTACACATATATTCACAGACAGACACACAGCTCAGCACAGACACTCAGCACTCACAAGGACACAGACAACAACTATGGCCTTTTCCTGCTCCCCTCTCTGATCAGGACAGGAATTCATTAGTGGAAAGTAGACATGACCAATGCTCCACAGACTAGCTGTCAAATCCCTATACAAACATACACATATGGAATAGATTTATTCACTCTCAGAAAGGATTAGAAATGGATTTTAATGAGAAAAGAAGAGACACTGCAGTGATCAGGTTCAAAGAGCGGCCATGAGTATAGATTAGCAGCCTGTGTGTAACTGATCAACACTTTTTATGCTTTTTTCCCCTCTATGTCCCCATACTTACTCCAGCCTAAACCTCTTAGGTCTGTGTATTTCTCTGTCTTTGACTACTCCACTAAATAGCCAAAAACATGTCTTGCACGACCTCCCAATATTGTTTATGGTACCTTATAATAACACTTGTATATTTCCATAATCTACTTAGGTCACCCAATCATAAATTCTGTTTCATTCCCAAATTCTTTCTACTTCATTCTGTAATACAGGTGATAGGCTGTTCCCCTTTGTTTGCAAGGCCTCCTGGTGCATGTCACCGTGTTTCTTACTGCACATTACCAATGCACAAATTGCTCTTTCTGTGCAGACCTCAGAAGCAGAAAGTTCTATGAGTTATCTGTCCACTGAGTAGCTTGGTATTTTCTTCCTCCAGTCATACTTCTTATCTTTGCAAGGTCCCTTTCACTTATGGCATTAGACTTTAAATAAATAGCTTAACAATTTTCTTGTTTCTCTTTTTCCATCTGTAGGCCTTTTCTCTCAAAACTTTCTATTTCCATATCAATTACTTTCTACTGCTTTCTAGTGCTTAATTTTATACTTTTAGTGTTCATCTCTCCCACCTTTTTCTCTATTTTATAATTTAATGTGTGCATGGAACTGAAATACCTCATGTACATTAGGATTTAACCAGAAATTTTATTTTAGGAGAATGGGAGAATCCATGTTGAATACTGGCAAAAAAGTAGTTGTAATTATGTGGTCTGTTTGAAGAATAAACATAATATATTAATAGTTTCATACATCCACCATACCATTCTAATTACAAAAGCCTGTTACATGATCATTTCTGTCCAGTAAGCCTTCAGTCCCACTAATATCACTTGTCAGACACCTGAATCTTCTCCAAATTCTGATTCCGGTCTGGCACTATTTAACACATACATTACCCATTTGATACTAAATCTGCCTCTCTTATCTGTTCTGCATATGAGACAGGAGGATCACATGAGGTGCACCATAAGGAATACTCCATGTAGCCAAGCAACATCAGAGAAAGACTGATCAGACTATCAAGGTATCCAGCTATCAAACCTATCAAGACTATCCTGGATGAAATCACTGAAATTGAGAAAATGTCATGGAAACCAAGGAACAGATGATCCATACAAAAATGTACACAATAAAAAATCCCTCACTGACATAGCTTCCAATGAAATATCATTCTAGCATAGTAAAACACTTTCTTATTGCATTTACTTCACTATTTATGTTAATTCCATAATTAAAATAAGTAAATAATATTCTCTTAATACTATAGTTTATGTTTTGGCAGCCAGACTTCCCTCTTGTTTTCATCCACATGCAGCCTATGCTCACACAGAACACATACAGGCTAGATTCCATCAGAAGAATGCCCCTTTCCCAGAAAATATCAATGCTTAATAACCAACTCAACTTGAAATTCATCAGACTGATCATACTGATTTGTCATAATATTTCACCAAAATCATAGAGTAAGACATATTCAAAAATCCACGGTTTAATAACAAGTCAGTTCTGTAATTCATTTTAGCCATATGCTGCTTCTCCAGTTTTACCAGAAATATGATTTTCTATAGTGAGTTATGAACTAGGTCTTTATTTTTTCTTCTAAAATGAGGAGAAATACCTACTTTTCTCACTAAAAAAAAAGTTAAAATATATTCTAAAAATTATAAAAATATATATATATTCTAAAATATATTCTGAAATATATTCTAAACCAACATTTATTCTCCTGTAACTCATGAACACATGAGCACATAGTTTTGCTTANTGTTGATGGTATTTATAATAATTTCATAAAATCTATCTACCTAGGAAGGAATGATACATAAATTAAATCAGTGTAGTTTCTTTGATTTAATAAAAAAAAAAGTATTTATGAATTCAGAATTGTGCAAAAGAAAAAAGTCTAAAGTATCATTACGTTAGAGAAAAAGACATAATACGGTGAAAGAATTACAGATATTTTAATTTTCTCTAGAATAAAAGCATATTAACCTAGAATACACGTAGTTAAAACTGCATTTTAATTTTTTTAAGTTCATTAAACACTACTCTGCATAATTAAGGCAAATCAAATACAGAAAACTCAACCTTTCAAAGCTGAAGAACAGCATAGATCATGCTATTAAAATGTATTTAGATTAAGATTGGACTGTAAAGTTTGGAGTAAAGAGTTTGACCAAGAATTCTGAAATAAGTGAGGGTGGGAAATTGAAGAGGAAATTAAGTTCCATTCTATTTTCCCAAAGAAATATTTTCTTAAATCTGTGCAATGTGCCTTGAAATAGAACATACGTGTTTATTTCCGTCCTTCAAAATAATACTGGCAGGACTTCAGGCACATAGGGTTTTTTTCCCCTAAAAGCAGTGTTTCTCAGTATAAATAGATTCCAATTTTATTTTATTTTATTTTTTTTGGTTGTTTGCATATTCCCATATGTACTATTTACAAGAATTTATACTCAGGCTTAAGAGAAATGACAGTCTGTTATGATCCATGTGAACATATACCTCAGGAATACATTTAGAATGCCCCAAGGGGAAAAACAAACAAACAAAACCAAATATTTTAATATTCAATGTAGAAATAGCTTCAGAAGCAGAATGCCACTTATATTTGATTATCTCATCCTCTAAAATAAAGTGGAATGAAATTTTGTGTTAGATTTTATAATGGAAATGTTTCTGTAGATGTAATTTAAATTGTTATTTAAAGAGATTCATAATATCTCCTCTAAAAATCTAGGCACATCTACTGCAGAAGCTTAATTTAAGATAATTCATTGCCTTATCTAACATTGCTAAAATTTTATACCTCATCTATGTATTTCAGAAAATTCTCAGGGTCCATATATGGGAATAGATACATGTGGATATGACTGTCTTGCTTGTTGTATTGACATCTTGCATATTATTTTTGATTTTTAAAGTCCCTTCCAACTCAAACCCTTCTATTATATAAATCTATTATATACAATCATATGTCATGAGTATTAAAAAAGATAGTTTTTCTTATTGTGGCTTATGTTTTTTAAATGACACTATCAATTTTCTTATTGCTTACAAAGACTAAGGCCATAAGAGCTCTTAAATCCTCTCGAAGTGTTTTGTACTTTTCAAAATTAAATCTAATTTATTTTCATTCTTATTCTTACATTGATGACTTTCATTGAAAAGCCAAGCTATTATTACCACAAAAGTCTTGAATCAGTTAATCCTGGTGCTAGAGGAAAAACTAAGCCAAAAATGTCCTGTCTCAGTTTTCAGGCCAGCTCCATTCTTTAAAATTAAATCTTCCATGAACAAACACTGTCATCTGTCACACCATAAGCACATCTCCTTTGACATTCAAAGCTTATTTAAAAGGACTCTCTTTCAAATGTCTCCCACCCAGACACCACACTTCTTTTGTTGCAGGCATTTCAAAAAACACTTGAAAAGATGGAGGAGGAAGTGAAATGAAGTTGCAACATATGAAGTGCAAGTATTGCACGCATGCATAACCATCTGTAGGCCAAACTTTGAAGTCCCTGTTTGGCAAAACCCAAGCTTCTAATCCTTATTTCTTCAAATACTCCAGAGAAAAAAAACACTTCTTTCAAGTCATTCCTGGCAGCAAAAACATTTTGTCCAAAACAACCACACAGCAAGTGATTTAACATGTGCCAGGAAGAATTTGAAAAGGGGCAAGCATGATTTAAAAAGATATTTGGTAGAGAGGGAACACTTGTGAAGTTATTGATGCACTCTTTTATACAAATATATTTTTAGCTTGGTAATCCCACTTTATCATGAAGGTAGATATATTTTTTTCAATACAGTACCCTTTATACAGTTTTCACAGCACAAAGACAACAGTATCAACATGAGTTAAATTAC
The DNA here is from genome assembly GCA_013397295.1 of Polioptila caerulea. Taxonomy (NCBI): domain Eukaryota; kingdom Metazoa; phylum Chordata; class Aves; order Passeriformes; family Certhiidae; genus Polioptila; species Polioptila caerulea. Next base: position 172,506 of record VYXF01011158.1, read on the forward strand.
TAATTTAAAGCTATAAAAACTCTTAGAAAGTTAATACCTTTTCTCCTTAGCCATATTTTGCGGATTGTCAGTCATGTTTTGTTTTGCTTAGTTTTCTTTTTTTTTTGAGATAATTAACAGACTATTAATACTAGTAGATAAGGAAAAATACGATATTTTAAATGAAACATTTCATAACTGGTAGATAAGGAATGAAGTCAACTACCATATGCACATACATAAATGTATTTTCTATCCAACTTGTTTTCTTCATTGGAAGGGATACTGCTTGTTTTTTTTCCCCCTTTCTGAGTTTCCTGAAATGAGAGTTGCACTATGAAAAATCAAGCAAGTCTACATTCCAAGTGACTGCCAGTGAGAGACTGACCAAAGTCTGTTTAGATCAGGGAACATCTTCCATCGGGTTCAGCTGTCAGATTAAAAAAGAGAAATATACTTGGAGCATGTGTCTCTGTATAAGTATAGTGCCATTTGCTGAAAACTAGTCAAACAAAACAGTGAATTATATCAGAATCTATCCTGATGCATCTAGAACTCTTCCTCTGGATAATACTCACCTTCTGCTATTGGCACTTTACCAAAATGATGAACTTACGTGAAGAGGATGTGCATTAGAAATCTTCAGTAAGACACTGCAGCATAAAATACTGCAAATAAAAGTGATTTTATTGTAAATTTATATAAGATTCAGTAGCCAGAAAAGTAGGATGAAGGCAAAAAAAAGTAAATTTTTAGACCATTTAATTTTTTATTTTTCCTCTTGGTCTTTTGATTATTACATTTTTGTCCTGTTATTTGAAAGTGACAATTAATATCTCAAATTTGACCTATATCTCACAGAGAGAAATGCATGTCTTTTACAGCAATACAATTATGATCCTTACCCCATAACAAACTTTGCAGAAATGCATACAATTTTATTAAATTAGCTGATTCTCTGAAGAAACTATTGCTTTATGAGAAAATGAGACACTCCTTAGCTTTTTGGTGCTTTAGGCCATGGTTTAAAAGCTCAGTACAAATATTTTTGCTCTAAACATCCAGAATTGTACATGACTGGTCTCTTTGATCTTCAGTGAATCATGCATTTACGCCTCACATGAACTTTTGGGAAACAGAACATCTTAAATTTTGCAAACTAAAGGCTTTTCATTTATTATGCTCCTTTCCACCCTGCTCCCCCCACCCCCCACCATGATGGGTTTTCAGAACAAAGAAAGAGCTTTAAGGGCCTGTCTTGATGTAAAATAACCAACACTGAAACACAGATGTTCGGAGTCAACACAGTGGGGAAAATTTTTTTTGTGAACACTCTTCTGTTTTACCTAACCCTGGAGTCTATATTAAAATTAGATAAATAAAATAAATGTAGGACAATTGGGATACATCAAGGTGAGAAGTAAAAAGAGACATTGATTGGGACGCAAATATATTTAAAATATATATATATTTTAATGTGCTCTGATTCACACTGTAGCTCTGAGAAAAAAAAAGAATTTGTTTGATTTGGAAAAATTTGTGACATCAGTAAGAAAAATTGGTACATTGTAACACAGTCTATCTATTGTAAGGGGAACTTCAGCTGAGTTGACTGCCTTGTGAATACTTCTCGGAAGTCTTAATTATGAAAAGTAGTTCCAAATTATATTACCTTTTGTGAGCTTGCTTTGTTATGTCAGGCCTCTAAAAAGGGTTTTGGACTAAAACGCTGACTTGCATTTCTTATGCTGTGGTGTATACTTGCATTAGAAAAGAAGACAAGAGAAATACAGTCTTGCCATTAGGAACAAGAAGGGAAGTTATCTGGAAAAAAGAGGAAAAAAATAGAGAAAACTCAAAATTTGAATGAGTTATTTAGTTTTAAAATTCAGGAAAGAAAAACATTTCCTAGGGTTACGTTATATGGAGGGTGCATCTAACTGCCTACATATCCTATCAAAACACTCTAAGACTTCATTCTAAGCTGAAATCCCCTGATTTCTTTTGTGGCAAAGTGATGTCCATACTAGCATACAGTGAGGACCAGTAGGAATGGATCTGTAGAAGGCCCTGATGTCCACACTAAACATATTTCAGTGATTTTTTTTTTCTTCAAATTATTTAATCTCTGGTTTCATGAACCACATTTTGGTATAGTCATGCATCACATTTTTCAGTGTCGTTTGAAAGGAATTCAGTTCAAGCACTTGGGTACCATTCCATGATGCAAACTGAAGAAAAGTAGCAGGGATAACCGTGAGATTCATTCAAAATCTCACTTTGGATGAATAGCATATCTTGTCTTTATAAGGATTCTGATGACACAGTAAGGAAATAAAATAGCCAGGGTTCTCTATCTGCTCCCTCATGTAGTCTTCATGATGCCTGATTTGGACCTCTTCCTTTCTGTGGAAATATTTTTCAAAATGTAATCATGAAATATCCTTTACAGTTCCACTTGAAAAAAAATCTAGGCACACTGAAAAATTATATTAGCAGTCACTAATGCAGTGTTTCTGTCTTTCTGATACATCTTTAAAGAAAATGAAGTTTTTCTTCCAATGGTTTGTGGAAGATGCTTGTGTTTATACTTGACTGTTACGGAAACAAATAAAAATAATCATTTTTTTAATCTCCATCTTAAGTCAAATATTTTTAAAGGTGGTATGGTTAAAGAATTTGAAGGAGAAATTTATATAATGGTAGAAGCCAAACTAGCTCAGAATTTTCTACATCTCCTTCCTCTTTCTTCCCTTATTTTTCTCCTCCTTACACAAAGTTATTTAAATATATTTGACAACATAATACATAATTTGCTGTCTTCCAGAAGGCTTGTACTACAGTCACTTTAATTCATGGATCTCAGAGTTAAGAATAAGGTAATTTATACTTCAGCATTCTGAACAAAATAAAAAAAAATTTCAACAGCAGACCAGTATCATAAGCTTGCCATTTCATGTCATGGCAATCACAGACCTATGCTTGTGATAATCAAGTTTAACTGTAATCCTTCATGATACCATATTATTTTTATTATAAATTATATTTCTTCTGACATGAGAAATTATTTGGATTTATTTCCTTTTCTGTTCCTTTTCACCAAAAAATTGAATTCTAATGTTCACCAGGTGTTAGTTCTGTACAAGTGCTAACAACATTACTTCAGTTATGATGCTCTTTTTACAAGTCATAGGGTCTCAGTCACAAGGGTATCATTAGGACAACTATTTTCTATCTGGAAATCCAGAGCAAAGTTTGGATCATTTGCATAGGACTAGAAACATATCTTTCCCCACCATTTCTGGTAGAACATAATGCAGCTTTATCATATTTTCTTCATTATTCCACTGTTTGCTCTCTGAGAAATTCCTAGGTGTAAAAAATATGTCAATGGCCTCTGCTAGATTAAATTTGTTGTTAATTTATAATTGGAATATTTTACTGGCATGAGTAGGCTTAAAAGGCTTCAGGAGGCCTAACATAGACTAAGAATTACATTCCACCATGTGTCTTTCCATCTTATATTTTCTTCTTGTTCTGGTCTCATCATAAGTTTCATCACATTTAACTGCTTTTGTTGAATTGGATTTACAGGTTTACAGGGAAGCATTCATCCTGAATATATTCATTTGCACAAGAGAAAATAAAATCCAATTCCAGTACCTGGAAAACAATATTCTTGCTAATTTCTATAATTTCTTATTTCATTTTCTTCCTAAGTTAAAAATTTATGTAGGTGGGAAAAGGTCAATAAAGGAAGAAACAAATGCAGTAAATCCTTTATTCTGAAAAATTGAGATTAAGTCGAGTTGAGAGACTGATATAATTTATTTTTTGGTTGTTTTGTTTTGTCCCAATATAATAATGAGTTTTGCCTTCTAAACAAGGCATAAAACCCATCGAAATAGGCTTATACTTGGTAAGAAAGATCAAGGTCAGTTCCATGCTTTACGAATAATCCTCAATTAAATATTATGGGTGCAACTGTTCTATTATCTGTTCTGTCAAATGTCTCTTTAGTGATTATAATTAAATATCAGCCTTAAAAATGACTGTAGATCTTCCACCAAGAAAATGCAAAGTTTTAATGTAATGATAAGAAAAACAAAACCAACAAAACAAAACTACCACAAGAAGTACTACACACAAAAATATTATTGTAGAAACTTCTTGAAGAATTAGTCTGATGCAAGTCACAAAATTATGAATGTCAAATGGCCTCATGACTGTTTCACATATGTTCCCCATAATGATATACTCATTAATTCCCTTCATTTTGCTGTCACTTTAAAATTACTTTCACATCTGTTTTTGGCAAATGGAACTGTGCCTTTACATTAGGCAGACAGAACTAGAGTCAGATCCAAGAAAAAAATTGAAGCACAGCATAGGTTACTCATATAGCTGATGAATACAGTATTTACTAACTGGATACAACTGACATAGCAGGTAAATGTGAAATCACACTTAGCTAGGTTAAATCTTCTTACAAAGTCTATTTTTGACAGGTTATTTCTTCTCAGATATACGGTTAAGGAGAGAAGCTTGTCTAGACTAATATAGTTAACTTTTCTGTTTTATTGGATAAAATGTTTTGGCTAAAGTAGGAAAATCTTCAGTTCCCTGACAGTCACTAAAAGCACTATAATGACTTCAATTATTTCAACTAGGCATGAGGTTGCCTCTGTTTTGTACTTTTGCTTTGATTTTTTGATTTGCCAAATTAATTTTAAAGTGAACTACATGCTAGATGTCTTTCTGGATTAAGTGTTTAAACAGGAGAAAAGAATAAATAAGAATTTAATTAAATATGATTAAATAAGAAACTTATGTGGGATAGCCTGAAAGCTGTTTCTCAAGAGCAGCCTGATGTAGGCATGGTCTCATAAGAAACAATTTGAGCAACAAGTTACATCTGTCTAGCTGAATGGGTATTAGTCCAGTCCTAATGGTATTAACTCTTAGAGTCTAAATTATTTAGAAAAAAACTATGAGTTTAGGCAAGTGCTTTATCTCCTAATTACTGTTTAATAAGAATGCAGAATTACCCAGATGGAAATACATTTTTTTATTTCTTTGTCACAGAAAGGACATCAGAGAATGTCTTCAGGAGAAGTGCAAAATGCACAAGTGGTGTTTCTAAGTAGATATTAAAGGTGCAGAATATGGTCTTCTTTCATTTTTCTCCTCAAACTTCCTGTGTAGTTAATGCAAGTAACTTCTCACACTGAGCATAGGATTTGTTTGAGACCTCCATGTGCAAGAAGAGCAGGTGCATGGCCCAGGGGTCTGGAACCCAGGTTCCTAAGTGTTCGTCATCGCAAAACTTAGCATTATGTCACCTACATCCTCTTGGCTCATTTCCCAGATTCCTCATAGTGCTTGTAAAACAGAGGCAGGTAAAAGATTGTCTTTATACTTTCATTCAGAGAGAGAAATGTAATCTTTACCTCTGTTTTAGTGCCCTTAATCTCTCAGCTGCGAGACCTGTGGAGCTATCTTTCTTCTAATTTGATGATTGTTCTTTATCAGTAAGTTTACTACAGTTAATAAGACTGTAAATGTATGGGACAGTCTATCAGGTGTGTTGTGGATGTCATGACTTAGGGTAGTATAACTAAGAATCTATGACAGAATTGAAAATTTAAATTCAGATTTCGATTTCAGATAATATTTCCCATTGCATTGGTTGGCAAAAATCCCAACAAAGAAACACACTGATGATCCTACCCTGTAATTTGTCAGAAACAAAGAGATATATCAGGAAATAATATATTAAATATAATAAAAAACATGAAAAAACCCTCCTGTCAATGAGAAAAGATATTTTTCTTTGTGATTTATGAGTCTTTTATCTATGAAAAGGAAATATTTGCTTAAATAATCTCTGAAAAGTTTTCATGAAACTTTATGAGATAATTCTTTGTAAGATTGAAGACTAAAAAAGATCACACAAAAAACTTCTGTGTACTACACATAGAAGGCCTAGAGAAACACCATATTCTAATATATAAAAAAACCTACATTTTCATTTCATTCATGCTTTCATGTATGGCCTGATCCAAAGCCAACTGAAATTTGGACTTGCTTTCCATTGACTTCAGCGAGTCTCAAAATGTGATTACATATTACTTTGTACGTTGAGTTTTGGTCCAAATGCATTAAATTATGCATTGCTTAAGTGTTTTCAAACTGAAATTCCAGGTTTTATAACAGCTACTTTGTAGTCCTAATGGGAAAATCTGAGATTTGTACTAATGCGGATTCAAATCAGAAATCATATTTCCTATGGAAGTATAATCTGTGGCTTTGTCTTCATCTTGTTGAACATTGTGTAAAATTTTCTTGGCTGAAGTTTGTTATTCGAAGTAGAGGAAGAAAGTATCAGCATTATCTCTAAAAAAATCCTCAATTCATTTAAAAGTTCTTGACTTCTATCCAAATATACATTCAAACTAAAGTAACTCTTCTATAAAAATAGCTTTATATTTATGATAATTCAAACATTCCCAGGCAATTCTGTGGTATGTATTCTTACAGAAAAAAAATATTTGTGGTAGAAAAGAGATAAGAATCATCTGGATTTGGTTTATAATGGTGAGATTGTAAGTCATGCTAACAATGAGAATGCCTTTAATTTAGCTAAATCTAAACTGTTTATCCTTCCACTAGATGTCTTGGATTACTGCATAATCATTTCAATGTTTCAATTTTTCTATAAGTCAAATACAGTAGTAAAATGCTAACAGTATTGTATCAGTGCTTTAAACTAAGAGCATTTTTTAAAATGTAAATTTCATCTTAAAGCCAAGCCTCTATTTAATATTTTATCATTATTTGTGAGAAAATAATCAAATGTCATCCAATTTAATAAAAAAGGCACCAAAATAAAGTGACTCTAAAGTTACAAGATGCTTACGAGTAAAAGGAGAATCAAGATTTCTAAAAGCCATTTATGATTTATTGTTAAACCATGCTGCCCATAAGAGCAGAAATGAAACAGAAATTTAACAATCAAGTTCTGTTTTCATGAAAAACTTATTAAAAAATATACTTAGATGAAATATAGCAATATAGCAATGCATGCAACACCAGCTATCTAGGGGGAGTCAGACTGAATCCCAGCTTGTTCCTTTTTCTGTCTTCTTGAGTCTCACAATGATAAAACACTGGAAGACAGGAAAATACATGGGAAGTATTCATCTTTACTTTTTTACTTAGATATATTTATAGGCCATATCTGCAGCTGGTGGTTATGACTGATATAGGAAATGCTGCCTATTCCCGCCTCTGTTCTGTAAAACCTTCAGAAAGAGTAGTCAGAAGGTTCCATGATGTGGGACCATCACAGCAGTGATGGTTTGTTGTGGAGTCATGGTGGTCTCTGCTTTTTCCTTTGGTGGGCAAGGGCTCAAGAATGGCTTTAAGGGAATGAATGACTGTATTTGCTACCTTCAGCAGTTCTTCCCTGTAGGGCAGGAAATTACCTGTTTTCTTCTGGCTACTCCTCCTGTAGGATTTCCCCTTATGAATTAGTGTAAATCACCTCTACAAGAACCTGGAGAGAACACAAGATGTTATGGGAGTCAACACTTGGGAAAAAAGGGTGGAGGGGAATGTGTTAATAAGAGAAAAAAGAAAAAAATAAGGATCAACAGGTAGACACTGAGCAAAGAACCCTTGATGGGCCAAATGATGGTCTACCTAGAAATGTAGCCAAAAAAAAAAAGCAAGTCTCCCAGTTAGCAGGATCCCTTTCTTTAATCTCTTCTTTCTGATGAAAGATGGTGGTTGTATAGGACTAGAACAAGGTTGGTGAAAAATTAATTGAAACAATGTTGATTAAAACTGCAGAATGTTTTTCCGCTTTTCTATCAGAGTACAAAATGAAATATGATTTTTCTGAAGTAGGAAACACTAAAATCAGTTGAGTTGGAGAAATTTGAAAGCAAATCTTTTGTTGCACGAGTAGAGATTTGTAGTGGTGTGCATTTTAATCAATTTTGTATTAATGGTTTATCCCATGTACCCCGCAAGTTTTGCATTTGGTTGTACCCTATTTTCCCCTCCTCCAAGGGCAGGACTGTCACTTTGGAGCCCTTCCCAGGCCCGAGAATGAATGTTCTCTGAAGGGCCCAAGGTGATAGGTCCTGACCTGGGTAATCCCCCTCCATCCTGGAGAGATTGGCTGTGGAATGTATCATTCAACAGACAGGTCACCC